>JAMPIV010015800.1:22500-151829 GCA_024509875.1 Oreohelix idahoensis | reverse complement strand
TTTTGGATACGTCAATCCATTTAGAAAAGTAAAGTTTACAAGCTGAAATGAATTCAATAAAATCTTTACCTGAATCTGGCAATAATGACTTAAATTTTAACCTGTAGCCATCTTCATCCAATTGATACTTTTTAAGAAGCAATATTTTTACAGCCTCATAGGTTTTTCGAGTCTGGTCATCCATGGTACAGACTGCAGTAAACGCTTCACCGACTAATAGGTTCATGAGCCTATTAGACCAGGTAGTTTTATCAATATTAAATTCCTGACAATAGGTCTCGTATCTATTGAGGAAGCACGAAATATCGTGTATGGACGAGTTACATTTTGCCAAATTGATCTTAAAACCAGCAGAATGATCTTTATTTCTAACCTCACCCATCATAGGATTAACCTGTGGTTGTTGTAGTTTTAATTTTTCAAGTTCCAATTCTGCCAATCTCAGCTCCTGTTGAGCTTTTATCTTATCCTGAGCTCTAGCATAGGCCAATTTTTTCTCTTTCAAGAGCCATCTCTTCTGCTCTTCTATTTTCAGACAATTGTATTTCTTCTTTTCTCAGTTCTTCTTGTCTTCTTTTTCAGACTAATCTATTTCATCTTGTCTTCTTTTTTCAGACAATTCTTCTTCTCTTCTTTTTCCATTTAATTCTTGTCTTTTTTTCAGAGAATTCTTTTTCTCTCAGTTCTTCCTGTCTTTTAATTTCCTTGTCCACAAAGGTTTGCAAGGCTTCACCCTCCAAACCAAAATCTTTTCCAATCTTCACCAAATCTTTTAAGGAAGTCATGATTTGTAATTATTGTGATTATCAATATGAACACAATAATGCAACTTTTATGTATATGAATATGTCAGCAATATATTCAATACTTATTCCACCACTCTCAAATCACTCTTTGTATGCAATGACATATATTAAAGTAGATATTAACAATGGAGCAAATAAAAGAAAACCACAAAGGTACAGACAAGATGACTGGATACAATGACAAGAGCTAACTCAAGATAATTCAAAAAGTCAACCAAGGGAGAAATATATAACTTGTAGAACAAATAAATAAAAGGTTCCTCTATTACACTTAAAACTAGACATGTACGATTTTACAACATTTATGACATCTATTAAATAAATGACAGTAAGGTTAGGCAAACAGTATCACAAACAATAATGTAATAGACTGAATAAATAAAAAAAATTACAATGAACTTCACTACAAAAACATACTTTACAGTTAACAATACTAAACGACTAACAAAAATAGGTTATGGTTAACTCAATAGCAGCCGATTTCACACAGCTTTGTTATGCCGGCCCCGCTATTTGAGAAAATCATAAATCCAAACCCTACAGAACGCTCATGAATTCGTCGACCAACCGAAGCGATATTGATAAATTCATAAGTCCCAAAACCAACCTCCTACTATGCATAAAATAAATAGACATGAAAAAAACACATATGGTGAAAAAAAATTCCGGCAAACAGATATCATCAGCACACAAGCTGTATGTAACTAAAAATACACTTATCTGTTCTGCCAGTACGATTTACTTCTGGATTCCCCTTCACTCCAAGCAAGGAACGTTGAAAACTTTCAGCATAGACCAATGTTAGGCCTAGTACTTGAAACAGCTGACATCAAAGGACACCGCTCTGGTCCAGTATTCACGTAACAAATTTGCTCTCTTTAGCAAACAGCGTAGAATTTGCATTTGAAATTCATGAAGGAACGTCTTTTTCTTACAAGTAGACAATCTTGAGGCACAATCGAAGATTTTTTTGCAAGGAAAGTCTCTTCCAATCTTCATTTCAGTGCGCAGACGATGATTGACGCCATTTTAAATCACTTCGTCTTTTTTTCATTCAATGGAAAATTACCATCAGTCGGCTTTGGCCCCCATTGATTCGGGTAGGCTGTCGGGGGTTGTAGTTGGATTCTGCTGCTTTAACTGCTTTTAAAGATTATGCACTTGTATCGTGTGGCTTGGCCATATTGTAATTATATTCTGTGATTAATGATTTGAGGCCCGTTCAGTTCCCGCCCTGACACCGTACACTTGCAAAGTTTTATGACAGTCCAAAGACCAGTTTGGACAATTCACAATATACTTTATTGGACATGTAACAGCTCCATATAAATATCTGAGAGAGTATGTTCATGCAAAGAAGGCATCAATATGACGGTCTATATCGTTGAAGTACAGTCTCGTACTAATGAAACATGTCGAGGACATTTTCATACATTTTATTGAACAATAAGTTACTCATGTAATGATCAGCATCCTCTTTCAATCTTGCATAAAATACTAGCATTACCGCACGGAGTTGTATGCGTAATCTAGTGATGGTACAACATAATGAAGATAGAGGGAACAGCATATACTCTATGGAGCAGACATACACAAGCGTCCTACACTTTGTAAAGCCACACAGTCGAATACCGGCAGGGCACGCCTTGGCTGGCCGACTTACACAGTTCACGTCTGCAGAGGTGGTCAGCAGACGTCTGACGTCACTTCCTGAAACCACGACAACGGTCTCCAAACAAATCAACAAGGACGTGAACATCGACATCCAATGTTATGAAATTTACACATAACAACACGGTTATGAAGTAATTATGATCATCTGAAAGATGAAGATGCTATTCTTGAGTGAACTATACCAAGAATCTTTTATTGCCAATATTTAGCTAGAAACGGTTCGTTTGAAGTATCTAGCCCCCGATACTTAGTCTCCTGTACCGTTACTGCAGAGCTTCAGCTTGACCAGCTATGTCAGCTGCTAGTGCGTCCAGTTAACGTTAGTAGCTATTTGGATCGTGATTAAATATATATATGCTCAAAGTTTTAACGTGGTCATTTTTGTAAACCCATGCATCGTACAAATACGTTGCCGTAGAGCTTCCGCTAACCTTGATATGGCAGCGGCTAGTGCGGTCGGTCAACGTCCGTAGGGATTGTTATATACTATGTACATTTTTGCCATGACCATGCCGACACATGCTGGGTGATGCATGCTGTCACATTAATTAATCCTCAAAGATGCTTACTATCTTCTTACACCATACTTGACACATCCATTCCTGAGTAACCCGATCAACACCGAAATTTAGTCCCAAACTGAACACTGCATTACGGAGATGTCATGAAACACAAAGATTATATGAAATACAAATATCCAAGGTAATAATTCGTAATTCTTCCTTCAGAACTAAACAACAAGATTCAGCCATGACATCTAGCCACCTTCTTCCTCTACACGCAACCTTCCAGTTCACCTTCCAGTCAAAAACTAACCACTTCGCACCTTGAACTATTCTCCCGTGTTTTGACCCACAGTCTCGCACGAGGCAAACTCACGTAAAACCAGAATGACCACTTTTCATTTGCACTTAACGTACACACAGGCCTACGCAATTTACTGTTCACGCAAACAACCTCTCTTACTTTATTATTTGTTTACACACACACAAACATTGACCATAATTATCATCATCAGCGTTATCATCATCATCATCATCATCATCATCATCATCAATACAATATACGCTTGATAATTGTATTACACTGATATCATCATCATCATTACAACATATGCTCGATGTCTGTATTATACTGACATCATCATCATCATGTGACACATGCTGATGATGAATGTCTGAACTACTGATGTAAAAGTATCGTCAAGAATAAACATGTTATCGTCACTAACTCTTCCAACGAGTACAGTGTTTATCCGTTGCCAGTTGGTCATACTGTCTTGACCCAATCCTCCATCGTAACCGGGTCCCATTTTCATTAGCCAGATCATCACCATACGCCAAAGTAACGGCCCATAATGTATATTCGTGTCATCCAGAAGTACGTCGGCCACATTAGCAGGCCCGACAGACAATGACAACATAGAGACGAAAAAAAAACCCGGTAACAGATGCTTATATTTGTTTTTCTCTTTTACTTGATTAATGTTAAAATGTAATCAAACGTTAATTTCTAGTTTTCCACGTTAATCTTCTACTGCTGTCAAAAGTTAACTGCATCCCGGGCGTGTCAAGAACGTTGAAAACACTGAACCGTGAAAATCTTCGTCCTTCACTACTGAAGAAATCTTGGCTTTGCTCCAAATCTGTTAAAAACTATCAAAATTGCGACCTTGCATAAGCGAACATCTTGTTTTCTTTAAAGGCAATGGAACCTGCTCTGCGGGTTTGAATACACTGTGTATATGTATGTCAGTATGTGTTTATATTGATGAAGATGGGTGTAGATGTTTGTGCTTCTGTGTGCATTTATCTATGTCTGTGTATATGAACGTGAAAGTACAAGAGATTTAAACAGGGGCGTGCTTCTATTTACGTGTTTTCTTCTGAGTTTGTGTAACGAACAATAGCAATGAACTGGTTCAAGTAAAACAGCATGCCATGAATTATTCCATTTGCAAGTTTTGTTTATGTTATTTGTAAAATCGAAGTAGATCATTGGAGCGTGAATGATATAGAGGACAGACAGAAAGTGGACAGATTCAAACATCAATAAACTTTAAGGTATTGCCTACCATCACTGAGGGTCTGCGCGGTTAGAGCGCTGCCATTTCGTGGCGAAATCAGAGAGAAACCATTGTATAGTTTCGAGTTCTCTTCTGAGTTTCAATCAATCAATCAATACCCTTTAGCTCCTCAAGGAGTATAGGCCTTCAACAAACACATGCCAAGTCTTCCCGTCCCGTGCCATCCGCTCAAGTTCTTTCCATGTTTTCCTCATCATTTTCACCTCTGTATCCAGTTCTCTTCTCCATGTGTTTTTGTTGCTCTCCATGTCTCAGAGCCATACAATAGGACTGACTTCACATTTGAGTTGAAGATTCTTATTTTCCTGTTGGATCCGATTTCTCTTAATCTCCATATATTTCCCAATGCAATGAAAGCTCCTCTTGCTTTTTGTATTCTTATTTTGATATCACTGTCTGTCCCTCCAACTTTGTGTATATTACTGCCAAGATATAGAGTTTGCCGGAGGAAAATTCAAAGGATAAAAAAGACACAAAGAGAGAAAGAGAGAGAGAGACACACACAGAGAAAGAGAGAGAAGGTGTGTAACAGCTTCTGTCTAAGATCATACCAAACAAATCAAAAAACAAAAAAAAAAGGTCAGTGTTTTGACTAAATGTGTTTATGTTTCCTTAAAGAAGAGATTAAAAAAAACGACCTTCCTTAACTGTTTTCAGACGTAATATCCTGTATCATTTTCGGATACTCTGCCGTATGTGACTTGTAATGTGTCTTGTTATATTTTAAGTCACTGAAGCTCAGCATATATTAAAGAATTCTCATCAGTGTCCCCAGAGGAGTGTTATATTATCACTTGTCCGTCAGTACTTCTCTCTGGACTTAACTTTTAACCCAGGGATTCTTAACCGGGGGTATCCATACCCATTGAGGGTATGGGAACCAAATGATGGGGGTATGGTACTCGATCTCTGAAAAATACAAAAACAAAAACAAAACATTGTTGTTAGATTAGATTATTAACTATCCCATGTTTTGGTTCCCTCCACAGCTACTTATCTCTGTGAAACAGGATTCTCTGCATTATTTAACCTGAAACCAAAGTTGGAGAAATCAACTTGATGAGTCAGATGACATGCGAGTAACATTGTCAGTAACTTTACCTCAATTCCGTCTTTTGATTGCACAAAAAGAACAGCAAAATTCTCACTAGTTGAAGCTAGCTTGTGTATTTGTGATTTGCCGTTTTTATATCAATAAATATGATAAAACCCTTATGATTTTCTTTGAGCTCTTCTGTTCCTAGCTATTCATATGTAAAGTGGTGATGATGATTGTTGAGGCCACTTCATGATGTGATTTTTATCGCGGTAAATTATTATTAGTGCCATGGTTTTATCACACCGTGTCGTACCTCAACTGAACGCAAGAAATACATGAAAGCGGTCGCCTGTGAGATGTGTATCTAGGTATGACAGAGGAGAGTTGGATGTGACGTCAGAGCGTCAAGATGTGTGCCTAAGACTGGCTTGTGTATCAACCATTATGTTGAAGCATATTCAAGAAATATTCATGGAAAAATGGTAAGCTTTGTGCTTTAAATGAGAGGCATGACAATATGCCAGGATTATAGTTGAAGTCAGTACGGGACGGTGATTCCCAATACAAAGACGTGTGTTGAAATTATAATTGAACAGTGATAACGGGAAGGACTCATTCCCCGAAGTTTATGGAATAAAGATTTGATATGCCGGGATGCTCAAACACCCCGATGTTGTTGGAAAAAGATATACTGAAGATTTGATATGCCGGGATTCTCTAATACCCTGATGTTAAATAGAATAAAGGAAGGATGTTATAAAAGTATCAACTAGGGAAAAGTTGAGTAACATTGTATAAAAGCGAACCAAGATAATGTTGGACTGAAAGGTAGAGGGAGTATTCATGCCATGTTCGTGATTGTGACATTTTGTGAATTCGTACTTACTGTGTATTAAACTGTTACCAAATCGTCTAAGCCGAGAGGTTCCTTCAATCATTCAAGGTTCAGTTAACCAGTTGATAGCCTTATTTAATAATTGAAGATAGACAGAAGGAGGTATCCAAGAAGATTGATTTCCAGAATATTTGACAATGCAAACCAAATTAAAAATAAAAGAACTTCCACCTCTTTATTCAAACAAATGGACCCTAGACAACAAAATGAAAGAATTCGGGCAATTTCTCTATCCCTTAACAATGATGATTTCGACAATCTGGCGAAGGGGATATGGGGACATATTTGGCAATCCATTGGGGGTCTGTAATCGTAAAAAAGGTTGAGAACCCCTGTATTAACCAATGTTTGTGAGGATTATTGTTATGAGTAAAATTCATAACATGTCTGTCGATATCAAAATGGTTCGACAAGGCTTTTTCTTTGTTTATTATATGTAGTCATTGGTAACACAGGAAGTGACGTCATTGCCTCATGGTGCAGATCGGCAGACGTCAAAGTTGCGATCAGCAAAAGTGGGAGATCGTCTGCCAGGGTCTTCTATGTGTGTAGTTGTGGCAAGTGGACGTATGTCTCTGAGCTCGAGAAATATATATTAATTGTGTATAATTCCTATGATGTTCCAGCACTAGATCATCAATATGCCTCTGTTAGATGATACTAGAAATGCTTAAAAAGGGAATATGGATTCTGTTGAAACAGTGAGTCAGAATTAAATAAATTGTGAAGTCGATCTAACGACAGTGTTTTCGAGCTACGACATTACAGAGACTCTTTTATGACGGCTTAAAGAATGCCATTATATATTGAATAGTTGTGGAACTGATAATGGAGCATCGTCTCGTGTTTTATTAAACATTTGTGAATCTTTTCCACTTCGCTTTCAGCTACTTGAATATGGCAGTTTGGTGTGGATTGTGTGCGGTGGTCTTGTGAAAAAACCCTAGCAGTTCTTGGCCATAGTAACTAGAAGGTTACTGTATATGAACATTATAACTATATAAATTTGAAAGACCCTCAGCGCAACAATTATTAACACTGGAGTCCCGCGTAGTTCCGGTGGGTCTCCGATGAGACAAAGAAAGTGTGACGCTGGGTTCGAAAATTTGGCCCTAGGGTAGAGCTACCATCCCCCCTAACTACTTCTTGATTTTAGGCACGCCCATTTATCATCTTTTTTTTCCTAGTTTTTGGTCGCTGCTAGCATGTCACTTTGATCTGACAAGTTACCTCCCCTTTGCTCCCGCGACGGTGGCCAGCGGAGATGAAAGGTCTTTTAATGCTGGTAAGAGTGTCTTCGTGACGTGGCCGCAACGCTCCTCGATGGGCGGCAAAATTGTTCCTGGTGTCTTTGAGTCCAGGGAAAGTTTGGACCATAGCAGCGTAAGAGCAGTCGCACTGTTACGCAAACTTTCTTGTAGTGCGCCAGGAGAAATCCACCGGGAAGACGTTAAGATTGTTTTTCTTCGTTTTGTGCCCAGATGTTCGAACACCTGCGGTCCAATTTACAGTATATAATGAGTCCCCTTCTGTCTCTAAACGCTTTCAGTCCCTGGATCTTCTGTCGTGACGTGGTAGAGATTTTGTGCAGTTTGCCAGCTAATTTAGTGTGGGAAATTCTTCGCATCCTTAAGAAATGGGTAGTTGTTATTTTTTCCTTTGGATTTAGACTTAGTCAGAGTAAGTTCATTGTAGTGGGTTTTAGCATTTTTAAGGCTCGGCAATTACCCAACAAGCACTAAGAAGCTATAGTTAGTTTTTTAAATGAAATTGTGTTTGTATTCCACTTACGGTTTTTTTTTCTAAAGCCAAATGGTTGTGTAACTTAAGATGCTTCACAAAAGCCCTTCTAGTGAACCTTCTTAATCACGAAGTGTACATATATCTGACTTGTTTCACTTAAAGGATAATTTTCCCCCTCGAAGTGTAACTATATAACTGATTGTTATGTGAAGGGAATTCTTTTTTAATACAGAGTGTAACCATAAGCAATTTTCTTCTTTTTTTTTTCCGGCCTCCGTGGCGGATCTTTATAATTTTTTTCCACATCATGTAACTTTAATTTATTTGATTACTTGTCTGCTGTATGGATACTTTTAACTCATTTAGAGATGTACTCAGAGTAGCCTTATATGCGGTCAAATGGAATACATGTAAATATGATTAAGCGTGTTGCAGCCCAGTGAGATAACCTTAGACGGGCCTTGCGATTTTGTTTAGACGCCTGTGTGTTAGACAGAACTGGCAGTTACGTTGTAAGATCTGTTCCGCGCCAAGTAAATGGGGCAGTTATGTTTACACACCAAACCCCACCCGCCAGCCGTGGGTAACCATTGATTACGCAAGTTGCGAGTTATCGGGTAGGCCTGCCCAGGTACATACTGGCTTGCTTGTCTATTTAACGGTCAGTGAGAAGGAAAGGGGAGAGGGAGATAAACTACGGGACCAGGTCAGCAGCAAGGACCGCTTTGGGTGGTAATGGTTGTAATAAGTTAATCTGTACCTGTTTATGCAATTGGTTTGTTTTTCGATGTTGTAACATTTATGTTGGCTAGGTGTTCATAGATTTTTTAATATGATTTCATTTCAGCGAGAACCGGTTTACTCCGACTGAGTTAAAGAGACTTCTAGGCCATCGGTCTGATTTGCCTTCCTGGAAAGGCAGGATAAATAATCAACCCATTTAGATTGGGGTGCTCGAACCAACTACAGTTGTTTATTTTACCAGCACCCTAATACGGGTACATTTGTGATCTCCCGTGCTGGGAATTTTACCCCACCCCCACAAAGTAAGTGGAGCGCCCATGCTCCACTGGCGTTAACGTCATAGAGCTAGTGGATTCACTAACGTGCACTGTTCCTTACTCTTGGCAGAGAGAGTGGCGGAGTGAAAGTAGCTTAGAAACATAGTCATTAAGTGGCAGGAGGGGAGAGTCATTATCTGATCTTTTACTCCTGATAGCTATAATTCACTCCATCCAAATTCAACACCTACACTCATCTATCTTCTCAGTCCTCACTCAGACTTCTGTCTTGTCTCAGACGTCACTCAGACGTTTTTTCTGATCTCAGACAGATTCTGCAAACCACTCGTGACAAAAATGACTACTTCTGTCTCAGTACAAGGCTAATAATATGAGTTTATTCATAGGAATGGCAACCTCACCATGTTAAACAAATTTCTGCAGAAACAATCGGTGCAGGAGATTGTGAATGCTTGGTAAGGCTTCCTGTAAGCGGACAGGCTGCTGTGGTGGCTCCATGCTCTATATGGAGCGAAAAGGAAAATGATGATGATGAAATGACTAAAGAACATGTCAGCGATCCAAAAGAATTGTGATAAGGTGGATCTAGTCTCAGTGCAACATCCCGGGCATCGAAGAGGCTGACAGGTTGGGAAAGAAAGTGAAATTTATATTCCTATATAAAATCCCACCTTTTTCTGTCAGTACGTATAGCTCAGGGATGCAACTTTGGTTGATAGTTAGACATTAATTGTATTGTTTCCCTTATATGTACTCTCCCGAAAATAGTAACACTTACCAAAGAAAAGTGCGCAAGTGTTGGTGTGCATGCGTTAATAAAAACTAACTGTGAACGGCGTGCATGTTCAGACTTTAACACCGGATTTACCCCAAGAGCATCGTATGCGCTTGAATCGTAAACGTCAGCAAAGATGGCGCAAGCGTCGCCAATTTCCAATCATTCCATCATTTGCGATAACCATCAACAAATCTCAGGGGCAAACATTTGAACATGTTGGAATCCTTTTGAACGAGGCAGTCTTCTCTCATGGACAGCTGTACGTGGCACTGTCTCGATCGAGAAATCCCAACATTGTAAAAGTACAAATTAAGACAACAGAAAATCAAGGTGCTCCTTTGTTGGACAATCGAATCTTCACAACTAGCATTGTTTTTTCCAAAAGTATCGGAATAATGAATAATTACAATTGCAGTTAGATATTGGTGCTTTTGAATTTAATTCCCGTCTTATGATGAGCTTTTACACTAGTATATATATATATATATATATATATATACATATATATATATATATATATATATATATATATAGATTGGTATATATATATATCTATATATATATATATATATATATATATATATATATATATATATATATATATATATATATTATATATATATATATATATATATATATATATATATATATATGTATATATATATGTATATGCTTTGGTTTACCAACGGGCTGATCACCCGTTTGCCAGTCACTTCGATTACGGAAACAACAGCAAATGGATTGATTTGCCGTTGCCCTAAAGACGCCAATAGGCGTGATGGGAAACAATGGCAAAGAAAACCTATCTGCTGTTGCCCTAAGACGCCACTAGGCGTAATGGCCACTTACTGCTTTGACAGTCGGTGGCTAAGGACGGAAGAAGAAGAAGAAGATGCTTTGGTTTGGTTTTTGAACCCCGCACTTGAAGCTGGTGTGTTTTGTGTGCAAGGGGTACCCGGTTCAACCCCATGTGCGTTATAATTTGGGTATATAGTGTTCACCATTCCATTTAGTCACGCGTGTGTTACCGGAGCCCGAAAGGGGAGCAAAGAATAGTAACACTCTTCCCTATCATGCATATCGTAGAAAGCGACTAAGGAGGGTTGGGCATGGGGCTGGTTACCCCATCCTGTTAAAAAATTTAAGCTACAAAAAACTTTAACAAGTCAGTTAAGGAAAATAAAACACAGCCATCCAAGACAGGGGAAGGTCCTCTCGCAGGGAGGCGTATGATGCAACACAGAGAAAGGCGAAAGGAGTCTGTGTTACTGACTAACCTTCTTTCTTCTAGGAGAACCTCCATATTTGGCACCTGGAATGTTCGGACATTGAACAAACAAGGGAAAGCGGCACAAGTAGCAGCAGAAATAAGGGAATATAAAATCGAGGTCCTGGGACTGTGTGAAACAAAGTGGAAGGGGATAGACAAGAAGAAACTCATCACAGGTGAATTGGTGCTGTCCTCGGGACATGAAGACGAAAGTTCACACCACAGTGAAGGGGTAGCTCTTATGTTATCTAAAGAAGCACAGAAAACACTCAATGAATGGGAAGCTGTTGGACCCAGAATAATAACAGCTACTTTTAAAACAGCTAAAAAGAAAATAAATGTATATGTCATCCAATGTTATGCACCAACTAATGACAAAGAAGAGTCTGTGAAAGAAGCATTTTATACTAGACTGCAGGCAATTATGGAGAAAGTAAAAAGAATAGACATCACATTTTTGATGGGTGACATGAATGCAAAGATAGGTACAGTCAACACCGGCTTTGAAGAAGTCATGGGAAAACATGGGCTAGGAGTAATGAATGAAAATGGGGAACTATTCTCAAACTTCTGTGCTTTAAATCAACTGGCTATAGAAGGAAGCATGTTTCCACATAAGAGAATACACAAGGCAACATGGATATCACCAGACCATAGAACGGAAAATCAAATTGATCATATATGCATAAACAAGAAGTTTAGATCATCATTGCAGGATGTAAAGGTATATAGAGGAGCAGATGTGGCATCAGATCACCACCTTCTGATAGCCAAAGTAAAAATGAAACTCAAGAGATATGCAGCAATGCAAAGTTATAGACAACAATTTAATGTAGGACATCTAAGAAATCAAGAAACAAGAGACACATTTGCGGTCACAATATCCAACAAATTCCAAGTGCTCCAACAGCTGGAAGATGTAGTGAATACAGAAGACTATTGGCAGCAAATCAAAACTGTATGGAATGAGACATGTGACGAAATACCGGGGAAAAGGGAACGAAAACAAAAAGCATGCATAACAACAGAAACCATCAATAAGATAAAAGGCTGAAAAAACAAGAAAGCAGATTTAAACACAAGCAAAACCAGAAGTTCCAAAGCCAAGGCTCAAGAAGTGTACACAGAAACAAACAAAGAAGCAAAAAGAAGTATCAAAAGAGACAAAAGGAAGTATATTGAGGAGTTGGCAAGAGAGGCAGAAGACGCTGCAGCCAAAGGAAATATGAGAGAACTGTATAACAGCACAAAGAAGCTAACAGGGAAATACAAGCAAACAAGTTGCCTCATACAAGACAGGAATGGAAAACAGCTCAGCGATATGCAAGAGCAAATGAAGAGGTGGACAGAAATCCACCAAACCCCCGAGATATCCAGCCAGCAGAAGTAGAGCTAAAAAGTAACTGTGAAAGACCAACGAAGGAAGAAATAAAGAAAGCCATAAAGCTAATGGAATTCACCACTCTACATTGGATTTGTAGACTATGAAAAGGCATTTGACAGTGTAGACAGAGAATCACTTTGGAAATTGATGAGGCATTATGGAGCTCCCCTGAAGATCATTAATTTAATAAAGAAAACATATGAAGACATGACATGCAGAGTTCTTCATGAAGGACAGCTTACAGAACCGTTTAGGATAAGTGCGGCAGGGATGCCTCTTGTCTCCATTTTTTTCTTACTAGCAATAGACTGGGTTATGAGAATATCGACAACACACAACAGAAATGGAATCCAGTGGACTCTGACTAAGCAGTTGGATGATCTGGATTTTGCTGATGACTTGGCTCTTCTGTCCCATAACTGTTATCAGATGCAGGACAAATTGAAAACACTCGATGAGAGGTCACAGCAATTGGGTCTGAAAATACACAGGGAAAAGACAAAAATAATGAGAATAAATGCAGGTAATGATAACAGGATTGAACTTGAAGAAACACCAATACAAGATGTAGAATCGTACACATATCTTGGCAGCAATATAGACAAAGTTGGAGGGACAGAGAGTGATATCAAAATAAGAATACAAAAAGCAAGAGGAGCTTTCATTGCTTTGGGAAATATATGGAGATCAAGAGACATCGGATCCAACACGAAAATAAGAATCTTTAACTCAAATGTGAAGTCAGTCCTACTGTATGGCTCTGAGACATGGAGAACAACAAAGACAACAACCAAAAAGCTACAGACTTTCATAAATGGGTGATTGCGTAGAAAAGAAGGATTAAAAGGGTATGACAAGGTTACCAACGTGGAACTGATGACAAGAACCAGACAAGTGCCAGTGGAACAAGAGATGAGAAGAAGACGATGGCGATGGATAGGACACACACTGAGGAAACCTGTTGATTGCATTACAAGGCAGTCCTTGTTCTGGAACCCCCAGGGCAAGAAAGGAAGAGGTAGACCAAGAAGCACATGGAGAAGAGAGCTGGAAACAGAGGTGAAAATGATGAGGAGAAAATGGAAAGAACTTGAGATGATGGCACGTGACAGGAGGACTTGGCATGTGTTTGTTGAAGGCCTATGCTCCTTTGGGAGTGGAGGGTTATTGTCGTAAATTTTGATAGATAGGCTTGAGATATTTATGGTCCCGTCCGAGCAGAGGGTGATAGTGAGCTATGTGAGAGGAAGGTGTGAGAAATAGTCCTGTTTCACGAGGAGAACTGGTGTAAGAGAAAAGCAGTCTTGGATTGAGTAATTGCTCTAATCCAGCCTATCTAGTACGACGCTCTTTAATGGAGACGCACTTCCTCACTTGATACAGATTCAAATTACACTACCCTCACGTACGCATACACACAATTTGTGTGACAGAAATACGTACATACGTCAAAAACGGATAAACTATGGATCACATATAATGGCAGGGGTTTTGACCAACACAAATAGCTTAAGGTTTATTAAGTTTATCTTATCGCTAGAAAATAGATCACAACATCAATACAATCATTATCAATTACATCCATGAATTATAGTTACATAAGAGAAAGAAACTGCCATCAATGGTACCTATACCTTGTAGCGGTATGGCAGCTTGCGTACCCTGATAATCCCCAGAGCTATGCCAGTGGGAGTTTTACTCCTGGTAGGTTCAACCAAGCTGGACTGGTCAGTGTGGGTAGGGGTCAGACAAAAGCTGGTACCCTGGTCCTCCAGGTTGAGGGTTTTAGCATAGGGCTGACACCCCTGTCTATGTAAAAAAAATAAGGAAGTTACGGAAACAACATCAAATGAACAAACTTTGCTGCGGGATGGACATTCGGAGTCTGTGGCTCGTATGACTGTCAGTGGTGAAAGCCGAAAGGAAGTCACTGACATGAAAACGGATGTCCTGACCGCAAAACAGGATACAAGAATAGGATTTTGGAATGTCAGGACAATGTACGAGACAGGTAAACTAAGACAGGTCACGGCAGAAATGAGAAACTATAGGTTACACATCCTGGGGATAAGCGAGAGCAGATGGACAGGGGCAGGAAAAGTTAAAACAGCAACAGGAGAAACAGTACTTTACTCTGGAAGAGAGGATGGACAGCACAGTGAAGGCGTAGCCATTATTCTACAGAAAGGAATAGAAAGGACATTACTGGAATGGAAACCCATCAACAACAGACTGATACGATTGAGATTGAGAGGGAGATTCACCAACACTACAATAATACAATGCTACGCACCAACGAATGATAGCGATGAGGAGGTCAAGGATGAATTCTATCAACAACTGCAGAAAGAAATGGAGGACACACCTAGATATGATCTTGTTATAGTAATGGGAGACCTCAATGCGAAAGTTGGTACACACAATACATATAATGAAAGAACAATGGGGAAATGCGGCAGCGGAATAGCAAACGAAAATGGGGATAAGCTAATAAGTTTCTGTAGCATTAACAACCTGGTCACTGGAGGAACTCTTTTCCCACATAAGGAAATTCACAAGTTAACATGGGAATCACCAAATGGTCCGGACAGAAACCAGATAGACCACATCATGGTTAACGGTAGATGGAGACATGCATTACAAGATGTGAAGGTAAGAAGAGGTGCAGATGTGGGAAGCGATCACCATTTAGTAGTAGCAAAACTGAAAGTGAAACTAAGAAGGGCTGGACCAACTGTAACTAAACAGAAAAGGTTTGACATCAGTGTAGCGAGATTTGGTAAACACTTGCTTGGTTGTAGCGCGACACGCCCACGCGACACCCACACACACCAGCGCAAGGTCAGCGCTGCGGTCTTTCTTTGAAGTTGGTAGACAGCGGAAATGTGACTTACGGTTAAAAGCCATACAGTATTACTGAAGAATGAGGAAATAGCTATATAGGAATGTATGGCCGACTTTAAAAGTTTGCATTTACTGGACATTAAATTATTCACTACAGGAGAACGCATGGTTGGAATAATATTAAATAAATATAACTCAACAAAGGAGATAGGCTAGGAATTATATCCAAAAGGATATTATTCAAATATAAATAGTTTTAAAGATAATTAATATTTTTCACCTTCATCACATCGGCTAAAAGTTAGCTAATAATCTTTAAAAATTTATTACACTAACAAGCCTCAACGGAATTGTATAAAACTTATATGTAATGAAAGCCCCATATGGGGAAAAGGAAATGATATATAGGAAGGAAGGAAGGAGATAAGTGTGTGAGTGACAGAAGAGAAAAACGAGTACAGGAAAAGCACAGATTGTTTCAAATAGCTTCAAAACAGGAGATGAAACTAAAATCTTTTGGGGAATTTGGGAGCTGCTTTCTCGTACGCGCGAGAGACTGAAATATAAGGACAGAGCGGCGCATTGTAAATCACACACCAAATCCAGAAGCCAGAGTGAGAAACTGGAGGACAGCCTCTGCAAGAAAAGTTCTATTTTCACGCTGCATGCAGGGCAGATTAAGTTAAGCCAATACAGTCTCACCGTGAGCTTATTAATCCTAAGAGGGTTTTTATGATCAATGTTTATGATCATTCCTGATCGAGAAACTAAAGACTTGAAGAAGTTGATCCAGCTCACTGAAGCCTAGAGGTCAACCAAACTTCAACACCTTAGTCCCCCGTAGTTATAGGGCGGGCTGAAGGAAAGTCTTCCGTACTCCAGTGTGTCGGAGGAACCTCGAGCAGACGTGGATAAAGTTGAGTTTATATATTTTCATCCAACAAATCCTGTGAGCAGTTCTAAAACGACTTTCTAATGATGAAAACTAGATGGCAAGAGATAATGTGACAAACTTGTTTTATAAATTCAGTGGAAGATAAATCCAAGACTTTTTCTATTAGTTATTTTAATTTGTAACTGTAAATAATCATACATTTTACCATCTTCCAACACCCATTTATCATTACAAGAATATATAGATGTACATAATAAATTGGATAATTGTACTCATTTGACTTGTTAAATTTTTAACTGTTAAATTTTGAGTTACTTTTTCTAATTTAATTATAATATCACATAGGGTTACGATAGCGAAGTAGCATCTTATACTTCTGAAGCCTAAATCTATTGTCCAGCTCAGAGTATTCACAGCTGTAACTCACTTGTGATACCAGTGTACTTCTCGGGCACTGGAACTTCATACTTTCTGGAGAGAGATTCTACTTCTGCTCTACCACTACTATCATACTAGGAAAACCTTTCGCTACATTGGGGGCTCTTTCGCGGGATATTATTTTGTATCCTGGGCCACTATCTATGTATTCTTCTATCTTGAGCCACAAATAGTTTGTAAAAATAAATTTTTTTTTTTTTGGAAAAAATTCTAAAAACTTAGAAATTTGTTTGTAATAGTAGTACCATTGAGTACGAAGTAAATAGGAAACGCTCACAAGGTTTTAAGGATTTGTCTTGTTCAAAGTAATTAATTGATTTTAATTAAGTTAGTTTGTTAGTGAAGATAAAATTATATACCCTCTGGTAAGTAAGCATCATGGCTGAATTGGTGAAGTTTAGAGCTGCGATTATGCAGGAAGGAAAAGACTTGGGTATGACAGGAGATGCTCTAATTCGATATATCACAACTGAAGTGGATAAATATTTAGATAGAGAGACCAAAAGAATGGAAGTTGAGGCTGAAGCTAAGAAATTAGAGGCAGAAAGAGAGACCAAAAGAATGGAAGTTGAGGCTGAAGCTAAGAAATTAGAGGCAGAAAGAGAGACTAAAAGAATGGAAGTTGAGACTGAAGCTAAGAAATTAGAAGCAGAGAGAGAAGCCAAAAGACTGGAAAGAGAAGAAAAGAGACTAATTTTGGAAGCTGAAGAAAGAAGGTTACAAAGAGCGCATGAGTTAAGTTTAAAGGAACTTGAACTCCAGGGAGCAGCTAGCAATCATGGTGCTAGCTCACCTCACTCTGAGAGTAGCTCCAACCATAGCGCGGCAAATGGAGCCATGAGTTTCCACCTGGATCCATTTATTGAAAAAGAGGACGCCATTGAGTCGTACCTGGATAGATATGAGAGACTGGCCTCTACCTATGGATTGGAAAAGGAAAAATGGAGCCTTAAGCTATCTCAGGGGTTGAGGGGAGTTTCATACGATGTTTATTTAAAACTCTCAAAAGAAGACCAGGAAGATTATGAAATCTTAAAACAAGCTTTACTGGTCAGGTACGAAAAGAATTCTGAATCTTATAGAAAGAGATTCCGAACTGCTAAGCTACTTCCAGGAGAAAACTATCACCAGTTTTCTGCCAGATTGGAAACTTATCTGACAAAATGGATTAGCTTAGGAAAGTGTCAAGATATAAAAGAAATGGTCATGATGGAGCAACTGAGAGAATCCATGCCTCAAGAAATGAGAAAATTTCTTATGGAACAAGGAGCTGAGAGATTGGAAGATATTTTAACCATGGCTGAAAGATATCAAGCAGCTCAGTCAGAAGTATCAGGAAATAAGAAGAAGCAGGGTGAGAACTTCAAACCTTCACAAAACTTTACCAACTATGAACACAGGGACAATTCCAACAAGAACAAACACAGAACTGATTATAAAGACAAAAACCCTCTAGGATCAGAAAAGAAACCTCCAAGAAAGGAAGGAAAGTGGTGTAAATCTTGCCAAATGAGTAACCACAATACTGCGGAATGCAGACGGAAAAACCCTCCTCATCACGCTGCATGCCTTACAACAGAGAACAAGGGAAGGAAGGACCTGGCAGATAGTCAGAATGACCTCCATCATCCCCCTGTCTGTGAGGAAGTGACCTTGAATGGCACCCAAGTACTGTGCTTATATGATACAGGCTTGGACTTTGACTCAGTAGTGTGCTCTTCTCTGGTGAGTCCGGAACAGATAACCACAGAAACAGTGGAAATCAGAGGACCAGTCAAGGGAGCAGGAACCATGACACTGCCCATAGCCCGAATCAACATAAGATCTCGCTATGTGGAAGGAGAGATCAAAGCAGCAGTGATGGACAACCCTATCTACCCATTAATACTGGGATGTAGATATGTCTTTCTAGGAGAACCTATAAGACCCATAGTGATGGCAACAGTCCAGACCAGGGCAAGCTCTAAGAAAGAGGAGGACACTATCATCAATACTCATCCAGAAGAGATGAGAAAGGCTCAAACTGCTGACAGTACATTGAAGCCTTGCTTTGGCAAATTACCTAAAAGCCATAACCCTCCAGAGAAAGGAGACTTATATATGAAAAAAGGCCTACTATATAGAAAAGCTGGAACAGGACCAAAAGGACATGGACAGCTTGTAGTGCCAAAATCATACAGGGAGCAGGTTATGAAGCTAGGACATGCTATACCCTTCAGTGGACATATGGGAATAGGGGCCACTGGACAACGGATAGCCTGTCACTACTTTTGGCCAGGGATCACAGAGGACATAAAGAGGTATGTGAGATCCTGTCCAGAATGCCAAAGAGTAGCTCCTAAACATAGGACTGCACCAGCAACACTGGGAGAAATGCCCATCATGGGAACGCCCTTCGAACGTGTTGCCGTGGATATTGTTGGACCCCTCAGTAGGACCAAGAAGAGAAATGCATATATCTTAACCTTGGTCGATACTTGCTCTATGTGGGGAGAGGCAGTAGCAATGTCATCGATAGATTCGAAACATGTGGCAGAGGCACTGTTAACAATATTCACCCGATTAGGTTTCCCACATCAAATATTGACTGACAATGGTTCTCAGTTTAGGGGAAAGCTAACACAAGAAGTATTCAGGTTATTTCAAGCTAGACATTATCACTGTAGCCCGTACCACGCCCAAGGGAATGGTCAAGTAGAGCGGTTCAATGGCACGCTCATTTCAATCCTTAGAAAGTTGGCTAGTGAGAAACCTGAAACTTGGGACACATACTTACCCTCAGCACTATTTGCCTATAGGGAAGTCCCACATAACTCCACAGGATTGGCTCCAGCTACATTGTTGTTGTTTGGACGACCAATCAAAGGTCCACTGGAAGCATTGTTGCGGACATGGACTGATGAAAAAGCAGAAGAAACCGTGACTTCTTCATACCAATACGTCAACGAGTTGACATCTCGATTGAAAACAAGTTGGAAACTGGCAAATGATAACTTGAGACAGGCCAGGAGGAAGCAGGCTGCTTACTACAATAAAACAGCAAAAGATAGGGAACTTGAGGTGGGAGAAAAGGTTCTGTTACTGTTGCCCAGCAGCAATAATAAATTGCAAATTGGATGGCAGGGACCCTACGTCATATTGGAAAAACTTTCCCGGACCAACTATAAGATTGACAAGAAAGGAAAGGAGAAGGTGTATCATGTCAACCTTCTTAAAAAGTATTATGACAGGGAAGCATCAGAAGTTGCCCATATCATGACCCTGGCCATTGCAACAGAAATGCAGGATGAACCAATTTCCTCCATGGAATACCCCCTATCAACTACGGAAAGCTATGCTCAGGTTAATGTGAGTGAACATTTAACTCTTGAGCAGAGGAAAAAGGTTCAGGAGGTGTTAGAAATCCATGCTGATGTACTCACAGATAAGCCGGGGTGTACTAATCTGTTAGAGTATGACATGACGATTACTGACCCTACACCAGTTTGTATGCGGACATACCCTATACCTTATGCTAAAGGACAGGCACTCAAGGATGAGATTGATTATCTCTTAAAAGAGAAAATTATTTCAAAGTCTGAATCTCCCTACAGCTCAAGTGTGGTGCTATTAAGGAAGCCTAGTGGTGAACACAGGTTATGCATTGATTATAGGAAACTAAATGCTATCACTGAATCTCAGGTAGACCCATTACCTGACACCAATCAGTTGTTTGCTACATTGAGTAAGGCTCGGTATTTTTCAAAAGTAGATCTAAGCAAGGGATACTACCAAATACCAGTGAAACCAGAAGTTAGGAAACTGTTAGCCTTTAGTACACCGGATGGACATTACGAGTTCAATGTACTCCCATTTGGTTTAAAGAATGCTCCAAGTATCTTCACCAGAATGATGAGGAAATTGTTGGAACCATTACAAAATCCTCATATCACCAACTTCATGGATGATATTCTGATTGCTACCACTACATTCGAGGAACACGTAGTAGCACTCTCCATGTTGTTAGGTAGATTAAGAGAAACGGGATTGACAGCACGCCCAACTAAGTGTCATATTGGATGTGAGACATTGGAATTTTTAGGTCACACTATCTCTACAGGGCAAATGTCTCCGGACCCAAAGAATGTAGAGAAAATGAGAAAAGCACCAAGACCACAAACTAAGAAGGATGTAAGATCCTTTGTGTCACTGTGCGGGTTTTATCAGAAATATATACCCCATTTTAACTCATTGTGCGCGCCATTAACCGACTTAACCAAAAAAGGTCAGCCGGATAAAATACAATGGACTGTGGAGTGTGAACAGGCTTATACAGAGTTGAAAAATAAGCTGACAAATAAACCTATCCTTGCCCTTCCCGATCTCACACAAGAATTCGTACTAAGAACGGATGCTAGCAATGTAGGCATCGGAGCAACATTACTACAGCGGGCAGACACACCGCCACATATGCTATTACCAGTAGCTTTTGCCAGTAGAAAGTTAAATACAGCTGAGAGAAATTATTCTACCGTTGAACGTGAATGCCTCGCTTTGGTCTGGTCGATCAACAAATTCGCCCCTTTTCTTTACGGGAAACACTTCATTGTGGAAAGTGATCACCAGCCTTTGATGTTTTTAGCAGTGTCTAAAAAATTAAATTCACGACTTTTAAGGTGGAGTTTACTGTTATCTCCATATTCGTTCAATGTGAGATACATACCAGGACGGGACAATCTTGGACCCGATTTTTTAAGTAGGCATCCTATCAAAGGAGATATAGAGAAACAGAAAATTAAGGAGGAACTGCAGCATGTGTTACCAAAAAGTTAACCGTGCAGGCACTGTTTTAAAGAAGAGGGCTCTGTAGCGAGATTTGGTAAACACTTGCTTGGTTGTAGCGCGACACGCCCACGCGACACCCACACACACCAGCGCAAGGTCAGCGCTGCGGTCTTTCTTTGAAGTTGGTAGACAGCGGAAATGTGACTTACGGTTAAAAGCCATACAGTATTACTGAAGAATGAGGAAATAGCTATATAGGAATGTATGGCCGACTTTAAAAGTTTGCATTTACTGGACATTAAATTATTCACTACAGGAGAACGCATGGTTGGAATAATATTAAATAAATGCAAACTCAACAAAGGAGATAGGCTAGGAATTATATCCAAAAGGATATTATTCAAATATAAATAGTTTTAAAGATAATTAATATTTTTCACCTTCATCACATCGGCTAAAAGTTAGCTAATAATCTTTAAAAATTTATTACACTAACAAGCCTCAACGGAATTGTATAAAACTTATATGTAATGAAAGCCCCATATGGGGAAAAGGAAATGATATATAGGAAGGAAGGAAGGAGATAAGTGTGTGAGTGACAGAAGAGAAAAACGAGTACAGGAAAAGCACAGATTGTTTCAAATAGCTTCAAAACAGGAGATGAAACTAAAATCTTTTGGGGAATTTGGGAGCTGCTTTCTCGTACGCGCGAGAGACTGAAATATAAGGACAGAGCGGCGCATTGTAAATCACACACCAAATCCAGAAGCCAGAGTGAGAAACTGGAGGACAGCCTCTGCAAGAAAAGTTCTATTTTCACGCTGCATGCAGGGCAGATTAAGTTAAGCCAATACAGTCTCACCGTGAGCTTATTAATCCTAAGAGGGTTTTTATGATCAATGTTTATGATCATTCCTGATCGAGAAACTAAAGACTTGAAGAAGTTGATCCAGCTCACTGAAGCCTAGAGGTCAACCAAACTTCAACACCTTAGTCCCCCGTAGTTATAGGGCGGGCTGAAGGAAAGTCTTCCGTACTCCAGTGTGTCGGAGGAACCTCGAGCAGACGTGGATAAAGTTGAGTTTATATATTTCCATCCAACAAATCCTGTGAGCAGTTCTAAAACGACTTTCTAATGATGAAAACTAGATGGCAAGAGATAATGTGACAAACTTGTTTTATAAATTCAGTGGAAGATAAATCCAAGACTTTTTCTATTAGTTATTTTAATTTGTAACTGTAAATAATCATACATTTTACCATCTTCCAACACCCATTTATCATTACAAGAATATATAGATGTACATAATAAATTGGATAATTGTACTCATTTGACTTGTTAAATTTTTAACTGTTAAATTTTGAGTTACTTTTTCTAATTTAATTATAATATCACATAGGGTTACGATAGCGAAGTAGCATCTTATACTTCTGAAGCCTAAATCTATTGTCCAGCTCAGAGTATTCACAGCTGTAACTCACTTGTGATACCAGTGTACTTCTCGGGCACTGGAACTTCATACTTTCTGGAGAGAGATTCTACTTCTGCTCTACCACTACTATCATACTAGGAAAACCTTTCGCTACAATCAGCAAATTGAAGGACCCCCTTACCAGAAAAGCTTTTGCGGCCGACATTAAGAAACGATATCAATTTGCCAAAAGCCAGGAAAAGACATTGACTGATGATATAGACCAGAATTTCAACACCATTTCAACAATATATAAGGAAAGTAGCAAATCATGCTTAGGATTCCAGGAAAGGAAGAAGCAAGATTGGATAACACCAGAAACATTAAACACCATAACGATGAGAAAGGAAATGAAAAGAAAGAAAACAGAAGCGAAGTCCCCCAGGTTAAAGCAACTATATAGCGAACAGTTACAGCCAACTGGACAGGGAAGTTAAACGCCAAACCCGAGCCAACAAAAGGAATTTCCTAGACGATCTTGCAAAACAGGCAGAAGAGGCAGCACTGAGAAATGAACAAAGCACAGTATACAAAATAACTAAATTCATCAGCGGAAAACGAGGTGCAAACAATATTACATTAGTAAGAGATAAGCAAGGAAATCTCATCAAGACAGCAGAGGGACAGGAAACAAGATGGGCAGAGCACTTCAGAGAAACTCTGAACAAGGAAATACCAGAGACACAATTGAATGTTCCTGAGGCTGAAAACGATCTAGATGTAAATACAGACATTCCACGAAAAGAAGAAATCATCACAGCAATCAAAGGGTTAAAGAACGGTAAAGCTCCGGGCCATGATAACTTAAATGCAGAGCTATTTAAGACAGACCCTGAGCTAGCAGCAGAACTATTAGAACCACTATTTGCACAAGTGTGGAAAACGGGGACAACACCATCAGAGTGGAACAAAGGAATAATTGTCAAATTGCCCAAGAAGGGAGATCTTTCAGACTGCAATAATTGGAGAGGAATCACTCTTCTCTCAGTTCCCAGCAAAATACTAGGCAGGATAATTATACAGAGAATTTCAAAGGCAGTAGACTACAAACTGAGGAAAGAACAAGCAGGATTTAGAAAGAACAGAAGATGTGTAGACCATATATTCACTCTCAGGAACATTATAGAGCAGTGCTCAGAATGGCAAAGACAGCTTTACATAAATTTTGTTGATTTTGAAAAGGCTTTTGACAGCATGCATAGGGACAGTTTATGGAAAATACTGAGGGCTTATGGAATTCCAAGCTGCATAGTGTCAATCATAAAAAGCCTCTATGCCAACTTTACGTGTAGTGTTGGGCAGAGCAACCTAACCTTCGAGGTGAAGACAGGAGTACGACAGGGATGCCCCTTATCAACCACTCTTTTTTTAACAGTCATAGACTGGGTGATGCGCCAGACAACAGAGGGCAGTCCAAGAGGAATAAGATGGACTACATTTTCTACATTGGAAGATCTGGAATATGCAGATGACATTGCACTGCTGGCACATTCACATCAACACATCCAGGAAAAAACGGATAGACTAAATAAATTTAGCCAGCAGGTGGGCTTGAACATCAATTTAAAGAAGTCTGAGGTCATGACGCTCAATGTGACCAACCCTGAGCCCATATCAGTAAGGAATCAGCAACTGGTACAGACAGATACCTTCACATACCTAGGAAGCATAGTAACTCCAGACGGTGGGGCAGGCAAAGACATCAATATCAGAATGAATAAGGCAAGAACAGCCTTCTTTAGCCTAAATAACATCTGGAAGTCCTCCCAATACAGCACAAGCACAAAATTAAGATTATACCAGAGTTGCGTGCTTTCTGTGCTTCTCTATGGTGCGGAATGCTGGAGAGTCACAGAGAAGGAAATGTCAAAATTGTCCTCTTTTCACACAACATGCCTAAGAAAAATTCACCGAATCTTTTGGCCGAATACCATCACCAACCAAGATCTGCTTACTCGTAGCAAGCAAGAGGACATGCACACCATCATAGCTGGCAGACGCTGGAGCTGGGTTGGTCATGCCCTCAGAAGAGACCCCGATGCCATCACAAGAACAGCTATGCTTTGGACCCCTGAAGGAAAGCGAAAGAGAGGCCGACCAAAAACAACTTGGCGGAGGACTGTGGAGGCTGAGATGCAAAGAATGAACCAGAGTTGAGGCACTGTACGAAGGATGGCCACCGACCGTGCAAAGTGGAATCAATTTGTTGTTGCCCTACAAGACGCTACTAGGCGTGATGGCCACTGACTGCTTTGACGGTCGGTGGCTAAGGATCGAAGAAGAAGAGAAAGAAAATGTAACTCTCATAAACCCTCCCTCTGGTATAGGGAAAACTAGGAAAGATCCCAACAGAGGTAATTTACCCAAAAGATAAAAAAAATGATTTAACAATGGGAGTAGGGAGTAGTCAGGACGGGTAAAGAATATGTCCTTAAATTAAACTATCCCGTGGAGGGGGAGAAAGAAAAAAGAATATCAGATTAGTGAGAGATAATTAAAGAAGGTTGGTAGGTTAGTAATAACATAAAATTAGTATCTTCTATTCGTTCACTCACACAGACAAAACAGTGGGCCCACTTTCAGATTTGCTTACCAAATTTTGAAGCTGCATACATCCTCGAAATTTAACCACTAGCAGTTATTAAACTAATCAGTCTTATTCAGTTCAAGTGCAGCCCCAGACTCGCCTATGAGCTGACTGCTATTTTTCGGGGGGTCGCTGCAATTGATGTATTAGTAGTGACTGCCTGGATATTATTCCTTTTCACTGCAGGTATTTGTTTTGGATAGGTGTTTCTATTGTGGTGGCACTGTCCTGGAAATCTATGTGGTAAAATATAGTTCCAGTGTGGTCTAGTCTCAGGTGACTATGACACTCGGTGACGTGATGGAAAACAACGTATGTTAAATGTTAATAGTCGGCTGTTTTGATTATATGATGGCCGATATGTGGACAGTGAGTTCTCGTGAATATATCCGAAGGAAGAAAACTCCTGTCATGGGTCAGATAACAGAGTACCAAGTTTCTGCCTCAGCAGACTGATAATAAAAAATATATGAACAAAGTTGTATTCTGGGAATGTTCCGTACCAGTTAATAAATTAAGGGGCTTCAGTAAAACTGGTAAGGAAAAAAGACAAAAATAATCATTTTGCATAAATTCTGGTAGCTTTTCTCTTTTTCATTCTTTATTCGTTGTCTTTATGATCTATCTTCTTGTGTTTTTGCTTTGGTTCGTTTCGTATCTTTTTATATCTCTTGTTTTGTCGCTATCGCACGTCACTTCCTTGCGAATTCTGTGACAAGAGACTACCGCTTTCATCCACGGATTCTTTGCATTGAGCTAAGCTAACTTTAACTAGTTCCACAGTTTTGTTTATTCTTCTTTTTTTCGTTTCGTTGGATTATTTACTTTCTTGTTTCAGTACTTCTTTTAGATTTTTCGGTTTTCTTGTATTGTTATTGTTTACTTTTTCCATCTGCTTGTATCGCCCGTATGTTTCTCATCATCGTATAGTTTTGTAGTACCTATATGTAATTTTTGTCTTTGTCATGTGAACTGTTATTTGTAAAACTGATTCAATACCGTTTTATTAGTTTATAAACTTATATTCCGTACCAGTTAACATTTATCTATTATTGTTTGTTTCTTTGATTATGCTTCTCGTAATACATAGAGAAGGTGCCCGCACAGGGGTTTCCAGAAGACGATGGCTACACCAATAAATTTTTAGATGCTGGTATGGATATCAGACCGTAAAACCCCGCTGGATCGCAAGGTTATTATCGCCTATATCACTGGAAGAAAATATAAACATTTTTAACAATATTTATTTATCCTAATCTAACACACGTTATAGGTATCCTGTTAATCATTCCGGTATTAAATTAAAATTTTAAAACCCACAGTTTCTAGCTAATCTCCTCGCTTTCAACAATAGATATGAACACTAGTTTCTTAGAATTTACACATGATGAAATAGAAATAAATTGTTATTTAACAATTACGATGCCTAGCGTCTTATAATTATTTAACGCATCTCTTACTCGGGAATAACGGGTAATTAAATTTCCGTTTACATCTGGAGAACTTTGCTATATTTTTATTTAATATGTTTAAATTAACACAAAAATCCCAGTGAAATATAATGAAACTCAAACAATCAAATCACTTTGATGCTAATAACTATATATTTACCGCAACACAAGAAACTGAAATAAATCTCCACTTATTTCTATAGGAAATCCAGATAAATAAGACTCCAAAAATGCGCGCTAGACCATTCAAGAAATCTTGATAGCAACTGACAACTTGAATTTTGTGAGCTGGGCATAAATACTAAATCGCTGGACTTTCTTTCCTTAACGCGAAAAGTAACACCTCCGTCCAGTTTAAGCGAATTTGCTGGTCGTTCCGCGAATGAAAGCTCAAATTCAAAATAGAACCGCTCGCTTAGATTCTGGCCACGAGCGAATTCTCTTTTGATCTGGCTCTCTGCGTAGCTCAAGGGACGTAATCAAAGAGAGTTATGTTAAATGAAGTTATCGTCCCTTTTGCCTGCCATTAACGGCCCGTTCTCTTTTAGGGAGCTGCAAAAACCCGTTGCCCCGCCCTCTCCGTGTTTCAGTGACCAGGCGCTGACATGCTGACGTAATCCTGACAGCAGGTAACCCCTTTTAAAAGGAAAGATAATTTATGAATCTAAATATCTGAGTTCTTAGTGCTTGAAACAAAGACAGGAGGCGTGGCTAAACTAGGAATCGGACAGATGGCGATAGAGAAACCTGGCTTCCACGTGTTTAACTGTGCATGCTTAATTAGCAAACGAGGGAAATCCACGTTGCTGTTTTTGTTTTTTTTTGATTGAAAAAGAAATGAGGGGCGCCGATGAGAATGAAATGGATCGATCAAGATGCTCAATTTTTCATCTGTCACAGTTATGAATGAATGAATGAATGAATTCCATATAGTGTATTACTTTGTTGTTTTTCTTGTGTGTTGGCTCTTCCAGGCTGTAATTTATCTGCCGTTTGTTGTGGCAATGTTTAATGTCTATGGTGTTTGTAGTGTATCTTCTTCCATGATACCAAATTGTTCTCTCTCGCTATTGACATATTTTTATCTGCTGGGATTTTGATGTTGTTGGATTGATGGAGTTTGTTTGTTTATTTGTTATTTAATTCTTCTACGTTATTTAATGGACTTTTTGGTTTGTTTGTTTTTGTTTTGTTTGTCCTTATCATTCTAATTTGTTCTAGTTGTTATATGTTGGTTCTTGTTTTCGTAATATAAAATTTTATTATGTTGTGTAGCTCCCTGTGTAGGTCAATTTTCAGTACATTTTCCAGTATCGATGCGTACATTTTCTTGACATGTTCTGCTTTTTGTCGTAACTTCGACGCACTGTAACAAACAAGCCCAGTGCAGGAAAATACTTCATCAGGTTGGTTAAAATTATTATGCATACCTATTTATGCAGACAAATTCCATGGAAGTTGAAAAAAAAGCTTTTTTATTTCAATACACTTGGACACATTCCAGGTCTGACGACTGTAACATTTCTTTAGCTAGATCCTTTAACAAAGAATAAACAGGGTGTATTATGTTTACATCGCCTGACTGAGCAGTGTCTTTTAGTTTAAAAAATCAAGACAAGTCAGATGTCGAGTAATCAGGTGGAGGCGAACATGTCGCTTTATAGATCTGAATTTTTTTATGTTCTCATTTAGTTCTCTATTTGTCCTCTTCTCATGCCAAAGTGTCAAGCTATCCATTATGGTGTCTCTATTGTTCTTTATTCTCCATTCTGTTCGAGTTATTTTTTCAGCGAGTGATGTTTGCTATCGTCACTCGACAAACAGCACGTAGATAAAACACAGGGAAGAAGATAGCAAGAACGTTTCAGATATGAAAACAACATCCAGCTACACTAAACGGTAACGAGATCTCGGAGGCAGAATTAAGACGTTTATAACACATAAGGAAGGAAAACCACGAGGCCTGTAAACAGTAAATTAATATGAAACAAATATAAAGGTATGTTATAAGGCACTCGTAGGAAATAAAGAAGTAGAACACTAGACAACAGAAAAACAACAGACAAGAGTGGCTTACCCAGGATTTGAACCCTGGATCTTCCGTGCGACAACACCACCTAGCTATGCAAGCGAATCACACTGTCCTCCCTGCCATCTACGCATCCCCAAAAAAGGATGTTATAAATGTTTATACAATACCAAACCTACCCTCTGTTCTGTTCTTACTGTTCTAAGTCTACTAGGTAAACTTCCGGTGTTATGTATAGAGGTTCGCACTAATGACCTGTCATTGAAACATCCTTTTTTGGGGATGCGTCGATGGCAGGGAGGACAGTGTGATTCGCTTGCATAGCTAGGCGGTGTTGTCGCACGGAAGGTCCAGGGTTCAAATCCTGGGTAAGCCACTCATGTCTGTTGTTTTTCTGTTGTCTAGTGTTCTACTTCTTTATTTCCTACGAGTGCCTTATAACATACCTTTATATTTGTTTCATATTAATTTACAGAATTAAGACGTGCTAAGCCATTTGAGTTACTTAATGTCTTTGTCAGATATCCAGATAGATATTTTGGTAGCCAACAGGTATCCACAAGTAAAGGAAGTGTTTAAAAGTAAAATATAAGCTTATTAGGTTTATTTAAAGCATGATCGGGTGCTCATGGATCGAAGAAAATAATACATGGTGCCTATATATGTTACGCCGTGTTATTATTATTTTCCTTGTTAAAAACCTGAGCTTCATGGACGAAAGGCAAGAAGAGCGTGTATTATATTGGGAAATATATGTAGATCATGATTAATCAATTCCAACACAATAATCAGAATCTTCAACTAGAATGTCAAGTCAGTCATATTGTATGACTCTGAAACATGGAGAACAGCAAAAAAAAAAAAAAAAAAACAACAATAAAGAAATAACAGACTTTCATAAATGGGTGTGTTGCTGTCGTTTTTGACGGTTTCATAAGATGTAAATCTATTTAATACTTTTGATGATCTAAGCTAGGGAACTGTATGTTAACTCCCTGGGACAGGTTGATTTGGGGTTATCTTCCCTTTGTCTATTCTTAGTTGTTGACCTCTCTTAAGTCGGGGGGTTAGCTGTTCTCAGATCTGTTCTGTCTACGCATGCGCAAAGTTTTTTTTAGCGCGAAACGGAGACTTCCGTCAGTGAGGAGTGATGAGCTGGGTTCTGACCGGACAAGATGTCCGTTGTTCTTCTCTGCATTGTCTGGGGGAAAGATAGTCTTCAGTGTAACTGTGATGTCAGTGATTCTCCACAGAGTTATTCTGTTCGTCAAGAATGACGACAGTTGTGATTTGTGTATTTCTCGGATTCTGTCCAAGGTAAAAGTAACTTTATTATTAAGCCTAGATTGCAGAACATTTAGTATCATCCTGTGAGTGGAGCTCACAGTTCTTGAGATCCAGATTCCATTGTGTATGCTTGATATAGCCAACTAAGACTATTCGTATAGCTACTTTACAGAAGCCCAGTAAAGAGATATTGTTATGAAACCCGCATGATGGCGGTATATTTCGGCATGGATTATAATGCCTGCCTTTGAAGAATACACAGTTGTTCACCAATTATTAGAGAGGCCCGAAATTACGGCCGAGATCTCTGAGCAGAAGAACACGTGTCTGGCGTGTGAAGCCAGATGAAGTCTTGACTTACATTAGCAAGTTCATAGACTTTGATATTAAGCAACTATATTTGTTAAAGGTCTACCTGACGCGCTTAGTCAGGGGCCCTGAGCTACAGTATGAAAGTTGACGTAGATTGTCAAGCCAGCTTTACTAGCATCTTACACATGAGCTATGCAAGATTGATGATGCTCGATGTCTATATTTGTTACCACACATGAAATGTCCATGATCCTTGTTTAAGTGACTGTGTCGTCTATCAGCGTATGTCCTGTTGTCGTAAAAATTAACAGTGATACAACGTCAAAATATCTCCAATGATACAACGTAGGGATAAAAAACCAATGCGTAAGCTGCTGGAATACATGATCGCCCGCGCCGCGGGTCATCAGGTGTTAGACTTGAAGGCAAAACGGAACGAGGATCAAAAGACAAAAATCTGACTGAACGCGTACTTGAACTAGCGAGGTTAATGGATGCAAATTGGTGGGGCAAGGAGGAAAAGTCACGTTCCCCCCCCCCCCCCCCCCAAGTTGACATAAAGTGAGGAAATCGACAGAAGGGACCTTGGATATGATACGCCACAGTCATTTATTGGACGCTTTTGCGATACCAAGCCTTTTATTTGAATTCAGCGGCTAAACGCAGATGTTTGAAATATTACAAAATTCAAAAAGTAACTTTTTCTTAATATTAATGTTAGGAATATAAAAATTAGCTGGCCGGATGGCCCATTCTGAGCAGTGAAATAATATACTTTCATTTATACAGACGGACAGATAATAAGAAAGATAATGACAAAAGACGGGGTTGTTCACATCAGCGAAAGACTGCATTGAATCAAACATGCCACTATTTGCACAAAAATCGTAACCTTGAGACTCAAGTGTTCAAATTTAGTTAGAATGCAAGAGAGGGGGGAGTAGCGGACAGTAGTGGCTAAAAATAACTTAGGAGGCAGGTTCGTGCAGTTTTACATGTGTTAGTCCAAAAAAACAAGTGAAATTGTGGGAAAAAGATAAATTGTGACCGACGTACATTTTAAAAATTGAGATGTACTTTTGACTTTTTTGGGAAAAGATAAAATGTGACGGACGTACATTTGAGAAAATAAGATGTAATTTTGACTTTATTTTCAAATTTTGAATTGAAAAGCTTGGTCTTCTGATCTGATTGGCCAACGCATTTTATATTAGCGGGATAGAGACGCACATTTTTGCCATTCGACATAAGTCTGTCCAGTAACACAGTCATTAATTGTAGTGGTGATTTCCCAGAAATAATACATAATATTCAGTGGGATACCATACTATAGCCAGCAGCTCAGCTGAGTTTTGCTAGTATTAATTGTGTACCATATTCATATTTCTGGTAAGACTAAACTTATTTCTTTGTACATTTAATATTTGTTTAAGGTTCGAGTGATTTGATACTGCAATAGCATAATCTGTTCCTTACAACAAGTAAGGGTTCGCTCTAGACCCCCCGCCCCAGTTCAGGGTCTAGAGACAAATAAAATACATAAACTCCAGCAAGGGTTAGGAAGGACAGATCAAGTGTTGAGAACAATGAAACATATTACCTATCCTATTTTAGGGCAGGAAACTAATGCACCTATTTCAGAATCTGTAGTCTGGGAGGACTTATCCGATGTGAAACCAACATGGTAAAATGTGCTGTATGGTCAGAGAGATCTGACCCGTCTATATGTTGTTGTGTAGTGTGTGTCCAGTCATGGTTAGAGAATGGAATTTGACACATAAATAATACTTTGATTGCAGAGCTGTGAGTTTCAGTTGGCACCCAAGCGGTGTCGAATGAGTTGGTGATTTTACACGAGTGGATCCGTGCAGTAACGTTGTGTCAGAGCATTTTCTTATTGCCCCCAAGCACGGAGAGGTGGGGCCACCATAAGTCTTATATTGCCCCCAAGCACGGAGAGGTGGGGCCACCAGATCTCAGCACCAGAGCTACCTATTCAAAGTTGAGTGAGCCTCTGGTCTGCTGGAAATTCACCAACTCCATTTAGTTACTAACAATCCCATAAAATTCCTGCCATTACTGGACAATGTGTAGTCACTATAGATCGGGAGTGATGAGGCCACCCCAACAGCACAACCATTAACTATCCTCCCAATTAGATGACTGCTATAAACATTAATAAAACTAAATAGTCTAGTAACATACATATGTACACCCTTGCATTTATTATGTAATATTCCATGCATTTCTTTCATAATTTCTAAATCTTTCATAAGTTCTGGTCAAAATAAAACTTGATCCAGAACGAAATAAATGTAAGAAAATTTCTATCAAAATTTTTACACACTTGAGTTAGTTCAGTGTATTATAACATTTGTTTGTTTTTTTTTTTTTTTTTTTTTTTTCGTGCGCCCGCTAATACTCGAGGCGAAATCTCAGGTTATTATTTATGTCTAACCTGACATTGATTTTACGTGAGTATCCCTTTATTTCTTGTACAGAGACAGGTGTCCCTCGCCATTCAGGCAAATACTCGCCGATTTAGGAGGTACCCATTGCAGCTGGGTCGGCTCAGGAGCCGCCAGTCCCTGGTCGACGACACTCCTTCAAATGTCCTCGCCAGGTCTCGAGTTAATCCAGTCCAAATCCCGGTCGACGAAAAATCCTCAAATGCCGTCGCCCGGGTTTGATCCTGTATCACCCGGTCGCCAGAGCGGTGTTCTAACCACTACGCTAATTATTAGACTTCTTAGATATCTGTGTGTGTGTCTATAAACTATCACACCACATTACATATCATTACCCTAGACATTTAACGTAGCCACATTCATTAGAGAAAAAAAAAGATAAGTGTGAGGTCGTAGTGGTAGCGAGAAGGGCCTTCTGACAATTCACAGTTACATATTATCTCAGGAGCCTTCACAGCTGACCTCATGCATCACACGTAGTACCATCACCATCATACAATACCATCAAAACCACTACATATATTGGGGGCTCGTCCGGGATCATTAGCCCAACAGTAATATTAGGATCTCCTGGTGGGAGAAATAAAATTAGGGGAACAAAATTGTAAAATTCCCTTTAAAATTAAAAGTGTCCCTGCAGATAAAAGTTGGTGAATCTTCACAGCCAGTAATAAGTAATTAGTTAATTAATTAATTAGAATTATTTAGACTATAGTAATTAGAAGTAATTTAGTGGTGAGAGATTTATCTTGTATATTATTATATTGTCTAAAAAGTATGGCGGAGCTAGCAAAATTCCGATCAGCTGCTGTGCTGACCGCAAAGGAGATGGGAATGGATGGTCAGATTTTAATTCAATATGTAACGGCTGAATGTGATAAATATATTGAACGGGAAGAAAGGAGAGTAGAAAAAGAGGCTGAAAGAAAATTAGAGTCTGAACGGTTGGCTGAAGAGAAGAGGTTACAGATTGAGGCTGAGACTAAGAGGTTACAAATTGAGGCTGACAAAGAGGCAAAGGCATTGGAGGCCGAAGAAAAACGACAGCAAAGGGAGGCAGAAGATAGAAGGTTGCAAAGGGAGCACGAATTACGACTAAGGGAGCTGGAGCTACAAGGCCCGGTCCCTGAAAATGGTGCCAGCCCTTTTGCCTCAGATGCTACGCCCAGTCTGGGAGCCTCAAACTCAGCTATGGGGTTTCATTTAGACCATTTTGTTGAAAAAGACGATGACATAGAGGGGTACCTAGGACGTTTTGAGTTATTAGCTACTACATATGGGTTTGAGAGAGAGAGAGGTGGAGTTTAAAGCTATCACAGGGACTGAGAGGTACTTCTTACGAAGTCTTTGCAAAAATGCACAGAGAAGACCAGGAGAATTATGACATGTTAAAGCAGGCTTTGTTATTGAGGTACGAAAAAAATGGGGAATTTTATCGTAAGAAATTTAGAAATGCCAAATTGTTGTCTGGGGAGACATACCACCAATTCTCTGCCAGACTAGAAACCTATTTGGAGAAATGGACTGCTCTGGGGAAGACCCAAGATCTTAAAGAAATGATCATGATTGAGCAATTGAGAGAGTCCATGGCTCCAGACATGAGAAAATTTCTCATGGAACAAGGTGCAGAGAAGTTGGGGGAGGTTTTAAATGTCGCTGAGAGGTATCAGGCAGCCCAGGCAGAGGTAAGTGGTGCTAAAAAGAAGCACATAGATAATTTTAAAGCTCCACAGCAATTTAATAAATTTGATAATAGGGAGCAGGGAAATAAAGGTAGGACAAACTTTGAACGGCCAAGAAATGACTACAGAGACAGAAACTCACAGTTCAATGACCAAAAATTCAATGAAAGAAAACCGTTGAACCAAGGAAAAAGATGGTGTAAATGGTGCAAGAAGGATAACCATAACACCGAATTTTGTAGAAGGAAACCTTCAAACATTGCTGCAATGAAGTCGGGGACGCAAAGATTAAAGGTTAATCCTAATGGACAACAGGAACCTTATCACCCCCCAGTTTGTGAGGATGTTATTTGTAATGGGGTCACCATAAGGTGCCTTTATGATACAGGTTTGGATTATGATTCAGTTGTGAAGTCTAGCCTAGTGGACCCAAGTCAGTATACCACAGAAACAGTGGAAATACAAGGGGCAACTAAGGACATACCACTCATGACACTTCCCATCGCAAGGATAACGGTGAAAACTCGCTATGTGGAAGGAGAAATCAGAGCAGCAGTGATAGATGAACCAATCTACCCTCTGATATTGGGGTGTAGATACGTCTTCTTGGGGAATCCCGAGAGACCTGTGATCATGGCGACAGTGCAGACCAGGTCACAGAAGAAGGAGGAAGAAGGTGAACCTATAAATGCTCATCCAGAGGAGATGAGGAAGGCGCAGGCTGAGGATAGGACACTCAAGCCATGTTTTAAAAAAATTGCCCAAATGCCACACACCTCCGAGCAAGGGGGAATATTTCATGAAGAACAAACTCTTATACAGGAAGGCCGGAACTGGAACAAATGGTCACAACCAGCTGGTGCTTCCCACTTCATATAGAGATAAAGTGATGGAACTCGGGCATGCGATTCCCTTCAGTGGTCACATGGGGATCAGCGCCACAGGACAGCGTATAGCTTGTCATTACTTCTGGCCAGGGATAACGGAGGATATAAAAAGATATGTCAAATCCTGCCCAGAATGTCAAAGGGTAGCTCCAAAGCACTGGACTGCTCCTGCAACTCTAGGGGAAATGCCCATAGTGGGAACACCTTTTGAGAGGGTTGCAGTGGATATTGTAGGACCTCTCACTCGGACCAAGAGGAGGAACAGTTACATCCTTACTCTGGTGGACACTTGTTCTATGTGGGGAGAGGCGGTAGCCCTGCCGTCAATTGATTCAAAACATGTAGCAGAGGCAGTACTTACAATATTTACCCGATTAGGATTCCCGCATCAAATCTTGACGGATAATGGTTCTCAGTTCAAGGGGAAACTAACGGAAGAAGTTTTTAAGCTATTTCAAGCCAGACACTTTCATTGTAGTCCGTACCATCCGCAAGGGAACGGCCAGGTAGAGAGGTTCAACGGGACTCTCATTTCTATCCTGAGAAAGCTGGCACACAAAAAACCGGATCTGTGGGATCAATTCCTGCCCGCCGCATTGTTTGCGTACCGGGAGGTACCACATAGTTCAACCGGGATGGCTCCCGCAACTCTGCTATTTGGGAGGCCAATAAAAGGTCCATTAGAAGCTCTATTAAGGACCTGGACAGATGAGAAGGCGGAAGAGACTGTTACCTCATCTTATCAATATGTGAACGAACTGACCACTCGTTTGAAAGCTGGATGGAAACTGGCAAATGATAATTTGAAACAAGCCAGGAAGAAACATGCAGCATATTTTAATAGGAAGGCAAAGGACAGAGAACTGGCAGTCGGAGAGAAGGTGCTGCTTCTACTACCCGGTAGCCAGAATAAATTACAAATTGGATGGCAAGGTCCATATACGGTTCTAGAGAAGGTGTCTAGAACAAACTATAAAATTGACAAAAAGGGGAAGGAGAAAGTTTATCATGTAAACCTGTTAAAGAAGTATCTGGACAGACCACTCCAGGAAAGCACCCCCTTACTGACCTTAGCTATCGCAACTCAAATGCAAAAGGAACCACTCACCTCACATGAATACCCATTACATCCTTGTGAAACAGCCGCACAGGTAAAAGTCAGTAAGCACCTGACTAAAAACCAGAGGGAGAGAGTTCAACAGGTTCTGGAGGAACATACAGATGTATTAACAGATAAACCAGGACATACAAATTTGCTACAGTATGACATGAAACTGGTAGACTCAAACCCAATCTGTATGAGAGCCTATTCTATTCCGTTCGCGAAGGAGAAAGCATTGAAGGAAGAAATAGATTATTTGTTGAAGGAAGGGATCATTTCACACAGTGAATCATCTTTTAGTTCTAGTGTCGTATTGCTGAGAAAACCGTCTGGGGAACACAGACTGTGCATAGATTACAGGAAACTGAATGCTGTCACAGAAGGGCAAGTGGATCCATTACCAGACACAAAACAGTTATTTGCCAGACTGAACAAGGCAAAATACTTTTCAAAGGTGGATCTTAGTAAAGGCTATTACCAGATCCCAGTGAAGCCTGAAGTGAGACCTTATTTGGCTTTTAGCACTTCAGATGGACATTATGAATTCAACATGCTACCATTCGGACTGAAAAATGCTCCGAGTGTATTTTCAAGGATGATGCGCAAATTGTTGGATCCCCTGAATAACCCATGTATCACGAATTTCATGGATGATATTCTCGTCGCCACAGAGACATTTGAAGAACACATTGAAGCTCTAGAAATGTTATTTAATAGGCTTAGGGAGGCGAACTTAACTGCTAGGCCAACAAAATGTTGCATTGGATGCAAAGAGTTGGAATTCTTGGGACACACGGTATATCAGGGTAGCATGACCCCTGATCCTAAGAACTTGGAAAAACTGCAGAGAGCACCTAGACCACAATCAAAATTAGAGTAATGGCAGGTGTAAGGAGAGATTTTGTCTATGTGTATCACTGGTTTTAGAACTTGCCGTAGGCATGTTTTCAGGTGGGGAGATGTGTCGTAAAAATTAACAGTGATACAACGTCAAAATATCTCCAATGATACAACGTAGGGATAAAAAACCAATGCGTAAGCTGCTGGAATACATGATCGCCCGCGCCGCGGGTCATCAGGTGTTAGACTTGAAGGCAAAACGGAACGAGGATCAAAAGACAAAAATCTGACTGAACGCGTACTTGAACTAGCGAGGTTAATGGACGCAAATTGGTGGGGCAAGGAGGAAAAGTCACGTTCCCCCCCCCCCCCCCCCCCCCAAGTTGACATAAAGTAAGGAAATCGACAGAAGGGACCTTGGATATGATACGCCACAGTCATTTATTGGACGCTTTTGCGATACCAAGCCTTTTATTTGAATTCAGCGGCTAAACGCAGATGTTTGAAATATTACAAAATTCAAAAAGTAACTTTTTCTTAATATTAATGTTAGGAATATAAAAATTAGCTGGCCGGATGGCTCATTCTGAGCAGTGAAATAATATGCTTTCATTTATTCTGATCTGATTGGCCAACGCATTTTATATTAGCGGGATAGAGACGCACATTTTTGCCATTCGACATAAGTCTGTCCAGTAACACAGTCATTAATTGTAGTGGTGATTTCCCAGAAATAATACATAATATTCAGTGGGATACCATACTATAGCCAGCAGCTCAGCTGAGTTTTGCTAGTATTAACTGTGTACCATATTCATATTTCTGGTAAAACTAAACTTATTTCTTTGTACATTTAATATTTGTTTAAGGTTCGAGTGATTTGATACTGCAATAGCATAATCTGTTCCTTACAACAAGTAAGGGTTCGCTCTAGACCCCCCGCCCCAGTTCAGGGTCTAGAGACAAATAAAATACATAAACTCCAGCAAGGGTTAGGAAGGACAGATCAAGTGTTGAGAACAATGAAACATATTACCTATCCTATTTTAGGGCAGGAAACTAATGCACCTATTTCAGAATCTGTAGTCTGGGAGGACTTATCCGATGTGAAACCAACATGGTAAAATGTGCTGTATGGTCAGAGAGATCTGACCCGTCTATATGTTGTTGTGTAGTGTGTGTCCAGTCATGGTTAGAGAATGGAATTTGACACATAAATAATACTTTGATTGCAGAGCTGTGAGTTTCAGTTGGCACCCAAGCGGTGTCGAATGAGTTGGTGATTTTACACGAGTGGATCCGTGCAGTAACGTTGTATCAGAGCATTTTCTTATTGCCCCCAAGCACGGAGAGGTGGGGCCACCATAAGTCTTATATTGCCCCCAAGCACGGAGAGGTGGGGCCACCAGATCTCAGCACCAGAACTACCTATTCAAAGTTGAGTGAACCTCTGGTCTGCTGGAAATTCACCAACTCCATTTAGTTACTAACAATCCCATAAAATTCCTGCCATTACTGGACAATGTGTAGTCACTATAGATCGGGAGTGATGAGGCCACCCCAACAGCACAACCATTAACTATCCTCCCAATTAGATGACTGCTATAAACATTAATAAAACTAAATAGTCTAGTAACATACATATGTACACCCTTGCATTTATTATGTAATATTCCATGCATTTCTTTCATAATTTCTAAATCTTTCATAAGTTCTGGTCAAAATAAAACTTGGTCCAGAACGAAATAAATGTAAGAAAATTTCTATCAAAATTTTTACACACTTGAGTTAGTTCAGTGTATTATAACATTTGTTAATATTATTAGACTTCTTAAATATCTGTGTGTGTGTCTATAAACTATCACACCACATTACATATCATTACTGTTGCGTATGGTTTTTTTACAACATTTCTGGTGTTGCGCATCAAATAGCGCTGAGTTGAGTTTGGGGAAAATATTTGATGATATGTGAATAGTACACTTAGGTGCATTATTCATGCGCGCAGTAAAAAAGGATGACGTAGGAGTTTTTGTGTGTTGAAACAATGACGTGGAGAACAAAGATGGACCCAAGAAATAAACAAGACGCGAACAGCCTTGTGTGTGCTGGTTTGCTTGAAAACCCATAGAAAAGGGTTATATTGATTCGTGCCACGAATGGGAATGTATACCAGGATGAGTACTATTAATAATGTATAATGTGATGCTTATGCATTTTTTAGACTGGCAGGTCTATACACCGTAAAAATCGGAGTCTTAAAGATCCTGCCTGCTCTGTCGCTAATGTGTACTGACTTTTGGGGGAATTCATGTTAATGAAGTTAAATGAGTTTGAACAGAAGGTACGGGAGAAAGGCACGGATATAATCAATACATAGAGATGTATAGAAGTATTGGGACTAATAAGCAACAATGTATTACCGTCAAGGAGTATAACACTATGTTACGAATAGACAGAATGACATTAACTAAGGACGGTTCATCATGTCTCATGGATCATGAGTTTTCATTCCGCCCGTTCGTTTATTCCCGTGTATTAAAAGAGTTTGTCTGCATTTGATATATGTATACCATCATTAACATTGTTGCTTATTAGTCCCAATACTTCTATACATCTCTATGTATTGATTATATCCGTGCCCTTCTCCCGTACCTTCTGTTCAAACTCATTTAACTTCATTAACATGAATTCCCCCAAAAGTCAGTACACATTAGCGACAGAGCAGGCAGGATCTTTAAGACTCCGATTTTTACGGTGTATAGACCTGCCAGTCTAAAAAATGCATAAGCATCACATTATACATTATTAATAGTACTCATCCTGGTATACATTCCCATTCGTGGCACGAATCAATATAACCCTTTTCTATGGGTTTTCAAGCAAACCAGCACACACAAGGCTGTTCGCGTCTTGTTTATTTCTTGGGTCCATCTTTGTTCTCCACGTCATTGTTTCAACACACAAAAACTCCTACGTCATCCTTTTTTACTGCGCGCATGAATAATGCACCTAAGTGTACTATTCACATATCATCAAATATTTTCCCCAAACTCAACTCAGCGCTATTTGATGCGCAACACCAGAAATGTTGTAAAAAACCATACGCAACAATTACCCTAGACATTTAACGTAGCCACATTCATTAGAAAAAAAAAGATAAGTGTGAGGTCGTAGTGGTAGCGAGAAGGGCCTTCTGACAATTCACAGTTACATATTATCTCAGGAGCCTTCACAGCTGACCTCATGCATCACACGTAGTACCATCACCATCATACAATACCATCAAAACCACTACACCTGTAATAAACGTTTGAAGAAAAGTCATCGGTGCTAACTACATTTATGACTTTTACTTGTGGTGGAGTGAGTTTGTGTGTACCTGAATAAGAGCCTAAACGACTTCGTGTTCACGACCTGCTGCTTCTGCACACACACCATTACTCACTACAACATCTTGCTACGAGTTCTACACCTCTGAGAAACATGTATGCTGTTCGTGTGTGAGTGTCTGCGTTATACCCTGGCAGCACCTCACGCTGGTGACCTAGATACACGCAACATGGAACGGTGCAGGTGATAAACGACACGCCCACTCAACGACACTTGCAACACGATACACAATACCAGATTTCACACGGGCAAACAGACTTTTACAGGGTGCTTGCTTAAACAAGAAGGATTGATGTGGTACGACGAAGTCTTACTTTCTTACTTAGTCGTTCCCCTTCTACCGTGAGGTGTAGAGGTTTGGAAGAGAGAGCGCCAGACCATCCTATCGGCTGTCTTCCTCCTGGCCTGGCTCCATTCTAGTCTAATGTTGTCCTCCCAGCGGACTCTGGGTCGTCCTGGGGGTCTGGGTCCTTGGCTCTTTGTTTCCCATGCTTGTCGTAGTAACCGATCTTCTCCCATTCTGCAGACATGGCCAAACCATCTTAGTTGGGACTGTTCTACTTGGGTCTGTAGGGGGTGGGATTTAATGCCTTGACGTATCGTCTGGTTGTGGACGATGTCTCTTCTTGTTACTTCAGTCACCTTTCTCAGATACCTCATGTCTGACGTTTGGATCTGGCTTTTGTGGGTTGCAGTCATTGCCCATGACTCGCATCCATATGTCAAGACTGGGACATAGGTGGAGCGGTATACAGCCATCTTCGTTTTCTTACCAACCTCTCTCTTGCCGAGGAATCCTCGATTTATAACCTGAAAAAGTCTCACAGATGCTGCTTTTCGAGTGGCCAACTCTTCTTTGATGCCTCCCTTTCGGTCTATATTAGCTCCGATGTATTTAAAATGGTCGACCTGCTCCAGGACCTGTTCTCCCAGCTTAATCTGATGTCTTCTTTCTTCTCGTGACGTCACCATAGATTTTGTTTTAGACCTGCTTATGACCATCCCTCTCTTCTCCAGCTCTTCCTTCCAGACTTGCAGGTTAGATTGGAGATGTGCCTCTGATTTAGCAATCAGGGCAACATCCTCAGCAAATGCCAGCTCTGAAATACAGACTTGTCTCATCTTCCAGTACCCCACTGAATACTTTCTTGTTCTCTCCTTACATGCCTTGATGACATCGTGCACGAGGAGTATGAAAAGATAAGGTGACAGGATATCACCTTGTCTTACACCAGTGATGGTCCTGAACTCTTCTGACTTATGGTTTGCTGTCCTCACATAATTTCTGCAAGACTTGTAGAAGCTTTGTATAGCATGAATCAGAGGTGCTGGAATGTTCTTCCTTGCCAAACAGTCCCAAAGTTTGCTCCAGGGAACCCTTTCAAAAGCCTTTTCCAGATCTATGAAACAAAGATGGATCTCACTCTTGTACTCAAGGGCCTTTTCACTCAGCTGTCTGAGTGTGAAGATTAGGTCTTGAGTGCTTCGGTTTGCTCGGAATCCGCACTAGACCTCATCCAATTGTGGCTCAGCTAGGCGTCGGAATCTCTGCTCTAGGATTCTAGAGCAAATTTTACCAGGGACACTGAGAAGGGATATGCCTCTATGGTTTCCACACTGTCGATTGTCACCCTTTTTGAAAATTGGTGTTATGATGGCAATCTCCCAATCCTTTGGTATGGTCTTTTTACACCACGCTGCTTGTAGGACCTTTAAGAGTAATAGGTCGCCTGATGCTCCCATGTACTTAACCATTTCTGGTGTTATATCATCATGCCCTGCTGCTTTGCCCATCTTGATTTTCTCCAGTGCTGCTTTCAGTTCTTCTATCTTTACGTCATCTTCACCATCATTGGTTTTCTCTTCTGTGCTAGTGGTTATCATTTCTGATGCTTCACCATGCTCACCATCCATGAGTTCTGAGAAATATTCTTTCCATCTTTCCATTACTTCCTTCGGGGCAGTAAGCAATTTGCCTTGCTTGTCCTTTGTAAATTTGAGAGGGCATTGTTTTTCCTTCCTCATGTTCTTTACGGTCTTATAGAACAATTTCTAGTGTTCTTGCGCATCTTTTTCTAGCTTTTCTCCAAATTCTTCCCAGGACTTCTGTTTTGCTGCTAACACCTTGTTCTTCACAATAATCAGAATCTTCATGTAGAATGTCAAGTCAGTCATGTTGTATGGCTCTGAAACACGGAGAACAGCAAAAAAACAAAATAAATAAAAAAAAAAATAAAAAAAAAACAAGAATAAAGAAATAACAGACTTTCATAAATGGGTGCTTGCTTAGACAAGAAGGATTGATGTGGTACGACGAAGTCTTACTAATGCGGAATCGATGACAAGAGCCAGAGGAGTGTCAGTGGAACGAAAAATGAGAACAAGAAGCTGGTAATGGATAATACAAACTTACTGATAGCATTACTAGGCTGTATTTATTCTGGAATTCCCAGGGTAAGAGAGAGAGAACGAACGAACGAACGAACTTTATTTTCAAAGGGTTGAGAATTGGGCACGCAGGCCGGTCTGATATTCTGCCCTTCCTTTCTCTCACCTTTCATACTGCATTAATTTATTCTCACTTGCATTTTACATATCAATTTGAAGAAATTCAACGTTGTAAAGTAAAACAAAATAAAATAAAATATCACACTCTTATTAACATTGACTACGTATAAGCATGACATAAAATATGTTGAAAAGTACTAACATCGTCATTAGAACCTACAGTTGATATAAGAAAAGATAATCCGATTAGGGGGGCATGTAATCAGAACTCATAAAGTATTCGAAAAATCTACGATTGCATGAATAGGGACTGAGGTTGTTTGACGGAAAAACAGAAAGAGAAGAAAACTCAAGTCAGAATGAAAAGGGGATCGTAGATAAAGCTTCTATGCTTTCTTGCCACTGTTTCTGTGCTTCCGTATTTCTGAAGTAAAAATGGAAATGAATTAAATGTTCACAGGGGAATGTAATGTCGTCATCAGGGCATGCGGCAGAAGGAGCGCAACATAATTATTTCCCGCCATATTTTGGCGGGTGGCTTGCTTGTATATATATATACTAGGGTCAAAGCCCGTCATAAGATGGGAATTAAATTCAAAAGCACCAATACCTAACGGCAATTTTATTTATTCAAAAGTATTAAAAAAAACCACTGTGCATCACCACAGTCCTATAAATATTTTTGTGCCCACCGTCATTTGCGAAACTTTTCTTTGTCGAGTGTTACTACTTTCGGGAGAGCACATATAATGGAAACAATAGAATTAATGTCTGACATTCAACCAAAGTTGCAACCCTTAGCGTTAGTGACAGAAAACGCTGGGGTTTTATATATATATATGTATAAAAATATATACAGACCTTCATTGATATATACATGCAAATAAGCATGCACACTCGCCTCGCGCCATGTCGCACATGTTATTAAACTTCCTAAACAGCACAGTTCTGATTTTTGGTTTTGAATAGTTCGGCAAAAGTTCGGGCAACCGTGCAAAATTCTAGAATAATGACCTAATGTGACTGCATTAATATGAAAAGAATAGTGTCTCTCAGTCTCTCTCTCTATCTATCTATCTCTCGTAGCTTTTATTCTCTACAATGCATTACATATTGGGCATTCTTCCATTTTCTTTATTCATTTTACAATGCGAGTCAGTTATGCATTAAAAGAATTCACTGTCAGACGCTTAAGAATTGGCCAGACAATAGACAAGTTTGTGTTGTTTGTTCATGGGGATATTTTTGTCTATTTTTAATTTTCATCGGAAACACAAGCACCTCTACCCCACTCCTCCACCCTCATTTTGAGGAGCTGTCGCCGGGTGACAGCAGATAAGGCCTGCCCTGACAGGATGTTTATCAGGAAAATAAGACAAAACTTCCCCCCAGGAATTTCGTTGGAAAAGCAGGCCAACGTGCTATGTTCAGAATATGTGAAGAACGTATCTGGCCAGGTGTTTTGTTTGTTTCTTCTTCGTCGTTCGCCCTTATATATTCACGCTTATTTCTCTCAGAAAGTTGGGGATCTCTCTCAGGCTTTTCTAACTGTCATAAAGTTTCTCCTTCAAAGTAGTTGGTGGATACCATACTGTCAAACTACTCCTCTCGTGCAGCCGACATTCTTGGAGGGCACGTTCTATTGTTTTGCTTGTCTTTCACACGTGAACACGTACCCGTCTGTCTGATTTTCAATTTGTCGAACAGATGGTATTAGAGTCTGCTGCGACCGGTTCTCAGCCTGAACATATATCTTGAGCTTTTCTCGGTAAGGCGTAATTGTTTCTGCTGTTTCTGGCTGTTGGTGTTCTCTATGTCATTTTAAAAAGAAGCTATGCTTTATTAATCCTTGTTATCTCCTGTTGTATAGCCCCGATATCAGTCTACATTCTGTTCCCTCCTTTGGCATCTCATTGCCATAAATCTTGCAGTCAGCTGGGATTCATTGTACTTTCGCTTTGCTGAATTTATAGCTGATTTCCTTTCGGATGTCTTATTCGTTGTTTTCGTTGTTCCTTGATACTGTTGTTGTTGTTGTTGTGAAATTGTGATGGGTGGAGAGCGGGTACTTAACAGCTGACCATTATTGCCTCTTCTCGTTCCATCTTGGTCTACCCTGTTCAACCTGAAAATTGGTTATAATTGGGGTATTTAGTGTCATTTTATTTACTAATTTTGTATTAAGTTTAAATGACTATTGTCTTTTGTAGTTGCTGGTTTTAATTTATATTAGTATGTGTCATTTTATTTTCAGTTTTTTTGTATTGTATATAGATAGCTATTGTCTTTTTCACTTGATGCAGTTGTGGAGCCGCGGTAGCGCAGTGGTTAGTGCACTGGCTTCCTAGCTCGGTGGATGTGGTTCGATCCCCAGTTGCGGTGGGATTTTTTTAAAACCGCAAACGGCTCCGGGATCGACCCAGCCTCATGAACTGGGTACCATAGCAACTCTGGGAAGGTTAAGGCGGCTGGCGTGATGCTGACCACATCACCCCTAGTGTGCCAATGGTCAAGAAAATATGGGCCTAACACCATATTCCCAACATGCCTCAATGGGCGTGTAATGGGATCCCTGATACAGTTGTATTCATTCATTACCTCAAGGAGCATAGGCCTTCAACAAACATGTGCCAAGTCACGTGGCATCATCTAAAGTTCTTTCCACGTTTTCCTCATCATTTTCACCTGTCTCCAGCACTCTTCTCCATGCGCTTTCCGCATTTTGGCTGCTACGTGTACCATTCTCCCTTTTTCGTTCAAAGCCCGAACATGTCAGGTGCCACATCTGGAGGTTCTTCTATAAAGAAAGAAGTTTAGTCAGCAGCACAGACTCCCTTCGGCTTTCTCTATGTTGCATCATACGCCTCCCTACGAGAGGACCTTCTCCTGTCTTGGATGGCTGAGTTTTATCTTCTTTAGTTGCCCCGTCCATGTTTGTTGAAGTTTTTGTGGTTTAACATTTTTTACAGGATGGAATAACCGGTCACATGCTTAACCCTCTTTAGTATCTTTCTCCGACATGCTTGGTAGGGAACAGTGTTACTCTCCGACATGCTTGGTAGGGAACAGTGTTACTCTCCGACATGCTTGGTAGGGAACAGTGTTACTCTCCGACATGCTTGGGAGGGAACAGTGTTACTATTTTTTGCTCCCCTTTCATGCCCCTGTAGCATACGGGTGTGAGACAGTTTATACTTCCCGACATTTCACTTCCTGTTCTCTGGCACCCATAATTAAACACCCCCTTCTTTTTAATTGGCTGTTTAAGTCACTAACAATATTTTTTCCGACTCTTTCAATTGCTATAAGTTCCATGGGGTTCCCTGGTGGGCAGTATATATATCACATATTCTAATTTTTCGTGTTATCACAATGTGTTCCTGTTACCACTGTTTGTCCTCATTTGGATTGCATTTCTTTAATTGGCAGCAAGTTTGTGTGTCAGGATTAAGAAGCCCTCTTTGTATCCATCCTTGGGGTTTGATACCCTCTTTTTTGTGTGCTTCTGGTTTAAGCATGATACTTTGGCGCATGACTGGTGGTTTCAGCATGCTGCAAGCCCTTGTTTATTATTTATGACTCCATCTGCGTTCCACTGGAGGATATTTAAATATTGTACTTTTTTTGGTGTTTTGATCTGTAGTACTCGTACTTTCTCCTGGTTTTGAGTGTTGACTCCCAGGTACAAAAATGGTGACCGCCAGTAGCCTTAGGTAGATCCCTTCGAGGCTTGGGCGCCTGGCATTCCGTCTGCTTGGCAGGACTTCCCAGACGAACGTCATGCTCATGCTCATGATTAACATGTAGAATATTTATTGAGCGTAATAGATATGTTATGTCATAGTTTACAGCTGGATTGTAATATCTGCTGCTTTTCTGCTTGAAACAGTAGATTTCAGAGAGCATTACTCATTGCTAGATATTTCACATGTGCGTGAACACACACCCAAAGCCAGATCTTTCACACGGTTGTAATCACTTTACCAATAGCGCTAGATCTTTCACATGTTTGCGATCACGTTACCCATAGCTACATCTTTCACAAATTTGTGATCACATTACCCATAGCTACATCTTTCACACCCTTATGATCACTACACCAATAGTGCTAGATCTTTCACATGTTTGTGATCACATTACCCATAGCTAGATCTTTCACATGTTTGTGATCACATTACCCATAGCTAGATCTTTCACATGTTTGTGATCATGTTGCCCATAGCTACATCTTTTACATGTTTACGATCACATTACACATAGCTAGATCCCTCATGTATAAGTGAACACATTGTCCATATCTAGTTCTTTCACATGTGCGTGGACACGCATGCCCAATTATTGCTACTGAATATATTCAATCAGCACTAGAATGCGCTGGTAAATTCAGTATGCCTGATAAAATTCAGTGGGACATCTGTAATGAGATGTGTAGTTAAGAATTTGTCCAGATCACGACTTAAATCCCTTGATGGAGCATATGTTGTAGAAGAGTTCCAGCAAACACGGTCTTATGATTCATTCTTTAATTCATTAGCTTTCAGCGCCCTTGGATCACAGGCTTTGAACAACTACACGCCAAGCAAGGCCGGACTGAGCGTTGGGTATTTCGGGCACTGCTCGAGGGCCCACTGCAGTTGGGGAGTTTAAGCTTCCTTAACCTCTCCATGTGAAATTCGATAATGGGGTGGTGGGGGGGGGGGGGGTGAACATTTTGGCTCCGGGTTCACAATCGCTGTCAGTACACCCCCGACGCCAAGTTTTCTTGGCCTATACTATCCTTGCAATGAGTTGCTGTGCCTTCTTCATTTATTCATGTCTAATTAACTTCTCGAACATTCCAGGTGCCAAATCTTGATATTTTCCAGGCTCCTTTAATCTTCTTTTCTGGGTTGCGTTGACATCATCATCATTTTTTCTTCTCCGCTTCTTATGGAACATGGAGCCACTACTGTAGCTTCTGGAAGCCTACATAAAGCATCAGTGTTTTTGCATCAGTGGTTTCTGTAGCAATTATTTTTACATTAGTGTAAAAGCCCGTCATAAGACGGGAATTAAATTCAAAAGCACCAATACCTAACGGCAATTTTACTTATTCAAAAGTATTTTAAAAAAACCACTGTGCACGAACCACGTAGCAGCAGCGAGGATCACAATGTGTGTATACGGGATCACACATTCTATAAATATACTCGTATTTTTGTGCACACCGTCATTTACGCAGTCTTCTTTGGCAAGTGTAACTATTTTCGGGAGAGTACATATAAGGGAAACACTACAATTAATGTCTAACTTTCAACCAAAGTTGCATCCCTTAGTGTTACGCACTGACAGAAAAAGCTGGGATTTTATATATACGATTATGATGAGGTTGCCAGCCCCATAAACAACGATACATTACTTGTTATGTACGACATGCCTGAGCGAGTTGTCGTCCTATTCTCTCTTCGTCTCATAAGAACTACACGGGGTGGACTGCGTTATAAGCCTCCTTAATAAAGGACGTTCTTCCATGTTAGATTACTGAGGCGAATTATCGAAATTACCTGCTTTTGGACGACTAGTTCATATTTGTTGTAAAGGTAGTAAAAGTATTTTATATTCTGACATGCTTCCTAATATAACCGACAGACCTTCTGTATAGGTTGAACGTAGCTTGCCTCGTCAAAACGAGCTAAAACTTTAATTTAAAAAAAAAAAAAGTTTTTTTTTTCAGCTTTAAGTTCGCTGTAAAACTCCGTTAAAAAGGTTTTTTTTTGGCTTAGAGTTTCAACAGACTGGCGTAGCCGACCCGATACCTAACCCTCTATAGTCGCCTTCTACGACCTGCATTGTAGAAGAAAGTGTTACTGGTATTTCTTCCATTTTCTTATCCTTGTTAACCGACGGGCGTTGTCCTGATAAGGAGCTTGCCAAATAAGTCATTAAAAAGCGACGCCTTTAAACATAAGAACCGCTGTAGTCAAACCTGTTAGAAATTGCATTCTAAGCACGTAACTTTGCCAATATACTTTCACTTACCAGCTAGAAAAATCTGCCAAGGCATTCAACAAATGCGACACATTTTTCATTTTCTATTCTCTGGTTGCGTAATATTCGGACTATTCTACTGATCGCTACTCTAAAAATATAACATGTAATGCAGTTAAAAAACAAAAAGTCTTGATTGCCAGATTGTTATTATGGGATGGCAATGAAAGACCTCGGGCAAATAGCAAACAACAGGAACATTTGGCGTGTGTTAGTTAAAGAGCTGTGCCAGACCAGGAGTTGAAAAGTTATTAATTAATTAAAAGGAGCTTCGATGTCGTGTTAATTACTGAATATAACGACAAATAATGACCTATACGTTCTTTTTACAAAGTAATCTTAAATCATCAAATTTTTTTCGGGTCAGCAGTGGCGCCCTTTAACAGCATTGCATTTATATTCTATATTATTAATTAATCTGTAATTGTTATGTCACGTTTTAAGGATCCCGCTTAGATTTCTTTCCGCTAACACATCTTTTTCTGAGGTAACGGTTTCTGTGCGTTACATAGGGCGTAGCGTGTTCAGTTGAAAGCTGCTATATAACCGATTGAAAAGCCATTTCTCTTATAACATAAATAAACTAAATTTAGCCTGGATGCTCTACATCCCATTTGTTTCTGTATCTGATTCTAATAAAACTCTTTGCCTCCTCGAAAGTTATGCTTGCATCAGGCTGAGGTAGATTTCCACCTTCCTTTGCCATTTCCCTTATAACATAAATAAACTAAAGTTAGTTTATTTATGTTATAAGGGAAATGGCTTTTCAATCGGTTATATAGCAGCTTTCGACTGGACACGCTACGCCCTACGTAACGCACAGAAACCGTTACCTTAGAAACAGATGTGTTAGCGGAAAGAAATCTGTGCGGGATCCCTAAAACGTGACATAACAAATACATATTAATTAATAATATAGAATATAAATGTAATGCTGTTAAAGGGCGCCACTGCTCCCCCCCCCCAAAACAAAAAACAAAAAACTTAAAATAGGATGATTTAAGATTATTTTTTGTTTTTAATACAAGCTAACGTAAAGGTGGCGTTTGAAGGTAAGCATCATTTGCATTTTGCGTTCTATGGTGTATCTAAAAGAAATTAATAATTTACACATTATATTGTTTTTTAAATAAGGTGAAAACAACACCAGTAAAATGTCATTAGTCGATTTTTTGGTTTAAAATTTTTTTTTTGGGGGGGGGGGTCGGGGGGGGTCTAATTATTTCCCTATTACAGAGAGAGAGAGAGAGAGAGAGAGAGAGAGAGAGAGAGAGAGAGAGAGAGAGAGAGAGAGAGAGAGTAAGAGAGTAATTACATCCCTTGAAAATAAGTAAGCAATATTGATAATTCATTGTATTACTTTCTTTACACAAATTTGAAGTGGCATCATTTAGAATCAAGAAAATGCATTCAAAGCAAGTCCCCAGTCTTGCAAACGTGCTAAGATGCGGACATGTTAAGACATTGACCATATTTCTTCCCCCCTATTTCTTTCAGTTTTGACGGGGATTCTTGCTCGAACAGCCATGAAATGTTATTGTAAATGCACACGATAAGAACCCTTTCTTGCGTTGATGCATTGCTTTCTTGGCAAATAGGCCAGTTGCAGTGGCGGATCCATGTTCAATAGACAGCGAAAAAGGAAATGCTGATAACAATACTGAACACGCTCGCGTTGCCAGGGCCCTAAAGAAGAGCTAAGAATAGTAACATTACATAGGTGGAGAGACATATTTGATGAAGATAACGAAGATTGATGAGTAGAATTTCCATCGTCCAGGAAGGTATATAGAACTTCTTACTACATTGAAAAGCGTTTTGTATTCGTTACTGAAAGGATATATATCATCTTGCACGCATACTGAGTAGTGCACGAACCATAATGTCATCTTTATATATATATACATATACACATAATGTTGTGCAGAGTCTGCTTTCTTTACATTTACACAAGTTGACCAATGAAAGAATACGAAGACGAAGAAAAAGAAGAAAGAAGAAGAAGAAGAAGAAGAAGAAGAAGAAGAAGAAGAAGAAGAAGAAGAAGAAGAAAAGATATAATTTCTTGAAGAGTTAGTTAACCCTTCTTGTCCCATGGAAGTCTTTATTTAGATGCCAGTGTTGTGCTTTCTGCAGCTGATGTTTTAAAAGTAGTAGCTAACATACATTTTTGACAAAATATTTCGCAAGACATATACAATCTTTGTAAATTTGAAGAAAAATATAATTAAGAATAGCTCATATGAAACACTTTTGTTTTAGAACATGTAAATAGCAGATATGTTGACATGTGCTGAGAACGTAAGCAGCATACAAAGCAGCACTTGGGAGATTAATGTACACCACATTGTGGCGCCATTTGTGCAATACAAACACCAAATTAAAAATATATGAGAGCTGTGTAATTTGTTTACTTCTAAACGGTGCAGAATGCTGGAGAGTAAGAGAAAAGGAAATGTCCAAATTGTCCTTTTTTGGTTCTTGTGATATTTCACCGGGAAATTAAAATTTTGCAAATTTATTACCCAAACCGAGAACCGTACTCTTTCCTTACAATTTTTTTTCTTACATATTTTTTCTTTTTTTTTTCGCCTGCGCAGGATTAGTCCATTTAGAAGGTAGGGGTTGCGGGTTAGTCTATTATGCATTTTCGCAGGTAGGGGTGGTAGCATGGGTCATTTTTCTGCATTTCACATTGTTTATGTATTTTTTTTTTTAAATGTAAAAGTTTTGCCTCGTCTTGGCGAGGCGCGTCCTGTTCAACCTAGTCATCATCATCATCAGCTTTCAAGTCCCTAAGGAGCATTTGCTTTATACCAAGTCTTCCTGTCCTGTGCCATCAGCTCAAGGTCGTTCCATAATTTCTTCATCCTCTTCTTGTCTGTCATCAGTTCTCTTCTCCGTGTATTCCTTGGTCTTCCTCTGCCTCTCTTACCCTGGGGGTTCCAGACCAAGGACTGCCTGGTAAAGCTATAAGCAAGTTTGCTCAGTGTGTATCCTATCCATCTTCAGCGTCTTCTTCTCATGTCTCTTTCTTCTGGCACTTGCCTGGTTCGTGTCATCAGTTGCACATTAGTGATCTTGTCATACCACTACAATCCTTCTATTTTAGACAAGCAACCATTTATGAGAGCGTCCGTGGTTTCAGCGCAGGCTTCTCGCGACAAAGGTAGCGGGCTGGAGACATGGTGGCGTCACGCTACAATCCACCCAGCTGTAAGTGGATGGATACCTGACTCTGCTCTGAAAGGTAAAGGCAGCCAGGAGGGGAGCTGGTTATAGCACTACTCTGAGATCATCCAGGTCTGTATTATTTTGGCTTTTCAATGCCGCAATTACTGACTGTGCATCAGTAAAGAAAGCAACTTGTCTCTCTGCGCATTCTTCTGTCAATATAACCTCTGCTACAGTTTTTAGGGCCTCTTCCTCTGCTCTGAAGTTGTTGGAGAATCGTCATGTCGCCACTGACAGCCTTTTTTCTGCACCAGTGCTTAAGGTCAGAAAGACACCCCCACCTCCATTTTCTGTTGCATTTGTTTCTGATCCATCTGTGTATGCATGGGTCCAGGTGTTGCATGGATAATGTTTCTCTATGTATTTTGTAAACGACTGTGACTGACGAAGGAATCCAAATACATCATTCAACTTTTGATAAGCTTTCTGGCGTTTTGACAAGGTAGAGAGCAAGCTATCAATAAGGACAAGAAATGTTCGGCTTTTAAACTGCTGAGAAGGCGTTTGAGATTCATCAATTGTGCTGGAACCATTGAAATCATCATACTCTCGATTTCGTTTGTGTTTTCTTCGAGTTTGTTCTTGATAATGTTCACACTCAGTCACATTCTTGGCCTTTTGCTCTATGTCTGCAAAAGTAGACCGCATAGCTTGAATATACCCCCGCAGGGATTCATAGAGTGCACAAGCTGTATTCAAATCTTGGTCAGAAGATTGCAAAGAAGCACTGGTCATTTGAAAACGGTGTAATACTTGATCCCACAGTATGATCATTATTCCAGTTTCTAACTTCATCATGGTTGAAAGTAGACAACGAGCCTGTTGACGACACTCTGCTTTCTGATCATTGTTATCTGAAATATCATCCAATACTTGTTTTATTGCAGAAAAGCGGTGTAAAAGTGCTTTTGTTGCATCTGCCCGAGCAGACCACCTGGTACCTGACAGTCTTTTCACAAAGGGCAAATGGGTATTATGAGTACCACCAGCACATAATGCAGTAGAAAGGAGACCCCACCGGTAGGTAGAAGCAGAAAAGAAGGTGTACAAGCTTTCAACAAATCCAAAGAAAATGACTGCTTCTGTACGCAAACAGTTAAGATAAAAGTAATAAAGAGTCACACTAAGTCACCCTGTTATGCTCTTTCTCTCACAATTTCGTGACATCAAATGAAAAGGCGCTAAAGATGGCATACATCACAAGATCATTAATTTAACGCTCGTATTAGAAGATGACCAAACAATGATGTACATATTTATTGGCGCGGGGCCCTAAAAGCGCGGGGCTCGTAGCATATGCTACTTTTGCTACTACGTTAATCCGGCTCTGATTAGGTAAATATTTAACAAGGATCAGTGCATAGTGAGGGAGGGGACCAACTCCCCACCCAGCCGTCTCCACCCAGCCCTCCACACCCACCACCCCGTCCCCTTTTTTTTTGTCCTTATTTTTTGTAATCCGGAATAAACACAACTTACTCGAATGTTTTTGTTTTTAAAGTTTTGTCTCGTTTTGGCGAGGCGCGTCCCGTTCAACCTAGTCAGTTATATTAGGGCGCATGTCCAAATATAAAAGACCCTTAAGTCTAGGGAATTACTAGTCATCATCATCATCATCATAATCATCAGCTTTCAAGTCCCTATCAGAGTCAGGTACCCTTTTACAGCTGGTTAGACTGATGCGTGACACTACCAAGCTTTGAACCCGAAACCCGGTAACTTATTGCCGTAGTGGAGTGTTAGAGACTTCACCATACTAGGTCCAGCATCGAGAGGTGGGGAGACCAGTTTCCTTCCTCGCTGTCTTTTCCTTCCCTAACTCAAAGTTAAGTACCCATTTATAGCTAGGTAGGCCCCACCTCTCGATGCTGGACCTAGTAAGGTGAAGTCTCTAACACTCCACTACAGCAATAAGTTACCGGGTTTCGGGTTCAAAGCTTGGTAGTGTCACGCATCAGTCTAACCAGCTGTAAAAGGGTACCTGACTCCGATCTTGAGTTAGAGAAGGCAACGGCAGCGACTTCCCTTGTTTCCTGTGCACCGTTAACTTGTAGAACTGATTCAATACCGTTTTATTGGTTTATAAACTTAAATAAAAATACGGATTGGGGGGGGGGGGGGTGAGAGGTTGAGGGCGGGTCTGTCGTAAGCGTGTCAACTAAGAATGCACAAGGAACGCATTTTTTTTTAACTTGCCCTCCCAAATCACAATGTGAAATGACCCTTTTTCAGTCACGAAAAAGTACGGTTCTCGATTTGGGTAATAAATTTGCAAAATTTTAATTTCCCGGTGAATTATCACACAAGAACCCCCCCCTTTTTTTACACAACTTGCCTAAGGAAAATTCTTCAAATTTTCTGGCTGAACACTTTCACGATCCAAGAACTGCTAACTCGCAGCCACCAAGAAGACATGCGTACCATCATAGCGGGTAGACGCTTGAATTGGGTTGGCCACATCCTCAGAAGAGACCCTGACGCCATCACCAGAACTACCATGTTATGGACCAGAAGGGAAATAAAAGCAAAGAAGGCCAAAATCCACCTGGCGAAGAACTGTGGAGGAGGAGATGCTGAGCATGAACCAGAAATGCGGCACCATACGAAGGATCGCTGTCGACCAAGCAAAGTGGAAACAGATTGTACAAGACACCACCATGTGTCTTCTTCTTCTTTGATCCATAACCGCCAACTGTCAAAGCAGTCAGCGGCCATCACGCCTGGTGGCGTCCTGTAGGGCAGCAACAAAATGATTCCATCTTGCTCGGTCGGCGACCATCCTTCGTACAGTGCCCCAACTCTGGTTCATTCTTTGCATCTCGGCTTCCACAGTTCTCAGCCAAGTTGTTTTTGGTTGGCCTCTCTTTCGCTTTCCCTCGGGGTCCATAGCATAGCTGTTCTTGTGATGGTATCAGGGTCCCATCTGAGGACGTGACCAACCCAACTCCAGCGTCTGCCAGCTATGATGGTGTGCATGTCCTCCTGGTTACTCCGAGTAAGTAGTTCTTGGTTGCTGATGGTGTTTGGCCAAAAGATTCGGAGAATTTTCCTTAGGCAGATTGTGTTCATTCATAACCCTCCACTCCCAAAGGAGCATAGGCCTTCAACAAACACATGCCAAGTCCTCTTGTCACGTGCCATCATCTCAAGTTCTTTCCACGTTCTCCTTATCATTTTCACCTCTGTTTCCAGCTCTCTTCTCTATGTGCTTCTTGGTCTAACTCTGCTTCTCTTGCCCTGGGGATTCCAGAACAAGGACTGCCTTGTAATGCTATCAACAGGTTTCCGTAGTGTGTCCTATCCATCGCCATCGTCTTCTTCTCATCTCTTGTTCCACTGGGACTTGTCTAGTTCTTGTCATCAGTTCCACGTTGGTAACCTTGTCATACCATTTTAATCCCTCTATTCTACGCAAGCACACATTTATGAACGTCTGTAGCTTTTTGGTAGTTGTCTTTGTTGTTCTCCATGTCTCAGAACCATACAATAGGACTGACTTCACATTTGAGTTGAAGATTCTTATTTTCGTGTTGGATCCGATTTCTCTTGATCTCCATATATTTCCCAATGCAATGAAAGCTCCTCTTGCTTTTTGTATTCTTATTTTGATATCACTGTCTGTCCGTCCAACTTTGTCTACATTGCTGCCAAGATATGTGTATGATTCTACATCTTGTATTGGTGCTTCTTCAACTTCAACCCTTTTATCATTACCTGCATTTATTCTCATTATCTTTGTCTTTTCCCTGTGTATTTTCAGACCCAATTGCTGTGACCTCTCATCGAGTGTTTTCAATTTGTCCTGCATCTGATTATGTTATGGGACAGAAGAGCTAAGTCATCAGCAAAATCCAGATCATCCAACTGCTTAGTCAGAGTCCACTGGATTCCATTTCTGTTGTGTGTTGTCGATGTTCTCGTAACCCAGTCTATTGCTAGTAAGAAAAGAAATGGAGACAAGAGGCTTCGCTGTCGCACTCCTGTTCTTATCCCAAACGGTTCTGTAAGCTGTCCTTCATGAAGAACTCTGCATGTCATGTCTTCATATGTTTTCTTTTTTAAATTAATGCTATTCAGCGGGGAACTCCATAATGCTCTCATCAATTTCCAAAGTGATTCTCTGTCTTACACCTGTCAAATGCTCTTTTCGTAGTCCACAAATCACGTTGGTGAGTTGCCATTCCTGGACTTTGTTCAAACTATTTATTCTCATAGTGCGCTAATTGGGTCTGTTACAGCGATCTGTTTTGTCGAAAACCTGCTTGTTCATCTCTCAGTTTCTTGTCTATGGACTCTTTTAATCTTTCAAGGATAATCCTGTTTAATACTTTTCCTGGCACTGAAAGTAACATTATTCCTCTATAATTTGTGCACTCTTGTAAATTTCCCTTCTTAGGCGACTTAACCAGATATCCTTCCTTCCATTCTGCTGGTTGTGGTGAAGTGGGATGTTATAAATATTTATAGGGGACTTAGTGTACTGACTGAGATCAGCTGTGAAGGTATCTATATCTAATAAGAGTAGTGTATTATAGATAACCTTACTTGCTGCCACATATATATATATCTCAGTCAGAATTATTCTGGAATAGTGTGATGACTACGTTATATGTCTAGGGTATGTGTATGATGAAGTGTAAGTCATAACAACAACAGACAGATAAACAATTTAATTTATTCCACTACACGTGACAACACTGTGACACTCACATACATAAAACACTCTACAAGGATATCTTAAAGGAGTCACTGATAACTTTTCAAATAACAATATGTATTCATTGCTGTCATGAATGTATATGTGTCCTGATTCAAATACAAAGGGAACCAGGAATCACAATCATTTTTAATTACAAGTTATATGTACAGAATTTATCAATATGAATATTGTAGTGACATATATTATTAAAAGTATCCTATGTGTGTCAGTTGTGTAGTAGTAATATGAGGTAATACTGGTTTTGTTTTGTTCAAGCTCTGTTGGTATTGTCATCATGACTTCAATAGTTTGTCTTTATTGGAACTAGTATTGGAGATGTTCTCAGTTCCTGATATTAAAACAATTAAATTCCCCTCTTAATGTTATTTTTACAATATCGTTTTAAGATGGGGGTACATAATTTTGAGCTCAGCTGGCCACATCAGCTTATCTTGCGTGATGGCGGCAGGAAAAGACTCCTCTGCTCGATTTCTCCCCTGGGCTCTGGAGACACCTCACTGATAGCTAAATGGACCAAGGAGTATGCTGTCAGACTCTGGATTCAGCAAAGCTCTGACCAGGTGCTGCTCAATACCATCAAGACCACGGTCCCTGAAAACAAGAAGGATGTACCTTCTACTTCATAACTAATTGATACTCTAGTTCTACTATTGAGCACAATACACCTCAAAACATTGAGTTCAGAGCGTTAGGCCAACTGTCAGCTTCATCTGAAATACTTTATACCAGTATTAACCTCCTTAATGGTTACTACGCCTCTGCACTTCCAGCATTATTTCTTTCTAGTCAATCATCTAGGTGTCAGTGTACTGTTTGGCCATTCCATGCCGTTTTACTTTCCTCCGACACCTTCTGTTCAGGCTGGAGCATTATAGGCTTTACATCATGTTTGCTACTGAACTACACATATATACAGGCATAAATTAACAATTCACATTCAATTTTCATTAAAAGATACTGAATGTTTCAAGCTTACCACAATTCATGAAAATAAACACAGATACGTTGACTAGCAATGAATTCTGGCACAAATACTGGCACAAATTCCCATCTGCTTATGTTCCAGGCTTTTATTTAGCAAAAATATGAGCTGGCTTCAACGCACTGTTGCTTTATCATGCTTATTTGAACTAGTGGTCTCGAACTAACGCTCCTAAGTGATTATATCAGCGAGTCTGGCCAATGGAGCCACGTTTCGACAAGTGTTTGAAAAATTTTACCTTCCTACGTCTCCCCTAACAACCAAAGATAGTATTTATAGTCCGACCAATCGTGTTTAGTCTTATATTTGTTGCGCTCCAATCAATTTGGGAGTTTACTATGGTAGGCTATTTTTTCCGTACGTAAGGTTTTTTCAAAAAATCTACCACTGAGCGAATCTGATTTTGGGTGTTGTCTGACAGCACCATCATTTTATTTTGGCTATAACTTGTTAATTCCTAGACTATTTGCGTAACGTTTTACATATTCTTTGTCTGCAAGCCCTAAGGAACCCAAATATACAAATTTAAAAGAGCTAAGTGGCTGCGTTCAAAATATGCAATTTCTTCTACCTCCTGTTTCGAAGATGTGCTGTCTGGGTACTGTAATGTTTTCAAACGTAAACCCATCTAATGTTATCTTTTCTAATAAGCGTTTTTCAGGATTTAAAAACCTAACTCTGGGAAGGTTAGTGTTTTTATCACTGTCCGTCCGAGAAAGTTAGTGCATGTGGCCTTACACGCGTGATAGTAGTAATTGTGTATCGCGTTACGCTTGTTGGGGGTGACATTAAGAGCGAGACGCGTGTTTAATTTTGCATGCGTTCGGCTTTCTGCCTCTCCCTTCTCTCTATCCTGCTTTATCTGTCTTTTAGTTACGCTGTGTATTAAATGGAATTGAATGAAATATTAAAATTGGGTCATTGTTGAGCTGGCGTATCTCAAATGTTTTTCAAGAAATACAGCACACGTTTCATTGAAGAAAGCGGGTAATAATATAGTAGGCTTTTACTATCAACGTGAAAGCGTTACAATTTGCAGACGAAGCATAAAAAAAGGGGGATTTCGAGTACATTCCTTGTGACAGCACTGTTATTTTACCATTGCTCTTTTCTTTATTAGAATTAATTTGTTAGGCTTTATATTTACCTGATAATTTATATATGTGGATTAGAATATTTCACGACACCTCCCCTCTTAAAACAGACATTATATGTCAGTCCTTTATTCTATATACACATAGATAAATGTAAAGTCAAACCTTTACATGACACTGGCAGAGGTGCAATCATGGTATTATGAATTTGGTCCATTCAGAGTAGGCATCTAACTGCAAGATAATCTGCCTCAGACTTCTACAACCAAAACTATTTTTAGATTATGTTACTGAACAGCCGCAAGTGAGAGTGCTTGTCTTAATGCTGCTTCGCAACCCGTATTCACCATTTCTCTTCTCTGAGTCTGCGCAATGACATGTCCAGAGAACATTATATTTCCCTCAAGTGTACGTTATGAGGAGATAACATATACCTGGGTATACCAGAGTTTTCTTAGTGGATCCCATAATCGACTTATTATCCTGTATGAAACATTCGGAATTCCTCAATCAAAGAGGCAACTCAGGGATTTCATTAGGTTTTGGGGGCGTTCCTCCGAAATGTAACAGCCAACCAATTTTTCTCATCATTCTAGAGAAGACACTAGGCGCATTCTTCAATCCAAATGGCAATCTATTAAACTCATAGTGTCCTTCTGAGGTACTAAAAGCTAGGTATGGTCAACCTCAGGCTTTACTGGAATCTGATAGTATCCTTTACTCAGATCCACTTTTGAGAAATATTTAGCTTTATTTAGCCTGGCAAACAGCTGATTTGTATCCGGCAATGGATCCACCTGTCCTTCTTGTAATAGCATTCAGTCTCCTGTAATCTATACAGAGTCTATGTTCTCCAGAGGGCTTCCTTAAGAGTACAACACCGGAACTATACGAAGATTCACTGTGCGAAATAATTCCTTCCTTCAACAGATAGTCTATCTCTTCCTTCAAAGCTTTCTCCTTAGCAAACGGAATCGAATATGGTTTCATACAGACAGGTGTGGGGTCTATCAGTTTCATATCATATTCCAATAGGTTTGTATGCCCTGGTCGGTCTGTTAACACCTCTGCATGATTATTTAGAACCTGTTGCACTCTCTCTTTCTGAGTTTTCGTTAAATGTGTACTGATTTTCACCTGTGCTGCTGTCTCACAGGGGTGTAATGGATATTCAAATGATGAAAAGTGGTTCCTTTTTCATCTCCATGGCGATGGACAAGGTCAACAAGTGTGTCTCTTCCTGATTTTCTCTTTCCAAATATTTCTTCAGGAGATTCACATGATAGATTTTTTCTTTCCCCTTCTTATCTATCTTATAATTTGTTCTAGACACCTTCTCTAAAACTGTATATGGACCCTGCCATCCAATTTGTAACTTATTCTGACTCCCGGGCAAAAGAAGCAGTACTTTCTCTCCCACAGCCAAATTTCTGTCTTTCGCCTTCCTGTTATAATAGGCAGCATGTTTCTTCCTGGCTTGTTTCAAATTTTCATTGGCAAGTTTCCAGCCAGTTTTTTAAACGAGTGGTCAGCTCATTCACATATTGGTATGAAGATGTAATGTTTCCTCTGCCTTTTCATCAGTCCACGTTCTTAACAAAGCTACATATGGACCTTTAATTTTGTGGACCTATTTGTCCATGCACCGGTATGGTCTCTTCCACTCGAAGCTTTATAGTGATGATTTTTTCCTCCCAGAATTATCATTCACAAAACGACCGCTACCAATTTTTCTTTTGGGGCTTTCTCCCCACTTAAAATTCTTGATGAGAGATTTCCTCTCTACATCCTCTTCCTCCAGTTTGTTTAAGTCCGATTGAGGGATTTTCGGCTTATCCTGGGGTAAGACATCTTTTTGCACTCTCCGCATAGTGGCCATTGTAAAACAGTTAAGTGAAGCTTGTCCGTGAAAAGGGGCTTCCCATTCCATTTGGTCCACTTTATCAAATCTATTTTTCTTTTTATTATCAGGCCTAATTTTGCCCCGTGGCGTGTCCAGGTCCTGATCCATGTTCCCACTTGTGGGTGTTCCCTCATGTGCTATGCTACACCTTTCTACAAAATTCTCAATGTCCCATCTTGCTTTGGGCCAATAATAATTGTGAGCCACCTTTTGAATGATGGTACCTATCTTCTCATGGTCCCCATCTGGTTTCACATGTAGGCTCCTTATTAAGTCTGCCCTATATCTTTTAGGAAGTACCAGCTGTCCCTGACCTTTGGGTCTAGCTCCAGTCTTCCTATACATCAACTTGTTTTTCATGTAAAAATCTCCCTTGCCTGGAGTTGTATGACAAGTTGACAATTTTCTGAAACAAGGCTTGAGTGTTTTATCCCCAGCCTGTGGCTTCCTCATCTCTTCTGGAGTGGTATCCAACATAATATCCTCCTCCTGTCTTGAGGTCGACCTGACCTGAAGGGTTGCCATATACACAGGTTTCCTTCTGCAACGGTCAGTGTCATGATTGTCCATCTGACAATTTTTTACACCACCTTTTTCCTTGGTTGAAAGATTTTCTTTCATCATATTTCCTTTCATCGAATTGTGGGAATTTATTTTTATTTTCATACCGTGGCCTATCAAATTGGTGCTTACCTTTGTTTTGATCCCTAGGATCAAATTTATTAAAGTTCTGTGGTGCCCTAAAGTTATCCACTTGTTTCTTTTTATTACCTGTTACCTCTGCTTGAGCTGCTTGATACCTTTCAGCAACATTTAGCAACTCACCCAGCCTCTCTGCACCTTGTTCCATGAGAAACTTTCTCAGGTCTGGAGCCATGGACTCTCTTAATTGCTCTATAAGGACCATTTCCTTAAGATCTTGGGTTTTCCCCCAGAGAAGTCCATTTCTCCAAGTATGTCTCTATTCGTGCAGAGAACTGGTGATAGGTTTCACCTGACAGTAGTTTAGCATTCCTAAATTTTTTCCTATAAAATTCTGCATTCTTTTCATATCTTAACAAAAGAGCCTGCTTTAGCATGTCATAATTTTCCTGATCACCTCTGCTCATTTTTGCAAAAACTTCATAAGCTGCCCCACGAAGTCCCTGAGATAACTTTAAGCTCCACCTTTCTCTCTCTAACCCATACGTGGTAGCTAATAGTTCATACCTATTTAGGTAGCTCTCTATATCATCGTCTTTCTCAACTAAATGATCTAAATGAAAATTCATAGCTGAGGTTGAGGCTCCTTGGCTAGCAGTGGCATCAGAGGCAAAGGGACTGGCACCATTTTCAGGAGCATGGCCTTGAAACTCAAACTCCCTTAGTCGTAACTCATGTTCCCTTTGTAATCTCTTCTCCTCCTTTTCTGCTTCCCTCTCTGCAGTCAATCTTCTTTCTTCTGCTTCCCTTTCTGCAGCTAATTTCTTCTCTTCCCTTTCTGAAGCTAATTTCTTCTCTTCCCTTTCTGCAGCTAATTTCTTCTTTCCTCGGCTTCCAATGCTTTAGCCTCTTTGTCAGCCTCAATCTGCAACCTCTTAGTCTCAGCCTCAGCCTCAAATTGTAACTTCTTAATTTCCCTTTCAGCCTCTAACTTTCTTTCGGCTTCAAACCTTCTTTCTTCGCGTTCAATAAATTTGTCACATTCCGTAGTGACATAGGCAACCATAACTTGCCCATCTAATCCTAACTCTTTTGCAGTCTGAACAGCAGCAGATCGAAATTTGGCCAGGTCCGCCATTGTCTATCAGGTAAATTTATACAATGTCTAACCAACAATTCAATCTCTAAATATATATCTAATGGACAACACAGGCACCGTGAGCTCAACCTTATTTAATTCCACCCAAGGATACCTTTTAATTCTTATATTCCCTGAAGTGAATTACCCCCAATATTTTTAATAGGTAAAGATTCAAAATCCCAAGAGCGAGACCCCAATATATGTGGTGAAGTGGGATGTTATAAATATTTATAGGGGACTTAGTGTACTGACTGAGATCAGCTGTGAAGGTATCTATATCTAATAAGAGTAGTGTATTATAGATAACCTTACTTGCTGCCACATATATATATATCCCAGTCAGAATTATTCTGGAATAGTGTGATGACTACGTTGTATGTCTAGGGTATGTGTATGATGAAGTGTAAGTCATAACAACAACAGACAGATAAACAATTTAATTTATTCCACCACACTTGACAACACTGTGACACTCACATACATAAAACACTCTACAAGGATATCTTAAAGGAGTCACTGATAACTTTTCAAATAACAATATGTATTCATTGCTGTCATGAATGAATATGTGTCCTGATTCAAATACAAAGGGAACCAGGAATCACAATCAATTTTAATTACAAGTTATATATGTACAGAATTTATCAATATGAATACTGTAGTGACATATATTATTAAAAGTATCCTATGTGTGTCAGTTGTGTAGTAGTAATATGAGGTAATACTGGTTTTGTTTTGTTCAAGCTCTGTTGGTATTTGTCATCATGACTTCAATAGTTTGTCTTTATTGGAACTAGTATTGGAGATGTTCTCAGTTCCTGATATTAAAAACAATTTAATTCCCCTCTTAAGTTTATTTTACAATGTCATTTTAAGATGGGGGTACATAATGTTGAGCTCAGCTGGCCACATCAGCTTATCTTGCGTGATGGCGGCAGGAAAAGACTCCTCTGCTCGATTTCTCCCCTGTGCTCTGGAGACACCTCACTGATAGCTAAATGGACCAAGGAGTATGCTGTCCGACTCTGGATTCAGCAAAGCTCTGACCAGGTGCTGCTCAATACCATCAAGACCACGGTCCCTGAAAACAAGAAGGATGTACCTTCTACTTCATAACTAATTGATACTCTAGTTCTACACTGAGCACAATACATCACAAACATTGAGTTCAGAGCGTTAGGCCAACTGTCAGCTTCATCTGAAATACTTTATACCAGTATAACCTCCTTAATGGTTACTACGCCTCTGCAATTCCAGCATTATTTCTTTCTAGTCAATCATCTAGGTGTCAGTGTACTGTTTGGCCATTCCATGCCGTTTTACTTTCCTCCGACACCTTCTGTTCAGGCTGGAGCATTATAGGCTTTACATCATGTTTGCTACTGAACTACACATATATACAGGCATAAATTAACAATTCACATTCAATTTTCATTAAAAGATACTGAATGTTTCAAGCTTACCACAATTCATAGAATAAACACAGATACGTTGACTAGCAATGAATTCTGGCACAAATACTGGCACAAATTCCCATCTGCTTATGTTCCAGGCTTTTATTTAGCAAAAATATGAGCTGGCTTCAACGCACTGTTGCTTTATCAAGCTTATTTGAACTAGTGGTCTCGAACTAACGCTCCTAAGTGATTATATCAGCGAGTCTGGCCAATGGAGCCACGTTTCGACAAGTGTTTGAAAAAATTTTACCTTCCTACGTCTCCCCTAACAACCAAAGATAGTATTTATAGTCCGACCAATCGTGTTTAGTCTTATATTTGTTGCGCTCCAATCAATTTGGAGTTTACATGGTAGGCTATTTCTGTAACGTAAATTTTTTTCAAACACGTTTAAAAAAAATCTACCACTGAAATGATTTCTGATTTTGGGTGTTGTCTGACAGCACCATCATTTTATTTTGCTTATAACTTGTTAATTCCTAGACTATTTGCGTAACGTTTTACATATTCTTTGTCAGCAAGCCCTAAGGAACCCAAATATACAAATTTAAAGAGCTAAGTGGCTGCGTTCAAAATATGCAATTTCTTCTACCTCCTGTTTCGAAGATGTGCTGTCTGGGTACTGTAATGTTTTCAAACGTAAACCCATCTAATGTTTATCTTTTCTAATAAGCGTTCTTCGTGATTTTAAAACCTAACTCTGGGAAGGTTAGTGTTTTTATCACTGTCCGTCCGAAAAAGTTAGTGCATGTGGCCTTACACGCGTGATAGTAGTAATTGTGTATCGCGTTACGCTTGATGGGGGTGGCATTAATAGCGAGACGCGTGTTTTAATTATTTGCAATGCGATTTCGGCTTTCTGCCATCTCCCTATTCTCTCTCTATCCTGCTTTATCTGTCCTTTTAGTTACGCTGTGTAATAAAAGGGAAATGAATGAAATTATTAAAATTAGGTCATTGGTTCAGCTTGCGTAACCCCCTAATATATGTGGATTAGAATTTTTCACGACCACTGGTATCCTGCTTCCCTTTTCCAAGGACTTTAAACCAAGTAATTTACAGGTAACGGAAAAAAAATCTCGTAGTCGTGTCGATATCTGCTTGATGGCCTCTGCTAGAAAGCCATCATGTCCAGACGCTTATTTTTTCCCTCTCTTAGAAGCGTTATGGCTTTCGTATTATTCTTCCCTTCGTGTGGTCTTTCACCGTTAATTTGTAGCTCTTCTTCTGCTGGCTGGATGTCCGGGGGGTTATGTTGAGCTGGTCTATTGAGAAGATCCTCAAAATATTATGTCCACCTCTTCATTTGCTCTTGTATATTGCTGAGCAGTTTTCCATTCTTGTCTTTTATGAAGCAACTTGTTTGCTTGTATTTCCCCGTTAGCTTCTTTGTGCTGTTATACAGTTCTCTCATATTTCCTTTGGCTGCAGCATCTTCTGCCGCTCTTGCCAACTCCTCAGAATACTTCTTCTTGTCTCTTTTGATACTTCTTTTTACTTCTTTGTTTGCTTCTTTGTACACTTCTTGATCCTTGGCTTTGGAACTTCTGGTTTTGCTTGTGTTTAAATCTGCTTTCTTGTTTTTCCTGTCTTTTATCTTATTGATGGTTTCTGTTGTTATCCATGCTTTTTGTTGTCGTTCCCTTTTCCCCAGTATTTCTTCACATGTTTCATTCCATACCGTTTTGATTTGCAGCTAATAGTCTTCAGGCAGATTATGTGGTGGCCACTAATTGCTTTGTCAGTGAAAAGCCAGGACCAAAGAAGAAGACATCGTGGCGCGAGTTATAGCACATAGGTTAACAAGAGTTAAGCAGAGATATGCAATGAACTTTACTTCTAGCTATGCCTCTACGAATTTAAACAAAAAGTTTAAGCAGTAAAGCGTATCGGAATAGAATTCACATGTTATGAAAAAACATCCCCCGCTATGAAACGGAGTTACGTAAAATGAATTTACATGCACCAGTAACTATTCATGGCTTAATCGAGCTAAAAATATACCCGGACAATGCCTGGCATGTTTTCTAAGTGTTTCACGTTGAAATGTGACTGATTGGCTGAAGAAAGTTAAGTTACGGTCCTATGATAGCTGGAACAAGTACATACAAAGAAGGTTCCTACATGTTTTATGTTTAAGGATTGTTATGTTCATTTGCGTGTATATACTGCATTTCAGATCTGTAAAACGTGTGTTTCTCGTATTTAGACTTCACTGAATATTTCCGCTGTTCATTCAGCTGTTTACTTCGCTGTTTATTCCGATGATTTGGACTGATTGTAAGTACAAAAACATTATTTGAAACGTCCAGCTAAGAAACGTGAGCGTCAGTGTGTTACGCGTGAAATGTTTTCTTAATCTGATAATTTAAATCTTCTTATGGACTATAGCGCCCCGTCTAGTTCGTCGGGTATCTGAAGAGACAAAGAAAGAATAGGACTACCACATCCTCAGGCATGTCGTACAGGGCGACAAATTGAGGTTGGGCATGGGACTTGCAACTTCGTCATGTAAAATAAATTGTTACAGGAACCACCGCTACAAGACCATGTGACTGCTTGGTGTAGGCTTCCTGCAAGGTGCCCAGCTGAACTGGCAGCCTCATGTGCCATAAGAAGCACATTGGAAAATGAATGAATAAATGAAAGGAATAAAGAGCCATCACTGAATTCGCCCTCTTAATGTAATGCATGGTGATAAGGTTTATGACATTAAAAATATTAGTAGTTAATTTTACTATACTAATGATTAATGTAATGATTATGATATTTTATATAGTTTTTTTTTAACGTATAACAATAAAAATACGTGTAACCTCCAAAGCTATGTTTCCTTTTCCAGTTATGAAGCTAAATTTAAGATTGAAATACCGGGACCGCAACTCAAATCAATGTAAATACGTTTGTTTTTACGCGGCGCACTCTGTGCGCCACGCGCCTGCTCTTGCGAAGAAAAGAAACGCGCCTGCCGGAGGGTTAAATGAAGTCTGTGCCGAAAACTGTTCAAGGGCTCTTTCAAAGGTGGTTTAGGGTCTATATAAGGTAAAAGATCCCGTTTACACCCCTATTGAGGCATATTGGGAATATGGTGTTAGGCCCATATTTTCTTGACCATCGGCACACTAGGGGTGATGTGGTCAGCATCACGCCAGCCGCCTTAATCTGCACAGAGTTGCTTTAGTACCCAATTGGGGCTGGTTCGACTCAGGAGCCGTTTGCGGCCTAAAAAAAAATCCCACGTCATCTGAGGATCGAACCACGGACCACTGAGCTATGAAGCCAGTGCACTAACCTCTTTGCTACCGCGGCTCCCGGTGGTTTATGTTGCAATATGTTTAACATCATGAAGTTGCCAGCTTCATGCACAAGCTGACATTAGTTATTAGTACTCGCTTTCTTTAACTTGCCTTGTTATGTCACTCTCTTATCACCTTCAAATCTTGCAATAGATTTTTCAATCACTTCCAGATGAGCAATAGCTCTGAAACTTGGCATAGTTGTGTATTACCCTTGACAATACAATATTTAGTCGTGAAAATAATAAAATGAATAAAATTAAAAATCTTTTTTTTTCGGTATTGTATCAGCTCGGAAATGGGTGATAACTGCAAATAATCTAGGTGTATTCTTTCCAACAAGATTATTTCTCTTCAGAGAAATGTTGAAACTTCTCTCCCCCCGCCCCCCTTCCATATACACTATCGCACGCGCGTGCACAGACACACAGACATACACACAACCTATAAAAACATTTTTAAAAATGTAATTTACACAAACAAAAAAAAATTAAATAAAAAATATTAAGCGCTCGTAATGGGAGGCCAGTTTTCAAGGCCCATTTTCCCCAGGTGCTTGTGATGGGAGGCTAGTTTTCAGGGCCGATTTTCACAGGCGCTCGTGATGGTAGTGCAGTTTTCAGGGCCGTTTATCCCAGGCGCTCGTGATGGTAGTGCAGTTTTCAGGGCCGTTTATCCCAGGCGCGCGTGATGGGAGGAAAGTTTTCAGGGCCAATTTTTCCAGGCGCTCGTGATGAGTGGAAAGTTTTCAGGGCCGATTTTCCCAGGCGCTCGTGATGGGAGGCCAGTTTTCAGGACCGATTTTCCCAGGCGCTCGTGATGGGAGGCCGGTTTAAGGGCCGATTTTCCCAGGCGCTCGTGATAGGAGAAATGTTTTCAGGGCCTATTTTCCCAGGCGCTCGTGATGGGGTCCAGTTTTCAGGGCTGATTTTCCCATGCGCTCGTGATGGGAGGATAGTTTTCAGGGCCGATTTTCACAGGCGCTGGTAATAAGAGTCCAGTTTTCAGGGACGATTTTTTCCAGGCGCCCGTAATGGGAGGAAAGTTTTCAGGGCCGATTTTCACTGGCGCTCATGATGGGAGGCCAGTTTTCAGTGCCGATTTCCCCAGGCGTTGGTGATAAGAGTCCAGTTTTCAGGGCCGATTTTCCGAAATGCTCATGATGAAAGAAAAGTTTTCAGGATCGATTTTCCCAGGCGCTCGTGATGGGAGGAAAGTTTTCAGGGCCGATTTTTCCAGGCGCTGATGATAAGAGTCCAGTTTTCAGGGCCGATTTTCTCAGGCGCTCGTGATGGGAGGAAAGTTTTCAGGGCGGGCTGAAGGAAAGTCTAATTTAATACCAGTGTGTCTCAGGAACCTCGAACAGACGTGGCGTAATGCAAGATGAGTTTATGTGTATCCAATATACAAACACCATGAGCGGTTTCCATAGCGCCTGTCAAATGATGAAAAAGGCTAGAGACTAGATAGTAAAAATTATCAAACTACTGTGACAGACATTATAATTTCATTGGAAGATACATCCAAGTTTTTTTCTATTATTTTTTAAAATTTGTAACTATAAATAATCATACATTTTACCATCTTCAAACACTCATTTCTCATTACAAGGATATATACCGGTAGATGTACATAATAAATTATGAAATGGTACTCATTTGACTTGGTAAATCTTTAATTGTTAAATTTTGAGTTACTTTTTCTAATTTAATTATATTATCACATAGGGTTACTATAGCGAAAGTGGCGCAGTATACTTCTGAAGCCTAAATCTATTGTCCAGCACAGAGTATTCACAGCCGTAACTCAATTGTGATACCAGTGCTCGTCTCTGGCACTGGAACTTCATACTTTCTGGGGAGAAATTCTACTTCTTCTCTACCATCATCATCACACTAGACAAACCTTTCGCTACAGGTTTGTACTTTCGCTTGCCTGAATTTATAGCTGATTTCCCATCGGATGTCTAATTCGTTGCTTTCGTTGTTCCTTGATACAGTTGATCGTTTGCCCGCCATTGGTTTCAGGCTGTTTATTAGTTTATCACCAGGTAACGCTGTAGATTTAGCCTCACTACCAGGTATTTAAGCGTCCGATTGACAGAGTGGTTAGAGTGTTGGTCTCTCGCGGCAAATGTGCTGGGTTCGAATCACAGTATCGACACGCTCCAGTCTACCTAGCTGTAAATGGGTAGCTGACTTTGGGTTAGGGAAGGAAAAGGCAGCGAGGAAAAGACCTGGTCACCCCGTCTCTCGATGTTGGACCTAGTATGGTGAAGTCTCTAACACTTTACTCTCCTACGGCTGTATCTGCTACGGAACTAACTTTAATTAAAAAAAAAAAAATCAAGTATTTGAGTGATTCTGACAATTGTAAGCACATTATTTTGGGTCACACTTAAGTGTCCTTTCTGGTTTTATTATAGTTTCCTGTGTTTGGTTTGTTGACTGTTTAGTAATATCTTTCTTATATCGTGTTGTCATTTTTCCTATTCTATCTTTTTTTGGATACCTTTTTTTCCCCTCTCCTTGATACAATTTTTCTGTTGGGTTAGTGTCATGAAATATTCTAATCCACATATATAAATTATTAGGTAAATATGAAGCCTAACAAATAAAATTAATAAAGAGAAGAGCAATGGTAAAATGACAGTGCTGTCCCAAAGAATGTACTCGAAATAACCCTTGTTTTCTGCTTCGTCTGCAAATTGTAACGCTTTCACGTTGATATAAAAGCTTACTGTATTATTACCCGCCTTCTTCAATGAAACGTGTGCTGTATTTCTTGGAAAAGCATTGAGACGTACTGCGTAATGACCTAAATTAACCCTAACATTAATTATACTGCGTTACCAAAACGAACGAACAGATGGACTAAAGGGATAAAAAGAGAAGGGAGAGGCAGAAAGCCGAACACTAAACCCGCTTCGCGCGATACACAATTACTACCATCACGCGTGTAAGTCTACATGCACTAATTTTTTTTTCAGACGGACAGTGATAAAATACACTACCCTTTCCCAGAGTTAGGTTTATAAATCATAACAGACTCTTATTAGAAAAGACAACATTATATGGGTTTACGTTTGAACACATAACAGTACCCAGACAGCACATCTTCTAAACAGGAGATAGAAGAAATTGCATATTTTGAACGCAGCCACGTAGCTCCTTTAAATTAGTATTTTTGGGTTCCTTAGGGTTTGCTGACAAATAATATGTAAAACGTTACGCAAATAGTCCAGGAATTAATAAATTATACCCAAAATAAAATATTGGGGGTGCCTGACAGCATAAAATCATTTCTGCTCATAAAATTTTTTTTATAACGTGTTTGAAAAAACCTTACGTTACATAAATAGCCTACCATGTAAACTCCAAATTGATTGGAGCGCAACAAATGAAAGCCTAACCACGATTGGTCGGGCTATAAATACTATCTTGGTTGTTGGGGGAGACGGGAAAAGATAACATTTTTTCAAACACTTGTCGAAACGTGGCTCATTGGCCAGTCTCGCTGATATACACACTTGGGAGCGTTAGTTCGAGACCACTAATTCAAATAAGCTTGATAAAGCGACAGTACGTTGAAGCCAGCTCACATTTTTGCTAAAATAAAAGCCTGGAACATAGGCAGAACGGAATTTGTGCCAGTTTGTGCCAGAATTCATTGCTAATCAACGTATCTGTGTTTATTTCCATGAAATTGTGGTAAGCTTGAACCATTCAGTATCTTTTAATGAAAAATTGAATGTGAATTGTTGATTTATGCCTGTATATATATGTGTAGTTCAGTGGCAAACGTGAGGTAAAGCCTATAATGCTCCAGCCTGAACAGAGGGTGTCGGAGAGAAGTAAAACGGCATGGAATGGCCAAGTAGTACACTGACACCTGGATGATGGACTAGAAAGAAATAATGCTGGAAGTGCAGAGGCGTAGTAACCATTAAGAAGGGTAATACTGGAATAAAGTATTTCAAATGAAGCTGACTGTTGGCCTAACGCTCTGAACGCAATGTTTGTGCTGTATTGTGATCAGTGTAAAAGAGAATATAAATTAGTTATGAAGTAGAAGGTACATCCTTCTTGATTTCAGGGACAGTGGTCTTGATGGTAGTGAGCAGCACCTGGTCAGAGATTTGCTGAATCCAGAGTCGGACAGCATACTCCTTGGTCTTTTTAGCTATCAGTGAGGTGTCTCCTGAGCCCAGAGGAGAATTCGAGCAGAGGAGTCCTTTCCTGCCGCCATCACTAAAGATAAGCAGAGTTGGCCAGCTGAGCTCAACATTATGTCCCCTCATCTTGAACTGATTTTTTAAAATTAACATTAAGAGGGGAATTTACTTGTCTTAAAATCAGGAACTGTGAACATCTACAATAATGGTCCCTAAAGACAAACTATTGAAGTCATGATGACAAATACCAAGAGGGGAATTTACTTGTCTTAAAATCAGGAACTGTGAACATCTACAATAATGGTCCCTAAAGACAAACTATTGAAGTCATGATGACAAATACCAACAGAGCTTGAACAAAACAAAACCAGTATTACCTCATTTTACTACTACACAACTGACACACATAGAACATTTGTAATAATATATGTCACTACAATATTCATATTAAATACATTCTGTACATAACTTGTAATTTAAATTGATTGTGATTCCTGATTCTCTTGTAGTTGAATCAGGACACATATTCATTCATGCCAGTAATGAATACATATTGTTATTTGAAAGTTATCAGTGCCTCCTTTAAGATATTCTCATAGAGTGTTATATGTATGTGAGTGTCACAGTGTTGTCAAGAGTAGTGGATTACATTAAATTGTTTATCTGTCTGTTGTTGTGACTTACACTTCTTCATACACATACCCTAGACACATAACGTAGCATCACACTATTCCAGAATAATTCTGACTGAGATAAAGAGATATGTGGTAGCAAGTAAGGTTATCTATAATACACTACTTTTAATAGATATAGATACCTTCACAGCTGATCTCAGTCAGTACACTAAGTCCCCTATAAATATTTATAACATCCCACTTCACCACAGTTAGTTATGTTTGTTTTAGCTGTTCTATTTTGATTTCTCTTATCTGTTGTGGTATAAGCCCTTATCTTGTCTGCGTACGATTTTCACTTTCCGTTGTTTGCAGTTTGTGACATAGTAATCGCTGGTATTGTTTTGATCTTTTTTCCTTCTACATCTTTATACCCATCGATGTTGGTTTATTATTTTATAGACACTAGATTTGTGTGCATTCTATTATTTTTTAATGTTTGGTTTAAATCAGTGGTTCGCAAACGGTGTGGCGCGAGAGGATGGTTGGCATGGTGATGGAAGATTCAAAGACAATCAAGGATTATGGGACATTTTCAAAACATTCATTTGCCAAATATAAATATGAACGTCATTTTGTTACTTATGTTATGGTGTTACATGTGATATATAATGGGAAATGTATGTATAGATACCGTAGAATTTTCAAGAAGTTTCCATATTTTTTTTCAGTAAGATGAAATATATAATAATAATAATACAAAATATTTAAAAATAATTAAATTACAAAATAGGAGTTTACTGCTGGGAGTTGATTTTTGTTTTGTTTTGTTTTTGAAGGTATTTCTTACCAAAAAAAATTTGGTGTGGCGCGATCAAATTTTCATTCCGAAAGTGGGGCCAGAGAAAAAAGTTTGGGATCCACGGTAGTTGGATCCCACCTTGTTTTGTTATCGAGATCATCTGTTGGTGGTATATCATAAATTCCAATAAAATCCAATGAAACTAGAACACTATTTTCGCAATAATGTTTTAAAGTATACAACAACTCTGACAAGCTCTAGATTTATCTTTGATGAAATAATTTGGGATTAGTTCTATCTTGATTCAAGATAGAGTTTTGAGCTTCGTGCCTGTCGCCAAGATAGCTACAACCAGTTAAAGTGGTAGCTCCTTGCTCCATAAGCAGTGAAAAGGGATATGATGGTTGCAAACCAGCAGGAAGATCTCGACGCTCATATGTCTGTCATAATTTATGAGACTCGTCAAGCAGATTGGTTGTTAAATGGTGCATTGGCTTTAGCTTCAACAATTTTGACAGCTTTTTGAAATGACTAGCTTTCAATGTCTAATTGATCTTTGAATGCTATTTTTCTGTAGTTCATCAATTTGTATATACATTTTTGCGTGGTGTAGCGAATCCAACATCTCGCCATCTATCGGAGAGAAGCAGATAAATATCCCTCCTTTGTTCTGTAACACACGCCTCAAAATCTTCTGAATGCGTTTATATGTTCATACTGTCTACCTTCAGTCCTATTGCATTCGCCCGTGTGCTTTCTTGAGTTCAGTGTCATGTTTAGGTTTCCATGGAGACAACCAGCCATCGTTTGCTTGGTATATACATGTGCGTGGGTGTGTGTATACAGTTAAACACAGTCATTCTACTTCTTCAATTTAAACTGTATTGTTCTACACTCATTGTTCATTTAAACCACATTATTCTACACTCTTTGTCCATTTAAACCACATCATTGTGATGATGTCACAATGATACAACGTTAAAATATCTCCAAAATTAACGATGAAATGTAGGGTTAAAAATAATGCGTAAGATACTAGGAGACATGCTCGCCCATGCCAGACTTCCCACCGCCATTTAAAACTAACGAGTTAGAAGTGCAGACGAAACGTTTACCCTTTGTAGACGGGAGAGAACGGAGGACACAAAAAAGGAAAATATGACTGAACACGTGTTTGAAGTTCGAACGGCAAAAAGACGCAAGTGGGGGTGAAAGGAAAAAAATTCACGTCCCGAGTTGACATAAAGTAAGGAAATGGACAAGAAATGGACATTAACTCTGGATCGAGACAGTCATTTCTTGGGCGTTTTTCGATGCTTGGTCTTTATTTGAATGCCGCGGCAAAACACATGAGGGAAGGTTCTCGAACAAATTTCAAAATTTAAACTTGAGAAAAAAATAGGTTTTTTCTTAATAATAGAGTTATGAAAATAAAACCTAGCTAGTTTGATAGCCCATCTTGAGCAGAGAAATAATATGCTTTCAATTATACAGACGGATAGATAATAAGGAAGATATTGACAAAAGACTGTATTGTTCATAGCAGACAAGCGACTGCACTGTTAACCCATGTCACTAAAAGTAACCAAAATCTTGGCCTTGAGTCTGCACCGTAAAAATCGAGCTGTAATTAAAGAGAGGGAATGTGGTGGAGCATTGTAGCTAAAAATAACTTAGGCAGCAGATTCGTGTAGGAAATGCATGTAAAACCAAGTGTGTTTTTATGAAAAAACAAGTAGAGGCAGACGGACTAACAGACCGTAATACATACTTGACTGAGATTTGACTGAAGTGACTTTTGGTTGCCAATTTGAAAGTTAGGGGGGGAAGTCGGCGATTGGTCAATGCATTTTATAGTAGCGTGATAGAGAGGTGAAAGTTTGCCATTTAACATAAGTCTGTTCAGAGACACAGTTTGAATCCAGAATGGTGTTGATTCCATAAGAATATAACTTTATAAGTGAGACGCCATCATACGGCCAGCAGCTCAGCTGAGTTTTGCTAGCAAACTTTAACTGTGTTCTCATTTCTGAATTCTGGTAAGAATGAATAATATTTATTCTGTATATTTTAATAATTCGAGTGATTGATACTGCCATATCATAAAAATGATTACGACAAGTAAGTGTTCGCTCTAGATCCCCAGCCCTAGATCAGGGTCTAGAGACATACATACAAAGAAAATATATATGAATGCCTAAATGAAACTATGAAAAAGGATCTAGTGTTGAGATCAGTGGAACATATCACCTATCTTATTTAATAGCAGGAAGCTATTGAACATATCTCAGATGTAATGTAGTCTTGGGGAACTGATACTATGTGAAACCAACTTGGTAAGATGTGCTGTGTGGTCAGAGAGATCTGACCTAGTCTATGTGGTGTTGTTGTGTGTAGTGTTGTGTGCAGAAGTGGTTCAGAAGATAGAATTCTGACACATGACCAATACTTTTGTTTCAGAACTGTGAGTTTCTATTTGGCACCAAAGCGGTGTCAAATGTTGTATTAATATATACAAGTGTGGACCAGAGCAGTCTGTCATTGTGTCAGAGCAGCCGTATATTGCCCCCTGCACGGAGAGGTGGGGGCCACCAGACTTCTGTACAGGATCGATGCAGGCAGATAAGTCATATCTGGCCTGCTGGACTTTCACCAACAACATTTTCACTAAATTACCCCTAATTAAGCATTAAATAAAGCCAAGACATTGGGGAAATTAAACTATATATATTTATCCCTTAAGTCAACGGACAATGTTTGGCAGTCATAGACTGGGAGTGATGACACCACCCCAACAGCATATCTAGTAATAAGTTCTCCTGTGACTAGCTTAATATATTTATTATTAACCAGTTATTTGAAATAATTAATTACACATTTTCCATTTTATTATGTAATATGATTTTGCATTCAATTTATGACTCCATAATATTTCTTATGTTCTGACCAACTAAACATTTGGTTCAGAACAAAATAAATTTATCAAAAGATTAACTTGTAAAACTAAAACAGCCTGAGTTAGTTCAGTGTGTCATAAATTTTATTAATATTATTAGACGTCTTAAATATCTGTGTGTTTGTGTGTACTCTACCACAACACAGTACATATCATTACCCTAGACTTTTAACGTAGCCACATTCATTAGTAAAAAAGATATGTGTGAGGTCGTAAGTGGTAGTACGACGGGCCTTCTGTAATTCACATCTACATTTATCTCAGGAGCCTTCACAACTGACCTCATACATCACACTAGGTGACATCAACCATACAATACCATCAAAATCCACTACATATATTGGGGTCTCTTCCAGGGATAATTAGCTTAACAGTAATATTAGGATCTCCTGGTGGGAGAATTAAATTAGGGGAATCCTTTACAAATTGCAATCAAAAATTAGGCAATTTTTTTTTTCATTCAGTAGTTTGCCATTGCTTTCTGAAAATTGAAAGTGAGGCGATCTGCTACAAAGTTGTTAAAAATCCTCAACAAGGTGAATCTTCATGAAACTGCGGTTCAGTGGGGAATTGTAAAAATTAAAAGTGTTAAAATGGCTAATTAAAAGAATCTACACAGCTGGTAATTAGTTTATTAGTAATTAGGAATTACTTTAGTTATAGTTAATTGGAATTACTTTAGGGTTGGATTTTTACCCTGATCATTGTTAATTTGTGTGATGGCGGAGTTAGCAAAGTTCAGATCAGCTGCTGTGCTAACGGCGAAGGATATAGGAATGGATGGTCAGGTTTTAATTCAGTATGTAACTGCTGAATGTGATAAGTATATTGAACGGGAAGAAAGAAGATTAGAAAAAGAGGCCGAAAGAAAATTAGAGTCTGAAAGGTTGGCTGAAGAGAAGAGGTTAGAGGCTGAGATTAAGAGGTTGCAAATTGAGGCTGAGACTAAGAGGCTGCAGATTGAGGCAGAAGATAAGAGAAGGGAGGCAGAAGAAAAACGACAGGAAAGGGAGGCAGAAGATAGAAGGTTGCAAAGGAAGCACGAATTACGACTAAGGGAGCTGGAGTTACAAGGCCAGGCTCCTGAAAATGGTGCCAGCCCTTTTGCCTCAGATGCTGCAGCTAGTCAGGGTGCCTCAAACTCAGCTATGGGGTTTCATTTAGACCATTTTGTTGAAAAAGACGATGACATAGAGGTGTACCTCAGTCGTTTTGAGTTATTAGCTACTACATATGGGTTAGAGAGAGAGAGGTGGAGTTTAAAGTTATCACAGGGACTGAGAGGTACTTCTTACGAAGTCTTCGCAAAAATGAACAGAGAAGACCAAGACAATTATGACATGTTAAAGCAGGCTTTGTTATTGAGGTACGAAAAAAAATGGTGAATTTTATCGTAAGAAATTTAGAAATGCCAAACTGTTGTCTGGGGAGACATACCACCAATTCTCTGCCAGACTGGAAACCTATTTGGAGAAATGGACTGCTCTGGGGAAGACCCAAGATCTTAAAGAGATGATCATGATAGAGCAATTGAGAGAGTCCATGGCTCCAGACATGAGAACATTTCTCATGTAACAAGGTGCAGAGAAGTTGGGGGAGATTTTAAATGTCACTGAGAGGTATCAGGCAGCCCAGGCAGAGGTAAGTGGCTCTAAAAAGAAGCACATAGAAACTTTTAAAGCTCCACAGCCAGTTAATAAATTTGAAAATAGAGAACAGGGTAATAAAGGCATGACAAACTTTGAACGGCAAAGAAATGACTATCGAGACAGAAACTCACAGTTCAATGACCAAAAATACAATGAAAGAAAACCGTTTAACCAAGGAAAAAGATGGTGCAAGAAAGATAACCATAACACCGAATTTTGTAGAAGGAAACCTTCAAACATTGCTGCAATGAAGTCGGGGACTCAAAGATTAAAGGTTAATCCTAATGGACAGCAGGAACCTTATCACCCCCAGTTTGTGAGGATGTTATTTGTAATGGGGTCACCATAAGGTGCCTTTATGATACAGGTTTGGATTATGATTCAGTTGTGAAGTCTAGCCTAGTGGACCCAAGTCAGTATACCACAGAAACAGTGGAAATACAAGGGGCGACTAAGGACATACCACTCATGACACTTCCCATCGCGAGGATAACGGTGAAAACTCGCTATGTGGAAGGAGAAATCAGAGCAGCAGTGATAGATGAACCAATCTACCCTCTGATATTGGGGTGTAGATACGTCTTCTTGGGGAATCCCGAGAGACCTGTGATCATGGCGACAGTGCAGACCAGGTCACAGAAAAAGGAGGAAGAAGGTGAACCTATAAATGCTCATCCAGAGGAGATGAGGAAGGCGCAGGCTGAGGATAGGACACTCAAGCCATGTTTTAAAAAACTGCCCAAATGCCACACACCTCCAAGCAAGGGGGGGAATATTTTATGAAGAACAAACTATTATACAGGAAGGCCGGAACTGGAACAAATGGTCACAACCAGCTGGTTCTTCCCACTTCATATAGGGATAAAGTGATGGAACTCGGGCATGCGATCCCCTTCAGTGGTCACATGGGGATCAGCGCCACAGGACAGCGTATAGCTTGTCATTACTTCTGGCCAGGGATAACGGAGGATATAAAAAGATATGTCAAATCCTGTCCAGAATGTCAAAGGGTAGCTCCAAAGCACTGGACTGCTCCTGCAACTCTAGGGGAAATGCCCGTAGTGGGAACACCTTTTGAGAGGGTTGCAGTGGATATTGTGGGACCTCTCACTCGGACCAAGAGGAGGAACAGTTACATCCTTACTCTGGTGGACACTTGTTCTATGTGGGGAGAGGCGGTAGCCTTGCCATCAATTGATTCAAAACATGTAGCAGAGGCACTACTTACAATATTCACAAGATTAGGATTCCCGCATCAAATCTTGACTAATAATGGCTCTCAGTTCAAGGGGAAACTAACGGAAGAAGTTTTTAAGCTATTTCAAGCCAGACACTTTCATTGTAGTCCGTACCACTCACAAGGGAACGGCCAGGTAGAGAGGTTTAATGGGACTCTCATTTCTATCCTGAGGAATCTGGCACACGAAAAACCGGATCTGTGGGATTAATTCCTGCCCGCCGCATTGTTTGCGTATCGGGAGGTACCACATAGTTCAACCGGGATGGCTCCCGCAACTCTGCTATTTGGGAGGCCAATAAAAGGTCCATTAGAAGCACTATTAAGGACCTGGACAGATGAGAAGACAGAAGAGACTGTTACCTCATCTTATCAATACGTGAACGAACTGACCACTCGTCTGAAAGCTGGATGGAAACTGGCAAATGATAATTTGAGACAAGCCAGGAAGAAACATGCAGCATATTTTAATAGGAAGGCAAAGGACAGAGAACTAGCTGTGGGAAAGAAGGTGCTTCTTCTACTACCCGGCAGCCAGAATAAATTACAAATTGGATGGCAAGGTCCATATACGGTTCTAGAGAAGGTGTCTAGAACCAACTATAAAATTGACAAAAAGGGGAAGGAGAAAGTTTATCACGTAAACCTGTTAAAGAAGTATCTGGACAGACCACTCCAGGAAAGCATCCCCTTACTGACCTTGGCTATCGCAACTCAAATGCAAAAGGAACCACTCACCTCGCATGAATACCCATTACATCCTTGTGAAACAGCGGCACAAGTAAAAGTCAGTAAGCACCTGACTAAAAATCAGAGGGAGAGAGTTCAACAGGTTCTGGAGGAACATACCGATGTATTAACAGATAAACCAGGCCATACAAATTTGCTACAGTATGACATGAAACTGGTAGACTCAAACCCAATCTGTATGAGAGCCTATTCTATTCCGTTCGCGAAGGAGAAGGCATTGAAGGAAGAAATAGATTATTTGTTGAAGGAGGGGATTATTTCACACAGTGAATCATCTTTTAGCTCCAGTGTCGTTTTGTTGAGGAAACCGTCGGGGGAACACAGACTGTGCATAGATTACAGGAAACTGAATGCTGTCACAGAAGGACAAGTGGATCCATTACCAGACACAAAACAGTTATTTGCCAGATTAAACAAGGCAAAATACTTTTCAAAGGTGGATCTTAGTAAGGCTATTACCAGATTCCAGTGAAGCCTGAAGTGAGGCCTTATTTAGCGTTTAGCACATCGGAAGGACATTATGAATTCAACATGCTACCATTCGGATTGAAAAATGCTCCGAGTGTATTTTCAAGGATGATGCGCAAATTGTTGTATCCCCTGAATAACCCATGTATCACGAATTTCATGGATGATATTCTCGTCACCACAGAGACATTTGAAGAACACATTGACGCTCTAAAAATGTTATTTAATAGGCTTAGGAATGCGAACTTAACTGCTAGGCCAACAAAATGTTGTATTGGATGCAAAGAGTTGGAATTCTTGGGACACACTGTATATCAGGGTAACATGACCCCTGATCCCAAGAACTTGGAAAAACTGCAGAGAGCACCTAGACCACAAACAAAAAAAGACGTGCGATCATTCGTGTCGTTATGCGGATTTTATCAAAAATACATCAAACATTTTAACTCTATTTGTGATCCTCTAACTGATCTGACTCGCAAGGGACTTCCAGATAAAATTATTTGGACTGCGCAATGTGAATTAGCTTTCCAAGAATTAAAGAAAAAACTCACTAGCAAGCCTATTCTCAAATTGCCTGATTTGACACAGGACTTTGTGGTGAGAACAGATGCAAGTAATATAGGCATCGGGGCGGCCTTGTTGCAGAGGTCATCTTCACCCGATGGGGAACTGAACCCAGTCGCTTATGCAAGCCGCAAATTGAATAAAGCGGAACAAGGATATTCCACAAGCGAAAAGGAATGTTTAGCGTTAATCTGGGCAATAAAGAAGTTTCAAATCTATCTGTATGGTAGGACTTTTGTGGTCGAGACGGATCATCAGCCCCTCGTATTCTTATCTCAGGCTAAGCATGAAAACACAAGATTGCTGAGGTGGTCTTTGTTACTGCAACCTTATCAGTTTATTATCGAATACATCCCAGGCAAATTGAATGTCGGTGCAGATTTCCTCAGTCGGCACCCCTGTGATCAAGATTATATAGTGGTAGGCGTGAGGAGAGATTTTATCTATGTGTATCACTGGTTTTGGAACTTGCCGTAGTGCATGTTCTCAGGTGGGGACATGTGTGATGATGTCACAATGATACAACGTTAAAATATCTCCAAAATTAACGATGAAATGTAGGGTTAAAAATAATGCGTAAGATACTAGGAGACATGCTCGCCCATGCCAGACTTCCCACCGCCATTTAAAACTAACGAGTTAGAAGTGCAGACGAAACGTTTATTTTTTGTAGACGGGAGAGAACGGAGGACACAAAAAAGGAAAATATGACTGAACACGTGTTTGAAGTTCGAACAGCAAAAAGACGCAAGTGGGGGTGAAAGGAAAAAAATTCACGTCCCGAGTTGACATAAAGTAAGGAAATGGACAAAAAATGGACATTAACTCTGGATCGAGACAGTCATTTCTTGGGCGTTTTTCGATGCTTGGTCTTTATTTGAATGCCGCGGCAAAACACATGAGGGAAGGTTCTCGAACAAATTTCAAAATTTAAACTTGAGAAAAAATACGTTTTTTCTTAAAAATAGAGTTATGAAAATAAAACCTAGCTAGTTTGATAGCCCATCTTGAGCAGAGAAATAATATGCTTTCAATTATACAGACGGATAGATAATAAGGAAGATATTGACAAAAGACTGTATTGTTCATAGCAGACAAGCGACTGCACTGTTAACCCATGTCACTAAAAGTAACCAAAATCTTGGCCTTGAGTCTGCAACGTAAAAATCGAGCTGTAATTAAAGAGAGGGAATGTGGTGGAGCATTGTAGCTAAAAATAACTTAGGCAGCAGATTCGTGTAGGAAATGCATGTAAAACCAAGTGTGTTTTTATGAAAAAACAAGTAGAGGCAGACGGACTAACAGACCGTAATACATACTTGACTGAGATTTGACTGAAGTGACTTTTGGTTGCCAATTTGAAAGTTAGGGGGGAAGTCGGCGATTGGTCAATGCATTTTATAGTAGCGTGATAGAGAGGTGAAAGTTTGCCATTTAACATAAGTCTGTTCAGAGACACAGTTTGAATCCAGAATGGTGTTGATTCCATAAGAATATAACTTTATAAGTGGGACGCCATCATACGGCCAGCAGCTCAGCTGAGTTTTGCTAGCAAACTTTAACTGTGTTCTCATTTCTGAATTCTGGTAAGAATGAATAATATTTATTCTGTATATTTTAATAATTCGAGTGATTGATACTGCCATATCATAAAAATGATTACGACAAGTAAGTGTTCGCTCTAGATCATCAGGGTCTAGAGACATACATACAAAGAAAATATATATGAATGCCTAAATGAAACTATGAAAAAGGATCTAGTGTTGAGATCAGTGGAACATATCACCTATCTTATTTAATAGCAGGAAGCTATTGAACATATCTCAGATGTAATGTAGTCTTGGGGAACTGATACTATGTGAAACCAACTTGGTAAGATGTGCTGTGTGGTCAGAGAGATCTGACCTAGTCTATGTGGTGTTGTTGTGTGTAGAGTTGTGTGTAGAAGTGGTTCAGAAGATAGAATTCTGACACATGACCAATACTTTTGTTTCAGAAGTGTGAGTTTCTATTTGGCACCAAAGCGGTGTCAAATGTTGTATTAATATATACAAGTGTGGACCAGAGCAGTCTGTCATTGTGTCAGAGCAGCCGTATATTGCCCCCTGCACGGAGAGGTGGGGCCACCAGACTTCTGTACAGGATCGATGCAGGCAGATAAGTCATATCTGGCCTGCTGGACTTTCACCAACAACATTTTCACTAAATTACCCCTAATTAAGCATTAAATAAAGCCAAGACATTGGGGAAATTAAACTATATATATTTATCCCTTAAGTCAACGGACAATGTTTGGCAGTCATAGACTGGGAGTGATGACACCACCCCAACAGCATATCTAGTAATAAGTTCTCCTGTGACTAGCTTAATATATTTATTATTAACCAGTTATTTGAAATAATTAATTACACATTTTCCATTTTATTATGTAATATGATTTTGCATTCAATTTATGACTCCATAATATTTCTTATGTTCTGACCAACTAAATATTTGGTTCAGAACAAAATAAATTTATCAAAATATTAACTTGTAAAACTAAAACAGCCTGAGTTAGTTCAGTGTGTCATAAATTTTATTAATATTATTAGACGTCTTAAATATCTGTGTGTGTATGTGTGTGTACTCTACCACAACACAGTACATATCATTACCCTAGACTTTTAACGTAGCCACATTCATTAGTAAAAAAGATATGTGTGAGGTCGTAAGTGGTAGTACTAAGGGCCTTCTGTAATTCACATCTACATTTATCTCAGGAGCCTTCACAACTGACCTCATACATCACACTAGGTGACATCAACCATACAATACCATCAAAATCCACTACAATCATTCTACACTCTTTGTCCATTTAAACCACATTATTCTACACTCTTTGTCAATTTAAACCACATCATTCTACACTCTTTGTCCATTTAAACCACATCATTCTACAATCTTTGTCCATTTAAACCACATCATTCTACACTCTTTGTCCATTTAAACCACATCATTCTACACTCTTTGTCAATTTAAACCACATCATTCTACACTCTTTGTCCATTTAAACCACATCATTCTACACTCTTTGTCCATTTAAACCACATCATTCTACACTCTTTGTCCATTTAAATCGTAGTATTTTGTTCTCTTTATCCAGTTAAATTACATCATTTCTTCTCTCTCTCTCTCTCTATCTCTCTATCTCTCTCTCTCTCTCTCTCTCTATCTCTCTATCTCTCTCTCTATCTATCTATCTATCTATCTATCTATCTATCTATCTATCTATCTATCTATCTATCTATCTATCTATCTATCTATCTATCTATCTATCTATCTATCTATCTATCTATCTATCTATCTATCTATCTATCTATCTATCTATCTATCTATCTATCTATCTATCTATCTATCTATCTATCTATCTATCTATCTATCTAGTTAAACTACATCATTCTACTTTCTCTATCCAGTTAAACAACATCATTCTACTTTCTCTATCCAGTTAAACTACATCATTTGTTCTCTCTCTCTCTCTATCTGGTTAAACTACATAATTCTACTTTCTTTATCCAGTTAAATTACATAATTCTACTCTCTTTATCCTGTTAAATTACATCATTTTTTCTCTCTCTATCCAATTAAACTAAATCATTCTACTCTCTATGTCCAGTTAAACCACATAATTCTACGCTCTCTTTCCCGTTAAATCACATCATTCTACCCTCTTTATTCAGTTAAACTGCATCATTCTACTCTCTTTATCCAGTTGCACTACATTATTCTATGCTCTCTTTCCAGTTAAATCAAATAATTCTACTCTCTTTATCCAGTTAAACTACATCATTCTACTCTCTATGTCCAGTTAAACCACATCATTCTACGTTCACTTTCCAGTTAAATTACATCATTCTACTCTCTTTATCCAGTTAAATCACATCATTCTACGTTCTTTATCCAGTTAAACTACATCATTCTATTATCTTTATCCTGTTAGACTTAGCCATTTGCTTATTGTGTGTCCTTAATTCGTACCACCATGTCATAACTCCACCTTGTTAAAGACATATTTCCTGTTCATAAGAATCTTACTTTAATTATTATAGAATTGCCGAAATAAAATGGTTATTTCATTTTATACACAGCAATCAAGCCCAAGGACGTCAGATCGAGAATCTAAATGAAAATGATGGACAGATTTCATCTGAATTTTCTGCTGACGTTTCTCGTCATTGGACCATTTCTGATGCAGTCTCCCACAATTTCTGCTCAACGTTTGATCAACTCAACGCTGTCCTGTACTAGAGGCAGCAACCAGACATACCATGATTTGGACTGCAAAAAAACTGCTCCTATCGGACTTGTTGGTCTGATGTTTATCACTCGAGTATTTTACGGCACGCCACCAATTTCAAGGTATGTAGTTCTTAACAAGTTATTTATGAAACTGTTGATCACCACCTGTTCGAGTTCCCAACACTGGATGATGTTAGGAAAATGCTCCGTCCTCCGAGGCCAGATAAATAGAACACCTTATATGGTGCGAAATAACAACTTGTGAACACTTGCAGAGATGCCAGTACATGCCATTGGGCCGAAGACGAGAGCCAAAACGCCGTTGGATCAATAACAGCAACAATAACAGCAACAATAACAGCAACAATAACAGCAAGTTATTTATTCCTAGTTAAGTACATTTATTCATCACATTTCGCTCCCCAGGGAGCATGGATCTTAATCTTACCCAATTCTTCGTGTCCAGTGCCATCAGCTCAAGGTCTTTGGCACAAAATCGGGCGATCATCCTCGATCATTGTTTCACTCCTGCATATCGGTACAGTTGTGGTACTGATTTTATTGTGTGCTTTCATTTGTCGCACTTTCTCTCTTTCTTTTTCTGCTATGTGTAGCAGATATTATGTGTTTTCCTTCTTACACCCTTCTCAGGGATAAGTAGACATGTCTGGTTGTTATCAATTTCTCAGTGCGTTGCAAGGAGTGGCAGCGACCTAACCATGCTGGCTATCGGGGGCGCAGCGATATCAGTATACAGATTAACACGTAAATCACCTCAGCGCAGTGCTTAATCACTGATAAGACGCGGGTACGCACATCACCAAAGCTTGGAATACGGGGAGACAACTGATGGACAGATACAGATAAGAGATTACTTTCTGATAAATTAATGATTGTTACATTGGGAATACGTTGTTATATGAGGTTAGCGACGAGTTCGTAATTTAGTACCCAGCGACAAGCGGATGTTTACAACCCATTTTCAGAAAAATAATGTTTGAAAATTTGCATTAGCTGGTTGGCTGATTCTTTGAGGCGAGCATAACAACGAATGCTTGGGAAGGTAATGAATATAATCTGACCATTTTCTCAAGCTATTTCACTTGAGAAATCGCTCGCCAAGATACCAGACCTTGCTAGACTGACGAATTAGAATTCAGAATTCCTTCTTAACATACCGGGCACCTTTTATTAAAGAATTTTGGACGGACTTTCATAGCCCACGAAATCTCTTTCATATTAAATAAGTAAACCGGGACTGAGGAAACTGCAGGACCAAACACAAAGTCAGAAAGGGAACTTATTAAATTAACGACACCCCAGACGTGTGCAAGAGGCCGATTCAAGTCTCTTTTATTCATCTGAGCAAAAAGTCTTTGAGCAAGGATTTCCGTAAGTTGTGAATTACATTTCATATTTTGTTAGCAACATGTGAACTAATATATATATATATATATATATATATATATATATATATATATATATATATATATATATATATTATATATATATATATATATATATATATATATATATATATATATATATATATATATATATATATATATATGTGTGTGTGTGTGTGTTTGTGACAGTGCCATAGTAATCTTGCCGGTTTTTCACCGCCATTTTGTCGTTATGTGGCAGCCATCTTGGTTTACACCTAAAAATAGCCACATCAGTATAGCTGCTTACGTATAGCAGCCAATCAGAGAAGAGAAGTGTCCAGGCTAGCGCGTCAGTTGAAAATTCTTTATTCATTCTGGTCGCCGGTCGCCGAGAGAGACAAGCTATTGAGAAATACTGAAGTCTAGTTTAATGCAAGAACATGCCTAGGACTTGTAAGTAAATATATGATTCTCTAACATTCTAAAGTCTTGATAGTGTTAGAAAGGATATTAGGTTTACCATCTTTGTGCTGTAGTATTTTAAGTAAGTATGTATTTAATTTTGTGGTGTTTATTTCGCGTCCATTTGATATTATCCAAATCTATTCGAAAATGGCGTGGGTCCATGTTCAGGAAATATAACACGTGACCGGTACTAGAACTGGCATATTCAGTTATTACATTTGTGTACTTGGAGATATATATTTCTCTTCTTTGCTCCTGAGGGAGCATGGGGTCACCAATGTGGTTTGCCTCCGCATGAAGCATTCAGATGCTCTTGCAGTAGTGGTGTCGGTAGCAACCGATGTTACACGGTGAGATTGCCAGCCTCATGCACAACACCGTACAAGTCTCATTGGACGATATGCATGAGTGTGTGAGATAGTTGAGTGTGTCAGGTGGGCGCACGTTTTCTGTATGGTAAGTGTTATTATTTATGCTTTTGATTTTCACTTAGACATTGTTTTTATATATTGTTTTTCAGAAAGTCTACGAACACTGTCTGGGTGTTCGGTAGTATTAAATGTTGATCTGTATAAGGCTTTGTGTTGCTTGAATTGCTAAGTCTGCTGCTGAGAGGGTTGCAAGCAACCAATAATTGCAACCCCTGTCAAATGATCCTTTATAAATTTTCTTAGTTCACGGGTCTTGGGTTCTTGGGTGTGGACACCTAGCCCCTGTCACAAGTGGCGTCGTCGGCAGGATTGACAGACAGCTCGCAGTGAAGCAACTCTTCATCAGAGTAGCAGCAGCCGAAACAGTAGAACACCCAGTTCAGTGCAAGGCATTGGACGGGATCATCTAGGTTGTCAATATTTCTAGTCAACTCTACTAGCAACAAGATGGCGGCACGCAACACATGTGCTGCTAGTAGATTGGATAACGAAGATGTGGATGACCCTGTAGTGGGACTGAATGGTCAACCAGAACGAGTACGGTACATCATGGTACCTACTCACAAGAAAGTGCGGTGCTTTGGGGGAGCGCACGGGTCCTACGGCCGAAGAATATGTCAGAGAGGTGAGAGCTGCCTGGAGAGTAGGGATGATGAGTAAAGAGGACCAGGCAGATGTTATTCTTGACAGTGTGACCCCAAGTGTCCGCAGGGAGCTGAGGATTCAGGCTAATGACGATGACCCAGAAGCAATGCTACATTCCATTCTTAGGGTGTATGGGGAGCATCGAAGCATTCCAGAGCTAATGGCCACGTTTTACTCTACCTGGCAAGGTTCAAGGGAGTTTTTTTTCCCATCGCATTCACGAGGTGTTTGAAAGTGTTGTAAGAGCACAAAAACAGAACAATGTCACTCCTTTTGGAGCCATCCTTCCTTCGGGACCAGTTTGCTGCTTGTCTTAGAGATGATCTACTAAGAAAGCTTGCAAAGGAAACGATCATCAAAGAGCCTACAGCATCGTTCACGTCGGTGAGGGACTATGCCCTACGGTTTTTAGAGACTGAACCCACTTCTGGGGCTGGTGTTGCCAGTGTTGAAGCAGCAAATACGGTGATGGTACCAGATGCACATGTATTAAACGCAGAAGTGGATCGGTTGAGAGCACAGGTGGCTCAATTAGAGGCTAAAATTGATGCGATGACTCAGGAGCAGGGGAGACGTACCAGGACAGTTCGTTGTTTTAGATGCAGAGAACTAGGTCACGTACAGAATCGATGTCCACAGGCATTAAACTAGACCCCTCTACGGCTGGGATTCAGGTTACAGAAGGGGAGCAGAATGACTCAAATATAAAGATGGTTGGTAGTCGACCAGAGTGTGAGGTACTTATTGCAGGAAAGAAAGTCAAAGGCGACCAGGAATGTAAGGGTAGCAGGAGGCGACCCAGGGCACAGAGGAAGCCTAGGAAAATAAGATGCTTCAACTGTGGAGACTTTTCAAACCACATGGCAGCCAAGTGTCCCCAGGGCCCGCTTCTTAAGCGATGTTTTCATTGCAAGCCCCCAGGCTATTTGATATCAGTTTGTCCATCAAAGAGCGCTCTCTCTAGGCGCACCAACACCTCTAGATTGCTGTCACAGTGCAAGCCAAGCGATGGCAGTGGCAACTGTCACCCTAAGGGCGCCAAGAAAAGTGGTCGACATTTAGAGGAGAAGACTCATCTAAAACACGTTGAAGGACACGTTTCCAGGCTACGAGGGGCGCACGTAAGAGCAGAGACACCGTTACAGAATTGTGCAGCAGTCCGGAAAGAGAGATGTGACAAGTTGCCGTGTTCTATTCCCCTACAAGTGGGAGAATTGGTAAAGAAGAAAATGCACAACGCTGAGAGATCCAAAATTCGTGATATGTGGTCAGAAGAGGAGTACATTGTTGTGCGTGCTCCCACAATAACAGGGAGTCAATATATCATCCAACGAACAGATAGAGCGAGTCCGAGCATTAGAGTCAGTGGCAACGAACTGAGACAAAGTGAAGGAAAAGATAATTCTCCAGATTTGGTAGATACGACTGAAGCGCATGATTTTGTGCAGTTGTCGGGACGACAACAAAATCAGGTGGGGAATATGTGACAGTGCCATAGTCATCTCGCCTGTTTTTCACCTCCATTTTGTCGTTATGTGGCAGCCATCTTGGTTTACACCTAAAATAGCTACATCAGTATAGCTGCTTACGTATAGCAGCCAATCAGAGAAGAGAAGTGTCCAGGCTAGCGCGTCAGTTGAAAATTCTTTATTCATTCTGGTCGCCGGTCGCCGAGAGAGGACAAGCTATTGAGAAATACTGAAGTCTAGTTTAATGCAAGAACATGCCTAGGACTTGTAAGTAAATATATTATTCTCTAACATTCTAAAGTCTTGATAGTGTTAGAAAGGATATTAGGTTTACCATCTTTGTGCTGTAGTATTTTAAGTAAGTATATATTTAATTTTGTGGTGTTTATTTCGCGTCCGTCTGATATTATCCAAATCTATTCGAAAATGGCGTGGGTCCATGTTCAGGAAATATAACACGTGACCGGTACTAGAACTGGCATATTCAGTTATTACATTTGTGTACAGGAAATTTAATGGTTAAGTATTTCCATATTGTTTGGGGTTCAGGAAACCTTCCAGGAGCTTATGTAAATCCGACACGTAGTTGGTTTGAATAATATATTTAATTGTGGCGCGATTTAGACTGTTATATTTATTAACTACGGTGCGGATGCCGAAATAGTTTATTTTAGCGTGGCGAGTGCTGCAATATATTATGTTACAGCTTACTAGGATAAAGTCCTGTGCTTTTTCAGTAATGTTAGACTGATTATGTGATGTAAGTAATAGTAAGATCGGCTAGCTAGTTGGTGTTAGCGTGGCTGTATGCCGTTCTCGCAAGATGGCGTAGCCATAGAGCGCGTGGTATGAATGGCGGACTGTGGTGGGCTCACTTGGAGATATATATTTCTCTTCTCCGATCCTGAGAGAGCATGGGGCCACCAATGTGGTTTGATTCCGCATGAAGCATTCAGATGCTCTTGCAGTAGTGGTTTCGGTAGCAACCGATGTTACACGGTGAGATTGCCAGCCTCATGCACAACACCGTACAAGTCTCATTGGACGATATGCATGAGTGTGTGAGATAGTTGAGTGTGTCAGGTGGGCGCACGTTTTCTGTATGGTAAGTGTTATTATTTATGCTTTTGATTTTCACTTAGACATTGTTTTTATATATTGTTTTTCAGAAAGTCTACGAACACTGTCTGGGTGTTCGGTAGTATTAAATGTTGATCTGTATAAGGCTTTGTGTTGCTTGAATTGCTAAGTCTGCTGCTGAGAGGGTTGCAAGCAACCAATAATTGCAACCCCTGTCAAACGATCCTTTATAAATTGTCTTAGTGCATGGGTCTTGGGTGTGGACACCTAGCCCCTGTCACACACACACACACACACACGCGCGCGCGCGCGTGTGTGTGTGTGTGTGTGTGTGTGTTTATTTTACCATGTGAAGTTTAATATGGAAAACTCGCTAGTTGATGTCACAGTCATTTCAGGCTGGCAACCTCAGCGTATAGAATGATGGTTTCATGAACCACCACTGCACGAGCTGGTGATTGCTTTATTGCTAGTTTGGTAAAGAGAACTAAAAGCAAAAAGTATTTCCAGTTTCCATATGGAGCAGGGAGGGAAAGATGAAAGAAATAATGTACATTCTAAGTATAATACTTACATTTTAAAACCAGTGTAAATGTCCATATAAACATATTCACTTTAAAATTAATGTAAGTTTTCAAGCTTTAAACCAGTGTAAATGTCTATGTGAAAATATTCTGTTTAAAGTTAATGGAAGTTTAAAACTTTTCAATCCATGTAAACATAAATGAAAACATATTCAATTTATATTGTGAACACTTTTCAACCAGTGGAGATGTATATGTAAACAGACTCTATCTGTATTATTAACCTTTCCATTTAAATATAAAGTAACTATGAAAACTATTCTATTTAAATGTAAAGAAAGATTTATCCCGAGGGATTAAATTTAATTCTCATTGAGGGTAAATATTCGGGGTAATGGGATGGTGGTATGGGAAGATAGGAACCCATAACTATGGGGTGGAAAACGCCATACTCAGAAGAGCGTTTCGTTCTATTCTTTTACCATAGTTATTGGTGGTACCAGCAGAAAGTACTGTCTCTGAAACAAGAAGGGAACAGTGGCCTAAGCTTTAAGACGAAGGACTCACTTGGCAGACTCTCCATGACATTTCTGGGAAACGAGCTACACCCGACAACCTTGACCAGGGACGAGCGTGAGCAGTGTGAAAAGAACCTACCCATAAGAAGGAGCAGAACCGTCATTGGCAGCTAAGTTCAAATCTATGCTGCCACTTGAACTTCTTGTAAATTTTCAAAATCCATAACGACAGTGATGATAACTTTTCTTGATCCATAAATATTCAAATTATTTTTCAACTGTTAAAACTTAAGTGATTATTAAATTTTGTTATTTGTAATGTTACAAATTTAACTTCGATTTAATCATTTTAAGGTTACTGCATGTTTGTCTCAGTCAAATTACTACACACGCTCTAAACAGAGCTATACTAAAATAATAGAATTCCACTGAGTAAATCAGGGGTGGGGGCTTGAACGAGCTGAAATTAATAAGTGCTTTAATCCTTCACAAAAGTGTCGGCATAATTACAGAGTTAACATACTCAGCCAAAGCAGTATTGTTCTCGCTTATTCTGAATATCTTGTGAAGACTGGAGATAGAATCGTTTTGTTTCTTCTATTTACATCTCTGCCAAGAGTAATCTTGTGCGAAGGTAGATACCATTGAAGCCCATATTAAATACACTTGAGTTTTGGCCACTGTTGGACCACTACTGCAAAGCAGGGGAGGCAATACCATCAAAGTCTTTCCATGTCTCCTTCATCCTCTTCATGTCTGACTCCAGTTCTCTTCTCCTCGTGTTCTGTGGCCTTCCTCTACCTGTTTCACCCTGGGGATTTCTGAACAAGAACTGCCTTGTAATGCTATCAACACGTTTTTCTCAGTGTGTGTCCTATCCATCTCCAGCGTCTTCATCTCATCTGTTGCTGAACTGGCAATTGGCTGGTTCTTGTCATCAGTTCCACATTAATGATCTTGTCATACAACTTTAATCATTCTATTTCACGCATGTATCCGTTTATGAAAATGCATAGCTGTTTGATTCTTGGTTTTGTTGCTCTCAGTATTGCAGATTAACTTGACACTTAAATTGGGGATTCTGATTTGTATGTGGACCAGTATTTCTTTTGATCTCTATGTACAGTATTTCCCAGCGCAATGAAAGCTTCTTTAGCCTTTTAAATCCACAAATACGGCAACATTGTTAGGCTGTCGCACCCAACACAGCACACACGGACGAGGAATATTCATTCTTTTTTGTCGTCGTATTATTAGAGTATATATATATTTTTTCGTAACATAATTGGAAGCCTTCTCTCAGAACAAGTCTTTCTTAATCTGGCATGTATTTTAAATTGTTTGGCTTCCGTGCGATACAAGTAAAGGGAGTCCCTTAGCAGATAGTTCCGTAGGCAAGTGAAATGTTACAGACTTCACTGTGCTAGGACTCATCTTTATGAAATGGAGTAACCAGTTCCATTCCTCGCTACCTTTGTCTTCCCTAACTCAATAACAGAGTCAGGCACGTGATGTATTGCTGGGTAAACCTGCAGAAGTTTGCGGTATAATCAATCGACGCTTCCCATACATATATAAACATTGACAGCCGCATTGGCAAAGCTGTAGCTGCCTTTGACCGCCTCATGTCGTGTGTTTGGGGAAACTCCAAACTCATAATGAAGACCGAAGCTACGGTATATAACGCCTGCGTCACCAGCACACTTCTGTATGGCAGGGAGACGAGGACAACCTATGCTAAGCAAGAAAGAAGGCTCAATACCTTCCATCTACGATGTCTACGCCGCATCCTTGGCATCTTTTAGAAAGATAAAGTGACACATGTCGAGGTGTTGTCACGTGCTGGCCTTCAAAGCTTGTATACACTCCTTAGACAGCGCAGACTACGCTGGCTTGGCCATGTCCGCCGCTTGGAAGATGGTCGCATCCCGGAAGATATCTTCTATGGACAACTGGCAGATGGCAAAAGAACATTTGAGCGACCGCAGCTGAGATTAAAAGATGTGTGTAAGAGAGATACGAGGGCACTGGACATAAATCCAGAAACTTGGGAGGATGAAGCTGCCGATCGCACCAAGTGGCGATGCCATCTGCGGTGCTACCTCGGATTGGGCGAAAAGAAGCTCACACAACAAGCAGAAGAGAGGAGAAAACGTCGAAAGGAACACCAGGAAAATAAGCAGCTGAGGGCTGTCACCTCAGGGGCGCATTCCCATAGTCAGTTATGACTGAAGGGGCTATTATTATTATTATTATTATTGTTATTATATATACCTGGCGTTGCCCGAGTTAAAAAAAAAAGTAACTGAAATTTTAATAGCGTCTTTCGTCTGTTAAAACACAGATTAATTAGCTGTGTCCAAAACATCGCCCGAGGTAGACCAAAGATCGCGCGAAGTAGCCCAAAAAAATCACCAATAGCCGGAAGTCGCCCAAAATATCTCCCGAAATAGCCCAAAGTCGCCAAAAGTATTGCATACGGTAGATCAAAATATCGCTCGAAGTAGCCATAAAATTGCCCGAATTAACCTAACAAATCGCCGGAAGTAACCCAGTCGCCCAAAACTATCGCTAAAATCGCCCAAAGTAGCCCAAAATAACTTCCGAGGAAGCCCAAAGTAGCCCCACATAGTGCCTGAAGTTGCCCACAAATCGCCCGAATTAGACCAAAAATCACATTGTGGCCTAAAGTTGCCCAAAAACTCGCCCAAAGTAGACCAAAAATCGACCCAAGTAGCTCAAGCTCGTCTAAAATATGGCCCAAAGTCGTCAAAAATATCGTCCTAAGAAGCCCAAAGTCGGCCAAAATATCGGCCGAAGTAGAACAATATTGCCCGAGTAACCCAAAGTCGACAAAAATATCGCCCGAAGTAGCCCAAAAGTCGCTGAAAGTAGCTAATATTCATTCAAAATATCGCCCAAAGTACCCAAAAATCTCCGTTCTTAAATTACGTAGAACAATTTTTTCACAGAAAAAAATGAAGTAGCCCACATTCGCCCAAAATAGCGCTCAGTCACCCAAAATATCGCATGAAGTAGCTTAAAGTAGCCCAAAAGTCGCCCCAAGTAGCCGACAAGTCGCCCGAAGTAACCCAAAAATCACCGCACTTAAATTACATAGAACAATTTATTTTTTAGAAAAATTGTAGCCCACAGTCGCCCAAAATATCGCCCGAAGTCGCCTAAAATCTTCCGAAATATTCCCGTGGAACAAAATATCTCCCGAAATAGCCCAAAATATTGCCCAAAGTGCCCCGAAATTCGCCTTGGTGCTATCGACAGCTTCATCTTCACACGTTGCTGAATTTATTTCCAGTGCCTTTATGCATCTTTTGCACACACCTTTAAACCTCAGCTGTTGTTGCCCGGCTGTTCTGTTGCCATCTGCCAGTTGTCAATAACAAATGTCTTTGGGGATGGGACTGGTCTAAAACGAATTAAGACGTAATTTTAACATTCTTTAATAATAATATATTATTATTGATAATATAATTTTACATTCTTTAATAATCAAGTATGATAGGAAACTCTATACAGAGCGATATAGCAGGAGGCAATCTGATAATCAGAAAAGGTCCCCCCGTTGAACAAGGGTTTCGGCCCTCTCAAGTATTTTTAAGTACTAAAAAAAAGGAAAAAATCCACTGACATAAGGGAAACAATGCAATTAGGAAAATCCACTGATATAAGGGAAACAATGCAATTAATGTTTAACACTTTTATATTTGGACATGCGCACTAATATAACCGACTAAGTTGAACGGAACGCGCCTTGTCAAAACGAAGCAAAATTTTTTTTTTTTTAAACGCATACCAAAAAGAATCTTTTTTCTTCTTCGCACACTATCAGACATCAACTTAAATATGTTTTAAAAGAAGCTACAGCAGGCCTGATGTTCCAGGCAGGTCCATAGAGTTTGTCCAGGAATAGTACTAATAATCTGAACATGTGAATTTGTCAGTGCTAGCAATATTCTAAAATGGCTCGTACCAAGCCACAAGCGAAAAAGAGGAAAATCTATAGAAGCCCTCAAACACTTGTCAGCATCAGCAAACAAGAATCTGCAAAGAACAAAGAGAGTCAGCCGGAAAGATCGATTACTGCAACAACTATCGTCGGGGCCGGTCCTTCTCAGAAGCCGAACAACGCAACCATTGACACGACGACCGATGAACAACCCAAAGCTTCGAAGGCAGAGGACAACCAGGCTCCGAAGACTGGCAAAGCAACATCACCGATAAAACAAGATGTCGAGGCGGCGCCTCCATTGTGCAGTGACCAGACAACATCTGCAAAACACGGCCACAAAACTTCGAAGTCAGAAGGTAACAATGCTTTGAACCCCGTCAAAGTAAAACCACCACCAAAACAAGATGTCATAGTCGAGCCTCCATCATGCAGCGACCAGGCAACTTCGGTAAAACGAGATCAGAAGCAGACAACCAGCCAGAATGTGAATCCGTCCCGCAGACCACACACTCAAACTGAGACAAATGTCGGAACGTGCCAGCTTCGCAAGCAAAGAAATGCCGTTTCGCACGAGGCACTACAGGAGAGGATCATTAAGATCACTCAGATGTCGGGAAGTGAGGCCTCGCTCAGGGCCCTACCCGACGATAAAGTGATCGGTATCCTCGAGGCAATAACGGGCAGGAGGAGTATAACTAGAGTTACAAGACACGACAACGGAGTTATAATAGCTCTAAATAACACGGAGAAGACAAACCAACTGATGGTCGAACTAGAGTCCGGACACAAAGAAGTTCAGCTGCCCCACCAGATTAAAGCTACTGTGGAGATCTTCAAGAAGACCAAAAAGATTTTTGTAAGAGGGGTCGACAACAATCGGTCTACACAAGAAGTCCACAGCCGCCTGCAAAAAGAAAACAAGAATATCAAAATAACACAGGTGGAAAGACTGAAGACATGGGACAAGAAGGACACAAACCTAGTTATCGTAACTATCGAGGGGACCTCAAGACCAAGTCAACTTAACCTAGACGATAGATGTCGAAAAACAGAAGAGTACATTCCTCCTGTTATGCAGTGCTCAAACTGCCAGCAATTTTCGCACACTAAGAAGACATGCAGGAGAGAGACAGTTTGTCGGTACTGTACGGGAAGTCACTCTTACAATGAATGTCCTCATGCGAAAAAGAATAACAACTATAAAGTGCGCAACTCCAACAGAACCTGCGCAAACTGTCTCGGGAACCACGGAGCAAGATACCGTGGCTGTCCGATCTTCTATGAAACAAAGGCCATACTGAAGGAATCTGTAACCAAAAGCATCTCCTTCAGAGAAGCAAGACATCGAGTGGCTTCAGGGGGCATGGCAAAACAGGAACAGCACACAAGAGCCCAGCTTGTAAAATTAACCACAGAGGTGCGAGACGTAAAACAAAAACTCAAAGTCGAGAAGAACAGGCAGCACAACAAAGACACAGGTACCATAAGAGACGAAACAATAGGAGCCTTACTGAGCGCCCAGGCAATGCTACAGGACATGAAATCCATCAAACACGAAATAGAAGTCGACATCGCCAAACTCGCAGAGCTAAAGGAAGAGAACGAAGAAATCCTCAAAAGAATTGAAACAGAGAGAAGGATCGTCGAGGATATCCTTACAAAAAGCAATCAAAGTAGAGAAAAAAAACAAAGAAACTAAAGACAAAATAATAACCGAAATCGCAGAGGAACGCCTTCCAAAAAGCAATCAAGAAAGAGAAAGAAGAAAAGATAAAGACAGTGTAGCGTGCATATTTTGACGCACATTTTACAAAAATCGATATGGCTATTTAATATGGGAAAAATATAGACATTCATTCATTTGTGTATGAAAATGCTGTCTATGGTAAAAGCGAGATAATCCATGTTTGATTCACACTTTTGATTATAGGAGTAATCGTTCTGGATATTGATCCGGCGCAAGGATATTGCGCTTGCGTTTGTACTTATTTTTTAGGGCCAGAAAATATATTAATTTGCTTATTGTGTTTATGGCCTGAATTCATATGTATTACATATTATTAGTACAAGTAGAATCAGTCCTATATTATATATTTTGGATTGGTAGGAGGGACTAGATTCTTGTATTCCGGTCTAGCGGAAGTATGAGTTGTTTTGACAAGTCGTGAGGAGTTCCGATGTACTGCTTACAAATGGCGGGGTACGTTTTTCTAGAGCTGGTCCTTTCGTCAGAAAAAAATGTCTCACGAAGTGGTTTTTTCTTCTGAAGGAGATGGTGTCTCTACGATAGTTTGTGTTAGAGACTCTCCTTATGTCAGTATATAGATGATTCGGACTCCAGGTAAACCCAGCTCCTATTTTTGATGATCTCTCGTCGGTTAGGCCTAGCTTGACTTTTGTGCTTCGCTATGCTAGTGTCGTGTTTTGTATCGACGAAGATGACAGATTTTCCTGCAGCGGTTATGGCTACGTGAATTAACCTGATCACCGTAGAGCTGTATGGAAACATTTATGAAATCCTTTATATACCCATTGTAAATTAACTCTGGCTTATATTCTCCTTCCTATGAATGAGTGAACGACAACTCAGGGAGGTAGCCATGTTGGATTTCGGTCATCATATGTTTTGATCACTGCCAAGAGAACAGATTATTTATCTTATTATCGGACAGTGACAGAGAGATCTCAATCCTGCTAGACCCCCCCCCCCCCCCCCTTCGTGGTTTCATAATCTATACTACAAACTATGGACGTCAAGTAACTTTAGTTATTTATCGATCCGCCCTTCACTGACGCGTTTAGTCAGATAGGGGGATGTGGCCATAATGTATCATGACATTGAACTTTTGATGTACTGCCCATTATTTCTGAATGTGTCATGACTTCAGATCTGCTATGTATACCTACAAATTGATATGTCAACAAACCATGATGTACTCGTATGTCCCAGTGTGTACGTCTGAATAAATTGAGTAAACTAAGATTCCAGCAGTCTGCATTGGTGCCTTGTAGACACAAGTGTGAGTGGTTATATTGGTCAGCACACGAACAGTACACCATTCGCGGTAATCACACTCTACACTTCTACTTCATACATACACCATCCTGCGTCGGCTGAAGTGACCAAGTTTAGGGCCTGCTTCCCCTGGAGCCTTTGCCTTCCCTAACTCAGGACTAGGGTGAGTTACCCATTTACAGCTGGGTAGACTGGAGCATGCCTGATCTCAACAACACACCACTCTTCCTTACAGAGCATCCAGTGTGTGTGTGAAAGCAACTTGACAGACTGAAACTTTACAGTGGCGAGCCAGATTCCTGGGTCCAGCTTACGCAGTTTTGTGTTGAGAATCACAGTTTACAGCTGAAAGAACATTTGTTTGAACACATCAACACCATTAGGACAGCTATACAGTCGATGTCAGCTTGACCTGTATTACCGATAGGATGCTGTATCTAGGTCAGCGCTTGTTGACAGTTTTTTCGCTGTACAGACAGTATTACACAGGACAGTGGTATCAAGTGTAGAAAATATCTGGAGCGATATTGTTGACATTTCTCAACGTACAGAAGAATCACAGTGTTGTTGAAAATAAAGTGCATAGTTCATCGTTGGATCTTCATATGCTCAAAAGAGAAAAAATTGACAGTGTAATAGTTTAGAATTAAATCTGTTACTCAATAAAGTGGCAAGTTATTAGAATTAAAATAAACTGTGCCTGCTTTACAACACTATACCTGCAACACATTCCATTCATGACATAAATTATATTGTATGCTATATGCTATTTATGCTTACATGTTATTTGTTATGTATTAAATTAGTTTATGTTCTGTGTGACTAGTACAAGGTATGCCGAGTTACATTGGTCTGGTACTAGTATTCGATAGGTACACATTTTCTTAATTGGAAATTTGTTAGCAACAATTTGCTGCTATTTCTGTTAGTTGTGATGAGGTGTTCTTTTCTTCGTTGTTTTTGTTAATAATTTTGTGTTCCTTAGTTTTGTTTGATTTGTTTGTATAATTGTAGGTCTCATCTTTTCTTTCATTTCAGTTTTTTACACCCTTATGTTTATACACTGTGGCGTTATTTGTCTTGTTATCTTATGGCAGTTATCATCACGGTTTCTGTGATCATTTTTTTCATTTCTCCTATTTAATTTAATTTGATCTCTGCAAATGTGTTCATATTGTCTTTTCTTGTTTGTCCTTTGTAATGTCTTTAGTTGACATATGACGTAGAAGTTATAGTGGTATACACTGATAGTATAGTACAGATCAGTACTTTATGATTGTTATTGTTATAAAACAAAATGTACAAGACCTTTGTAAGGCTTGTCTCCCAAAGTGATTGGTAAAGGGAAATATTTTTTCTACAGGTACTCAAGTGATCTTTGATTACATTGTGGTATACAAGACCTTTGTAAGGCTTGTCCCCACAGTATTTGAGATACAATTATTGTTGTCCACAGGTACTCAAGTTATCATTGGTTATTATAAACCATACAAGTTTGGACTAAGACTAAGTCTAAGGTATAGACTTGTCTCCCATTAACTTGAAAGAGGGTAATTTATTTACTTTTTCAGGTTTCTGATTTAAGAAGACAATATGTCTACATTAGATTATTTCATTACACAAGGAAAATCTCTTGATAAGACTGGAAAAGACTTAGAACAATGGGCTGTTGCTCAATATGACAAAGCATTAGCTGCAGAAGAGAAAAAAAATTGCTGCTGCTGTTGAAGAAAGAAAAGCTGCTGCTGAGGAAAAAAAAGCTGCGGCTGAGGAGAGAAAACTTCAAATAGAAGAAAAAAAAGCTGCTGCAGAAGAAAGGAAAGCCTTAGCTGAAGAAAAAAGATTAGAAAAAAGAAGCTGATACTGCTGCTGAACTTAAGAAATTGCAGATGCAAGTGGAGGAAAGGAGATTTGAGGCAGAACAGAAGAAATTAGAAGCTGATGCAGAGCAGAAAAAATTAGAAGTTGCTGCAGAACAGAAAAATTAGAAGTTGCTGCAGAACAGAAAAAATTAGAAGCTGCTGCAGAACAGAAAAAACTAGAAGTTGCTGCTGCTGCAGAACAGAAAAAACTAGAAGTTGCTGCTGCTGCAGAACAGAAAAAAATTAGAAGCGGCTGCAGAACAGAAAAGATTAGATAGAGAAGCTGAAGAGAGAAAAGCAATAAGAGAACATGAGTTTGAATTAGAGAAATTAAAATTGACATGTATGAGTAATGCTAATCAGGCATCTGGTGGTAATGGTAAACCCTTTGTGTACAAGGTCAAAGTACCAGCGTTTAACCCTACCAGTGATGACATAACATTTTGGCTTTCTAGATTTGAACGGGCTTGTCGATCTCATAATGTTGACAAATCACAGTATGTGAATCAGTTGTCTGAAAATCTGAAAGGGGAGTCTCTGAGTAAGTTATATTTTGTTGAAGAGGCCGACAAAGATAATTATGATGCTGTTAGGGCAGCTTTGATAAAGAGATATCAGCTGTCTGAAGAAGGTTATCGTCTTTTGTTTAAAACAATGAGACCTGAGGTAGGTGTAGAATTCTCAGATTTCATCTCAAAAGCACGAATTACACTTTCACGATGGATTGAATTATCCAAAACAGAGAAAACATTTGATGGTCTTACAGATTTATTGCTAAGAGACAAGGTCATGTCTTCTGTAAATAAATCATTCCTAGAGTTCTTACATGAGCGTAAACCTAGTACAATAAAGCAAATGGAAGAATATTGTGACCAGTATGCCACGGCACACCCTGACATGATTCTTAGTAACTCTAACATTAAAGAGAGTATCCCAGTTGCTTCGGCAACAGAATATAATCAGAATTACTCACACAAATTCCAAGGAGCTAAAAAATAAATTTGATAAAAAGGTTAATTGGAATAAGTATCAAAACCAAGATAACCACTCAAATCAGGGTTCTTCTTCGAAGAACTGGAATCGGGCTGATAGTCCTCGACACGCGAGGGGTACCCATAATGTTAGAAATTCTCGGAAAGGGAGTAGCTATAGGAACTACCCAAGTGCTTCATGGAGACAAAAGAAACAATATTACAGGGATACTCAATATAATGAGCATGATGATTATGATCATGAATATTATGATTCAAACCCAAATAGGGGTTTATAAACAGAGGCAATAATAATTATAGAGACAATTATAACCGAGGTAGATCACAACACAAAAGACATGGTAAATCTTATTACCAGGCTAACTCTGCACAACAGGAGTTCCACGACACCGATAATCAGAATAATGATAAAAAATACTCCAATAGTGTAGCGAATTCCGCTTTTGATTTTGCTAGAGCATCTGAGTGTTCGCAATGCAAAACATTATTCGATCCAACCACAGTTTCTACTTTACGCTGCGGTCACCCGCTTCCCGCTCTCCATGCGTCAATTGCGCATAATGGAAGGGGTGCTCTTGTCTTTAATAGGGGCCTAATAGATGGCACTCCGGTATCAATTCTTTTCGACTCGGGGTGCACTACCATTGGAGTGAGGCAATCACTCGTAAATCCTTCTCGAGCTACAGGCAATATAGTCAAATGTGTAACATTTGGTGGCACATTGGAGAAGTACTCCACTGCCATTATCAATATTGCTACGCCTTTCTTTACAGGAGAGGTGCAAGCATGTCTCTTGCCGAATCCGATCGCTGATCTTATCATCGGTCGCATTCACGGGGTGAAAGAATGCACTCCACAGCAAATTTCTAATTGGGAAAATGTTAATATGCAATCTGCTAATGCAGTAATCACTAGGGCTCAAGCTCTCAATATGCCACAATCTTCACATTCTGAAGATAATGATGCGCAGATCCAAGATGATCCCTTGGAGATTTCCCACGATTCCTTTATCAAACAGCAGGAAGATGATCCTACTCTAAAGAAATTCTTTACTCTGGCAACAAAAGGTGATCCGAATAAGGATACTAATCGTAAATCTTGGATTACGATGAAGAATGGCGTACTTGTACGTATGGTACAAGACTCCGCTAAGTCCATTCATTCTCAAATCCTTGTGCCTAAAAATATGAGAGTTAAAATCTTACAGCACGCTCATGATTCGCAGTGTGCTGGACATATGGGTTTTTCCCGTACTAAAGCTAGAGTTCTTCAATCTTTCTTTTGGCCTGCTGTGAATAAGGACATACGAATCTATTGTCGATCTTGTAAAGTATGTCAAGAGATTAAATCCAGAGGTCCACGCCATGATGCACCTATTCAGGCTGCAGACATTCCCATTCGCCATTTCAAAAAAATGGCGATAGACATCATTGGTCCATTTAAGATAAAGTCTGCTAGAGGACACCAATTTATTTTGACGTGTGTTGATATGTGCACACGTTGGCCGGAGGCTGTTCCTCTAAAGAGCATAACTACTGCTGATGTTGCAGATGCTCTTTGGTTAATATTTTCTCGTCTGGGGTTTCCAGCAGAAATATTATCCGACCATGGTACCCAACTCATATCGGATACCATGTCTCAAGTAATGTCGACTCTGAAGATAGAGAGATCGCTGAGTAGTATTTATCATCCTATGTCCAATGGGATGGTGGAACGTTTGAATAGAACTCTGAAAAACCTACTAGGTAAGATAACAGAAGATCATCCTCAGGATTGGGATAGGGTTTTACCCGCGGCTCTCTTTGCATATAGAGAGGTCGCCAACGAACATACAGGATTTTCTCCCTTTGAACTTGTCTTTGGCGCGAAACCGCGAGGTCCTATGTCCTTACTGCATGATCTTATAACTGCTGATAATATTGTCGATGACACAAAATCCTCTTATGAATATGTCATCGCACTTAGACACAAGATTATTGAAGCATGCAAATTGGCAACTGCTTCTTCTGAATTTGCGAAACAGAAGGCAAGGGAATTTGCCAATAAAAAGAGATGTTTGCGTCAACTTTGTCCAGGTGACAAAGCATTTGTCTTGCTACCTTGTAGGGAAAATAGACTTCTCATTTCTTGGAAAGGTCCGTACGATATAATATCAAAAGTTTCCGATGTTGACTATATCGTCGATATTGACGGGAAGCGTAAAACCTTCCACATCAACATGCTCACGGAATTCCATGAACGTCCTGATTATTTACAACCTGTTTTCCAGGCAACGGACGATTTTCCAGTCCAACATGGACAGTACTCATCTCTGTCAGTAATACAGGATGAGGAAACGAGTTTCTCGGATGTAAATTTACCTTTTCCCATGATTCCTCTTCACTCTAATGAATCATGGAAAGATGTTGCAATTTCTCCAGAATTATCTCCAGGAGAGCAGAAACAAGTTTCTACTATGTTAGAAACATTTCAGGATGTCCTTACTGACATTCCTGGTCAAACTGATGTCATTCAACATGACATTATTCTTACTGACCATAGTCCTATAAGAGTCAGACCGTATCCTATCCCGATACATTTTCAAGCACAGGTAGAGAAAGAGTTAGATGAGATGATAGAGTTAAAAATTATTGAACCATCCACATCAGCATATTCTTCGCCGATGGTTATAGTACGGAAAAAAGACAATAACATACGTCTTTGCGTGGATTATCGCAAATTGAATCAAGTGACTAAATTCGATGCTGAACCTATGCCGTTACTAGAAGAGCTACTTACGAGACTATCGAATTCTCACTTCTTTACTAAACTCGATTTGTCTAAGGGATATTGGCAAGTTCCACTATCCGAACACGCCAAACCGTTTACTGCTTTTTCGACGCCTAGGGGTCTATTCCAATGGAATTTCATGCCTTTCGGTCTTATGAACGCCCCTGCTACATTTGTACGCATGATGCGTCGAATCCTATCTCATCGCTCAGATGTCATTGCGTATCTTGATGACATCTGTCTTTTCAGTGATACTTGGAACGATCACTATAATGGTATAAATGAACTATTGTCTATCTTACGCGAGCATAACCTGACAGCGAAACCATCGAAAGCATGTATTGGTTTTAGCGAAATATCTTTCTTAGGACACCGTGTTGGTCATGGGTTCCTAAAAACAGAAGACCATAATACAAGTAAGATACTTAACATTTCTATTCCTAAGACTAAAAAGCAAGTACGAAGTCTCTTAGGTCTAATACAATTTTATGGACGATTCATCCCGAATCTGTCCTCCATTATGTCACCTCTTTCTTCCTTGCTAAAGAAAGGGTCTCCTAATGTAGTCCATTGGACTCAAGAATGTCAATCCTCTTTGGATAAGGTTAAAACTATGTTTTATACTTCACCTATCCTAGTATTGCCTTCTAAGGATAAGACATTTATTCTTCGTAGTGACGCTTCATCCACCGGGATTGGAGCTGCACTAATGCAAGAGTACTCTGGAACTCTGCATCCTGTGATGTATATTTCTCGGAAATTAAATGCCGCAGAGAAGAATTACTCGGTCCTAGACCGTGAATTATTGGCTATGGTTTGGTCAATCCTTAAACTGCAAAGATTTCTTCTGGGCGCGCATTTCATTGTGGAAACTGACCAGAAAGCTCTTACGGCTATTCAGAGTAAAAATCTGAAGAGCGCGAGATCAACGCGATACGCGATTGCTCTACAGCCATTTCATTTTTCGGTGCGAGCTATCCGTGGGTCAGAAAATGTGATGGCAGATATTTTGTCTAGATGCCCACATGATTCATAACTGTTATACAACTTTGATACAGTTGTTTCTATGTTGAAATGTGTACACATATGTAATATATCATATATTGATTGTAACACTACTTAGCGGTTCATTGATATGTATTCACCGCTGATCTTTCAATGTTTTTCGTCTTTGATGATCATGATGTTAAGATATCTTAGATGGAATTTATGTATAAACTAATGTGGAAATTGTGTCATTGCTAATATTGTAGTATGCGTTGGTGACACCTCTCTGGAAATATTTATACTTAGAGAAGTACTTTCTCTAAGGTCATAAAACTTATGTTTATCATCTGCGCATTGTTATTGGTGCGTTGTGAGCCTATTGTATGTTGCTCCTAGATGTGTTTCAAAAAAAAAAAATGTACCATTTTTTTTTTCCCGAGGGGTGTGGTAATCTGTAGCGTGCATATTTTGACGCACATTTTACAAAAATCGATATGGCTATTTAATATGGGAAAAATATAGACATTCATTCATTTGTGTATGAAAATGCTGTCTATGGTAAAAGCGAGATAATCCATGTTTGATTCACACTTTTGATTATAGGAGTAATCGTTCTGGATATTGATCCAGCGCAAGGATATTGCGCTTGCGTTTGTACTTATTTTTTTAGGGCCAGAAAATATATTAATTTGCTTATTGTGTTTATGGCCTGAATTCATATGTATTACATATTATTAGTACAAGTAGAATCAGTCCTATATTATATATTTTGGATGGGTAGGAGGGACTAGATTCTTGTATTCCGGTCTAGCGGAAGTATGAGTTGTCTTGACAAGTCGTGAGGAGTTCCGATGTACTGCTTACAAATGGCGGGGTACGTTTTTCTAGAGCTGGTCCTTTCGTCAGAAAAAAATGTCTCACGAAGTGGTTTTTCTTCTGAAGGAGATGGTGTCTCTACGATAGTTTGTGTTAGAGACTCTCCTTATGTCAGTATATAGATGATTCGGACTCCAGGTAAACCCAGCTCCTATTTTTGATGATCTCTCGTCGGTTAGGCCTAGCTTGACTTTTGTGCTTCGCTATGCTGGTGTCGTGTTTTGTATCGACGAAGATGACAGATTTTCCTGCAGCGGTTATGGCTACGTGAATTAACCTGATCACCGTAGAGCTGTATGGAAACATTTATGAAATCCTTTATATACCCATTGTAAATTAACTCTGGCTTATATTCTCCTTCCTATGAATGAGTGAACGACAACTCAGGGAGGTAGCCATGTTGGATTTCGGTCATCATATGTTTTGATCACTGCCAAGAGAACAGATTATTTATCTTATTATCGGACAGTGACAGAGAGATCTCAATCCTGCTTGAAACCCCCCCCCCCCCCCCCCCCCCCGCCCTCCCCCCTCCCCCCCCTTCGTGGTTTCATAATCTATACTACAAACTATGGACGTCAAGTAACTTTAGTTATTTATCGATCGCCCTTCACTGACGCGTTTAGTCAGATAGGGGGATGTGGCCATAATGTATCATGACATTGAACTTTTGATGTACTGCCCATTATTTCTGAATGTGTCATGACTTCAGATCTGCTATGTATACCTACAAATTGATATGTCAACAAACCATGATGTACTCGTATGTCCCAGTGTGTACGTCTGAATAAATTGAGTAAACTAAGATTCCAGCAGTCTGCATTGGTGCCTTGTAGACACAAGTGTGAGTGGTTATATTGGTCAGCACACGAACAGTACACCATTCGCGGTAATCACACTCTACACTTCTACTTCATACATACACCATCCTGCGTCGGCTGAAGTGACCAAGTTTAGGGCCTGCTTCCCCTGGAGCCTTTGCCTTCCCTAACTCAGGACTAGGGTGAGTTACCCATTTACAGCTGGGTAGACTGGAGCATGCCTGATCTCAACAACACACCACTCTTCCTTACAGAGCATCCAGTGTGTGTGAAAGCAACTTGACAGACTGAAACTTTACAGACAGTCATGAACAACACACAGCCGAAACAGACAACAACGAGTAGGGACCAAACAGGCAGCTAGTGGTCCTTTTCAGGACCAGTCATCTCCAGGACTAGGAACGCGATACCAGCGAAGACGATAACACCCTATATACCCCAATATAACCGTTTTAACCCCTCAACGGGTTTTGGTTGAACAGGGCATTACAGCAAAATAACAGATGTAAGGGAAAAAAAAGTAAATCAACAGAAACTAAATTTACGAGCACAGAAACTAAAGACAAAATAATAACCGAAATCGTAAAGGAACGCCTTCCAAAAAGCAATCAGGAAGAGGAAGAAGCAAAGAAGCAGAAGACAAAATAATTACTGAAACCCTAAAGGACCTCCTACCAAATTTAATAAAGACAGTCATGAACAACGCACAGCCGAAAAAGACAACATCGAGTAGAGACCAAACAGGCAGCTAGTGGTCCTTTTCAGGGCCAGTCATTTCCAGGACTAGGAACGTGATACCAGCGAAGACGTTAACACACTATATACCCCAATATAACCGTTTGTAAACCCTTCAATGGATTTTGGTTGAACAGGGTATTACAGCAAAATAACAGACGCAAGGGAAAAAAAAAGAAGTACTAGTTATTCACGTGTTCTTTCTCTGTTCCAAATAGTATAGTACGTTTGCGATGTATTCTTGATCGCTTCTCGGCCTTTTGGCTAAGATCAAAGTGTCTTAGTCATGGCCGGGATCACACATAATTTACTCATTCTACTAAATAAAGTCAACAAACCTCACTTTGAGCCCCAGAAGGGGTAATTAATTAAAAAAAAGGTACTTTTGCAGCAGATGTTCAATGATTGTATTATCGGTGCTGCAACTACACTCATCAATATTTCCTATCTTTATCTTGTTGAATAGGTAGACTCTCAATCTGCGGGCCAACATCGCTGACAACGAATGAATATGACTATAACCAAGGGTACAAGGCGGCTCTTGGAAGGATAATGAACAATATCGAGATACGCCTATTAGCTCGTGGGAGCCGCGGTAGCATAGTGGTTAGTGCACTGGCTTCCCAGCTCAGTGGTCTATGGTTCGATCCCCAGACGAGGTGGGATTTTTTTTAGGCCGCAAACGTCTCCTGTGTTGACCCAGCCCCAAATGGGTACCAGAGCAACTCTGGGAAGGTTAAGGCGGCCGGCGTGATGCTGACCACATCATCCCTAGTGTGCCGACGGTCAAGAAAATATGGGCCTAACACCATATTCCCAATATGCCTCAATGGGCGTGTAGCGGGATCCTTTACCTTTACCTTCTATTAGCGCGTGGCCTAGAGAGATTTAACGTGCGAGTGGGTACCATGAAAGAAAGAGATAGAAAGTGAAGATCCATTACAGCAGGGTTTCTCAAACTGTTTAGTGCCATGGACCCCTTTGATTGTCCAATGAAGGCTATGGAACACCTTAATTGTGCAATGTCCCCTTCTTGTAAAAAAATATACATAACAGCATTTTTCTATTTTAAATTTAGTTTATGTACACGGACCCCTTAGAATCCATTCACAGGCTTCCAAGGGGTTTTTGGGGTCACTGTTGAAGAAACCCCGTATTAGACACCGTTCTGTGGAGAGACGACATTGGTTTTCTTTGATCTATATTTATATATTCCGTCCATCTTCTCCGTTAAATATTATTGTGAAGCTACATTGAAACTTCAACTTATTGATATCATTACAATGTACAGGTATACCTCGGAGATACTGCGGGTTCGGTTCCAGACCACCGCAATAAAGCGGGTCACACCCATGTTTTAGCTTCCCAGTGCATTTAAAAGCCTAAAATCATGTTTACACTATGTCTATTACGTGCGCAATCGTGCTAGGTCTAAAAAAAACAATTAAAATTACTTTATTGCCAAAACAAATGCTAATCTTCATCATCTGAGCCTTCAGCGAATCGTAATATTTTTGGTGATGGAGAGCCACAATCTATCGGAAGAAGAAGGCACGTTCTAATAAATAAACATGAATAATTTGAAAAATCGCAATGTCTGCGAAGCGCAAAAAAGCGAAGCGCAGTAAAGCGAAGTATACCTGTAGTCTTTGTTCATGAATCATCAGGGCTATAGAGGTACAGGCAGATCGACAAACACACCGAGAACGGAACTAGTGACATAGAAGGGATAAAAAAAACACGGAAATATTTTGAACGGATGACAGAGGAAGCTGTTGGCATGAAGCTGTTGGCACGAAGCTGTTGGCAAGAAGCTGTTGGCATGAAGCTGTTGGCATTAAGCTGTTGGCATGAAGCTGTTGGCATAAAGCTGTTGGCATGAAGCTGTTGAAGACCTAATTGTCCTCTAGGAGATGAGGGGTAATAATGATGATAGGGATGCACTGAAAAGCCTAAATTAATAATTGTGTACACGAAAATAAATTATTCTTTTATTTAACTATCTGTAATCTACTATTTTTTCTTATAGCAGATGCAACAGAACAGCTTCGTACTCAAATTGCTGCGAACGGCATCCCGAAGTGGACTGCGTCTTTGAAAGCGACGTGGACCTGAAGGAGATTGTCAAGACATTTTCCGGATTATCTTATGCATCCTTTCCTGGAGAGAGGCGACCATCCTCCTTAGGAGGGTGCAATTCTGGTGTTTATCCAAACATTACGTCATTCTCATTTGTGGAGTTTGGCTGTGCCAGTGTCAGCTTGCTTAAAGATATCACAGCAGAGATCAATTTCCAAGATAAAGGCGAAGTGCATCTAGGAAGTAACGTTTACTTCAATAATTCCGATGTAAGGGATGTTAGTTTCCAGTGTGTGGCTGAAACGGATTGTAATTTGACCGTCAGCATTGCTGCGCTGTTTGTGAAGCGCAATATAAATAGTAATGGCGAATGCCCCGAGGAATTCTACTTCGATGACGTCAAACATCCTGACGTGAAGTCCAATGTTACATGTCACGATGGTGATCTAATTTTTAACACAGTACTATTCACATCCGTGTCAAATGCTGCTATTATTAACATGACTGTGTATGGTAATCACACAGGAAAGGTTTTCATTAAGGTGAGTTCATCTGATGAGAACGCGCCAGTTCATCTCACCTGCGGAACAGATTTCGGAAAGGCCATGGAAAGTGTGCAGAAATGCCCTGATGATCCATATGATCCATATTCTTTAACTACCACTTCCCTCACCCCGGGCGATGTCGATACTTCTACTACAGCTATAGAGGATGCAGCTACTACTACCACGATTACCAATATTCGTCTCACTAATAATGATAACGATCCTTCCCCTGGAACAATCGCTGGTATCGTATTAGCAATCATTGCCATATTCCTTGTTTTGGCGCTGTTAATTGGACTTATTATTCTGAAACGTCGAAAGAACAAAGGTGACAAACCTCCGCCTTACACTGGAAACGGGCAGTCGCACGTACCCTTGGGGGGCTCAGCTTCGCTTATATCCTGCGGGCATACGTACGACATGCCTGACGTGGGGACAGTAAGATCTACAACGGGTACTATCTACCAGCCACCATCCTACGTGGATGTGGTTGATTTGTACGACGTTCCAGACTTCAAACAGGAGAGCGAGCAAACGGAATATCATGGACTGGATTGTCAGCAGCAAGATGCGACACCGCCAAACGCTTGTGGTTTAGCAGCTAAAAACTGGGCATATATTGAAGATTGAGACAAGGCACAGAAACAGTACGGGAAATCGCCGAATACAGCACTAAACACTGCATTTCTTAGATCAAGAAAATGCGGACAAGAAATCACGATCACAGCATAATAGCACAGACTAACAGTTTCATGGAAGCAGAAGACAGGAAGGCTTGTCTTAAGTTTATTGATGGCCAATGTTCTTTAAGGACTATACAAGTGATGATATACATATATATTTATATATATGTGTGTGTGTGTGTGAGAGAAAGAGAGAGCGAGCGAGTGAGCAAGAGAGTGATAGAGAGAGAGAGAGAGAGAGAGAGAGAGGGGGGGGGAATAATGAGATTGTATCACAATTTGTTATTCTTAAATTGTCCGAATTAAATTTTAGACGATGTTAAATCTAATATATTTTCTTTCTGATGAAAAACTACGTTTTCAACCATTTTCATATCCCTTTCATTTAATACGAATGATTGGTCCTCCTATAACACTCCTGAGTGGTCCAATTTCTTTTACGACTGTAAATAATACTCGTTTCTGATCACAGCTTCCCATTATTTTGTCTTATGTTCAGTACGATTACATTTGGACTTACTCCAAATGTAGTGTCATCCACAATTAAACATTGTATTTTCTTATAACCTTTTGACTACAGCGCATAAAAGACAGCCCCACACCTCAGAAATGAAGTATCCGAGGAAGAGATATGGTCCGCAATCAAACGATTCGGCTTGGCCTGAAAACCAATCCTCTGCAGATCCAAGTGGAACAATCCCAATTACGATGATTTTGGCCATGTCTGCTAAATGGGAGGATATCGGCTATCACGACAAATATGGGAAACCAAAAGCCAGGGATCCAGACCTCCAGGACGACCGAGAGTTCGCTGGGAGGACAAAAATTAGGCAATCTCTGGAGAACCGAGAATTAGATTGGAACCAGGCCAAAAGGAAGACTGTCGATATGATAGTATGGTTCTCTCTCTGGCAAATGTCTGTCGTAGATTTTTGATAGAAGAATTAAGACTTGGGTTGGTCCCTTCTGAATAGATTAGAATAAGCGATAGCAACAGTGAGAGATAATAATAGAAATAGATTTCCACGAGTGAGATGGAGAAATTAATAGAGTCTGTCCCTGAAATCGAGAATCTTCTCTCTTTCAGCCTATCTTCTACAACAGATCTAGAGGAGTCAGACAGTCTATTATAATATATATTAATATATATATCTTCACTCACATACACACACACACATAAGTGACGACAGTTAGACGCACAGACGTGGAAAAACTATAACAATGGAATATAGATATTTTGGAACGAGCTGACCGACACGCTTGAATAAAGTTTATGTAAATTTATTAACATAAGGAAAACTTACCACAACACATAAATGTTAATATCAAGCATAGACAATAAATATAAGGTAATGAATTACTACAAGTATAATAGACTTACTTACTTACTTACTTAGTCGTTCCCCTTCTACCGTGAGGTGTAGAGGTTTGGAAGAGAGAGCGCCAGACCATTCTATCAGCTGTCTTCTTCCTGGCCTGGTTCCATTCTAGTCCTCGGTCCTTCAAAGATTGTCTAATGTTGTCCTCCCAGCGAACTCTGGGTCGTCCTGGAGGTCTGGATCCCTGGCTCTTTGTTTCCCATGCTTGTCGTGGTAGCCGATCTTCTCCCATTCTGCAGACATGGCCAAACCATCTTAGTTGGGACTGTTCTATTTGGGTCTGCAGCGGATGGGATTTCAGGCCTTGACGTATCGTCTGGTTGCGGACCATGTCTCTTCTTGTTACTTCAACCACTTTCCTCAGATACCTCATTTCTGAGGTTTGGATCTGGCTTTTGTGGGTTGTAGTCATTGCCCACGACTCGCATCCATATGTCAAAACTGGGACATAGGTGGAGCGGTATACAGCCATCTTCGTTTTCTTACCAACCTCTTTCTTGCTGAGGAATCCACGATTTATGGCCTGAAAAAGTCTCCCAGCCGCTGCTTTTCGAGTGGCCAACTCTTCTTTGATACCTCCCTTTCGGTCTATAATAGCTCCGAGATATTTAAAGTGGTCGACCTGCTCCAGGACCTGTTCTCCCAACTTAATCTGATGTTTTCTTTCTTCTCGTGATATCACCATGGATTTTGTTTTAGAGCTGCTTATGACCATCCCTCTCTTCTCCAGCTCTTCCTTCCAGACTTGCAAGTTGGATTGGAGATGTGCCTCTGATTTAGCAATCAGGGCAACATCATCAGCAAATGCCAGCTCCGAAATATAGACCTGTCTCATCTTCCAGTACCCCACTGAATACTTTCTTGTTCTCTCCTTACATGCCTTGATGACATCGTCCATGAGGAGTATGAAAAGATAAGGTGACAGGATATCACCTTGTCTTACACCAGTGGTGGTCCTGAACTCTTCTGACTTATGGTTTGCTGTCCTCACATAATTTCTGCAAGACTTGTAGAAGCTCTGTATAGCATGAATCAGAGGTGCTGGAATATTCTTCCTTGCCAAACAGTCCCAAAGTTTGCTCCAGGGGACTCTGTCAAACGCCTTTTCCAGATCTATGAAACAAAGATGGATCTCACTCTTATACTCAAGGGCCTTTTCACTCAACTGTCTGAGTGTGAAGATTAGGTCTTGAGTACTTCGGTTTGCTCGGAATCCGCACTGGACCTCATCCAATTGTGGCTCAGCTAGGCGTCGGAGTCTCTGCTCTAGGATTCTAGAGTAGATTTTACCAGGGACACTGAGAAGGGACATGCCTCCATGGTCTCCACACTGTCGATTGTCACCCTTTTTGAAAATTGGTGCCATGATGGCAATCTCCCAATCCTTTGGTATGGTCTTGTTGCACCATGCTGCCTGTAGGACCTTTAAGAGTAGCAGGTCGCCTGATGCTAGTGGTTATCATTTCTGTTTGCTTCACACCATGCTCACCATCCAGGAGTTCTGAGAAATATTCTTTCCATCTTTCCATTACTTCCTTCGGGGCAGTAAGCAATTTGCCTTGCTTGTCCTTTATAAATTTGAGAGGGCATTGTTTTTCCTTCCTCATGTTCTTTAAGTATAATAGACACATAGGTGTAATCTTTTCCCTCGATGTTTAGCCCACGATCCTGTTAGAAGAAAAGTGATAGCCCCAAAGAGTCACGGATATATACACTATAGTCTCAGATTTCTCCTCTATAGTTTAAGAACAGAATTGATACCCTAATCTATCATAAGAAGGAAAATGTCATTTGCAACAATCTTTGCATAAATGAAATTACAAAACAATGGGTGCCTGAATATAAAAAATGAAAAAAAAGAATCACTTGTTCTGCTTTCACTCTGTTCTTTCAGCAGGGGCCCCTGTCTCACTTTTCTTACCTAAAATCTTGCTTGTGTTCGCCGTCTGGCGCAAACTTTAGGACACCCACATAGTTTAATATGTCTTTCTCTTGATGAAGCGGATCCCAGCTCTGCAGATTTTGGTTTCATCCAATGTTCCGGGGAGCGCCCTCTTCATGCGAATATTTTTTCAGACTAAGGTTAGTGTCAATTGAATCAGTTCAGGTAAGAATTAGTTTTAAACTGGCTCAGTGTCAGAATCACGAGGTTTCCCTTGCTTAGGAAAAAATGGCAGGTTTGATACTAATCTCACTATAAAAATTCTTGGCAGGCATTTAGTCTTTAAAACCGTTAGTGAGATTTGTATTCTGTCTATTTCTGGAGGCACACACACTGCCAGACAGGTGTTAACTTGTAAACCCACGTGGTTAAAGATAAAAATGTTTCTTCTCTCAGTTGTACTAAAACCGCTGGTAAAAGTTGGGCTGATCCAAAACTGTATAAGGAAGAGAAAAGTACAAAATACTTAACCACAATATTTGCTTCGGTTATAACTTACATTATAACTGCAATGCGTAGAGCTTGTCTTAACGTTAAAACTCCCGTGGGGGTTGGGGGGAACATAATTATGATCGTAAAAAATCAAATCAGCAGTGAATTAATTTACCTACGTATTTCGTTACTCAATGAAACTAGAAACAATAATTTATACTGCTTTCCACTGTAACACGTCAACTAGAGAATATAACAGACTTATAAGTTAATCCCTCTGCACAGAAATCTAACTAGTTAAAATAAAATAGGCGATTTACCACTTAAATCACTCACAAAATACTAGATATATAATATTACCTTAACACAGAACTACTAAGAACTATATCCAATTCGACCAACTAAATAATGCTTCTATTAACACAGATCTTAGGAATCGAAAGCTAGATGGCAATCGACCAACTAAATGATGCTTCTATTAACAGAGATCTTAGGAATCGAACGCTAGATGTTTCTAGTCTTGACTGCGGAGTACTGAATGAATTAAGTCTAACTACTGGAGTTTATATCTTATGAAAAGAAATGATTTCCTAATTCTCGAAAACCCGAAATAGTTCCCGTGTTAACACCTACATAAAACTCAGACGACGGCACTGAAACTGCCAGACGCGTTTCACACTTACAGCTAACTATGGTCATTTCCCAGCGATGCATGTTGGCGCCTCTCACACTTAACACCGAGAAACTTAACCGTAGAAGCTTCGTGTCAGATGAAAATGCTAGACGATATGTCTGCTCTCATGTCTGCCGAGAACGAATTTCCCACTATTCGGTCTACTCAAGAACTTAGCTTAACAGCAATAAAAATTCGTTGCTACATAAGAAAAGAGACAGGCAAGGTATGAATGGGAGAGTTTTATTTTTCACAATCAGACGAATGCGAAAAAAAGAAAGGATAAAAGAGCGATAATAAAGTAGAAGACACGGGTAGAATAAAGAAAAGATATAGAAATTTATTAATCATAAATCTCTCTGCGACAACGTCTACACCCCAGGGTAGAAGAGAAACAACTAAGTAAGTAAGTAATTTTCTTATAACGTGTAACCTATGATTATTTTGGTGTTTATTCACTTGTTCCATATTTGCTAGTCTCATTTATTTGTCTCATGAAGGCTCCATATTGTCCTTGCATGTCTGTCATGTCTTGTAAAACCCATCTCTGTAAAATGTAAAATACATGGTAGATAACAATTTTTACACCCCCCCTCCCCCCCATTTTCCATTGCTGTTTTATGTAATAAGTAAAAGTATCCTCCATACTTTGCTGCTAGGCGTTGTGGGGAGATGCACTAGTAGTATACAATGTTGGAAACAGGTATTATTCAGGCGGCGGCGTGTGACTTTTATATAGCAAAATACTCCGATCGATTTCAGGCGTTCTCAGGCGGCGGCGCATGACTTTTATATAGCAAAAAAAAAAAAAAAAACAGGTATTATTCAGGCGGCGGCGCATGACTTTTATATAGCGATATATTTTAACTTAGGTATTATTAAGCCGGCGGCGCATGACTTTTATATAGCCAAAAAAAAAAAAACAGGTACTATTCAGGCGGCGGCGCATGACTTTTATATAGTAATATACGATAATGGTGTTGTGTATACAAAATACTTAGACAATATATATAAAAAATCGATAATGACGGAAAATTTAAAAAATCGATAATGTTAGGTTACTAAGAGGTTTTTTGAAGTGCCTTTTTTGTGTTTGCGTGGGTGACGATGTAGCTGGAGGGGTGGGTTAGGGTGGATTTTTGTGTGAAGTATTGTGTTGGTAGTGTATTGGTGTGTTTGTTTAGACATATATACACACATATATACATTCATATATACGGAGATGTGGTGACGTTGTCAGGATGCATCTGTGGTGACAGCGGCTTAGGTTACTAAGGGGTTTTTTAAGGGAACGGGTATTGCTTTTTGGCTGGCGGTGATGCCTCATGGGTGTGTGCTGGGGTGTAGCTAGTGGTTGTATGTATGACGCAGGAGTGAAGTGTTAGATAGAAGTATATAGTTAATGATCTCTTTTAAAAGAATACTTGAGTTAAAGAGGAAAATATAAAAATCGATAACGGGGACTTAGGTTACTAATGGATTTTTTAAGGAAGCGGGTATTGTTTTTGTGCGAGGAGGAGGATGACGATGTATAGTGGGGTGTGTTGGGGTATGGGTTATTGTGTGCGTGTATTTTAATTGTTGTATATATATATATATATATATATATATATATATATATATATATATATATATATATATATATATATATATATATATATATATATATATGGTAGTGAAGTGTTAGAGACCTGCACTAGGTCTACCATCGAAAGTGCGTCCTGGTAGTGAGTGTTTTTTATTTTACATATAGACAGGTATTCATATACACGATGTTACAACAGTTATACGAACAGTTAGACGATATATACATATAATAGGGAGATATATTTAGACAATAGGAAGACGATAGTTAGACGATATATAGATAACAAGAAGACGCTATGTATACGTTATATTTAGACATATATTGAGACATACACACAGTTATACAAACAGTTATACAAACAGTTATACAAATAGTTATTTTACAACAGTTAGACGATATATTGAGACATACAACGGACGATATAGGTAACAAAAAGGCGTTTTAGTTAATATTGTTTTTTATTTTATATTCAATAGTGTTTTTGTAATAGCAAAACATATATGGTAGTATATAGTATTTTTTACAAAATGTACATTATACAGTAATTTTTTAGCAAATGACTATATAATTATATAGGAAAGACAATATTTTTTAACATTATCAAACATTGATATTTTCACATATGAATGTACAATAATACATATTTATATATTAGTGGTGTTTTGTTACATTATTTACATTATATACATTATCACAGGGGTACAGGCCAGACCTTGAGGGATATGTGTCGTCACATTGTCGTCACATTGTCGTCACGTCGTAAGAAATAGAGGTGTTGTATATACCTGTAGGTCTCTGTGTGTATCTGAAAGAGACAGTTTAAATGTTGAGGGGTGATGTGGTGACGTTGTCAGGATGCATCTGTGTACATTTTTGGGGTGTAGCAGGCGAGTGGACCAGCATTGAGAGGTGGGAGTGAAGAGACGTCGGTGATGAGGTACGGGTGTAATGTAGCAGGTGGGGTTAGGTTAGGGTGGATTTTTGTGTGTTGTGGAATTGTTTTGTTATGTGTGTTGGTGTGTTTGTTTATACAGTCTACAACCGCGTGACTTTTATACAACGAAAATGTGTTTATACGTACATATTACAGATAGGTAGCCAATATTACAACAGTTAGACCCTATTTAGTTATACATATATAGAAATATAAAAGAGAAAACACTAGATACATTTTATATATTTATTGACAAAGTTAGTTGATCTATGGGTGACGTATAACCGCACTTCTTTTTCGTATACCACTAAGACCCCCTCAGAACACAAACGGTTCGGATTACTTGACGAGTCTGTCACGTCTTTTTCGTGTAACCATCTTCAACAAGGTGAGTGTCTGTCGTTATCACGCTATTGTCTATGAAGGAAAAAAAAAACAGGCTTGGGGTGGGTTAGCCAGGGTCTGACTAAGCGCGTAATTAATCGCGAGATGTGTGTTGTATTGTGTGTTGTATGGTTTCTTGGCTGTTGTACAGAGTGGAAGAGCTTGTCGGCCAGGTAGTTTATGTGTTGGTGCATATACCTGTAGGTATCTGTGTGTGTCTGTAGGTAGTTGTATACAGAGAGTTTAGATGTTGAGCATCACCATATGTCACTTTAGCTTTCTTGGTTAACATAGATTGTACAGGGTTAAATATTTTAGAAAAGTTGTGCCCCGGCTGATCGTGTACAGAATACTTTATTATAGAACAACATGTCTCAAACGGTTTAGTCTAAGAACCCTGTGATGTCTTACAAATTATTGAGGTCCCAGAGATCTTTTGTAGATAAGAGTTGTACCGCGAGGATATGACAATATCAAAAGAAGGTGTTCGATTATAAGGAACATAGTGTTCACCTCGCTGACCCGTACGTAGGAGGCCTTATTTGCTCACTAACAGCAACTTGCTTAATTGAAAAAGCTAAGCGATTGTGTACGATCGGCTTTAAGTTAGGTTGTTAAACGGTTTGAGACACGAGTCATGGTAACAGCTGGTTGCTTATCCAGAAGCCTAATCGATACCCAACGTGCTGTTGAACAAATATTCAGTGTTAGAGACCTGTACTAGTTCTACCATCGAACTTGCGTCCTGGTAGTGAGTGTTTTTTATTTTACACATAGACAGGTATTCATATACACGATGTTACAGCAGTTATACGCTAAATAGTCATATATACATAGGTGAATAATACGAAGACTTTGAGATTTTTAGATAACAAGAAACCGATAATAGGGAGACGATATATTTAGACTTTGAGATAATAGGAAGACGATGTATTTAGATATATACGTCTACCATGAAGAAGTGGCGGTTCGGGAGTGAGAGGTGAATGCGTTTCGTGGTAACAGCTGGTTGCTTATCCAGAAGCCTAATCGATACCCAACGTGCTGTTGAACAAATATTCAGTGTTAGCTTTTCTTGATTTGCGAGAGTTTGTCACTATGAGTTATCTGTAAGATTTTACATAGTTATGTTAAGGCGTTTATTTTCTAAAATATTGTATGTTCGTAAGCGATAACACGGTCTTTACAAATTGATTGTTCCAAAACATTACTACTTGACTTGAGAAAAAGGACTTTTTATAAACACTCTTGAGTGAATTCCCATTGTTTTCCTACCAGCTATAGAATAAAGAGGGAAATATATTTTTAAAACCAATACCTGTTATAGAGGCAGATGAGTAAGGGTTGGTATGATGGGGATGTTTTTGTGTTGTGTGTGTAGCTAGTGATAATATGATAGGGAATTCCGTTGTTGGGTGAATGTAACTACATATTAACACATGCACGGTGTCACGGGGTAGTTTTCTTTATTATTTATATTATAGCATGAGTAATAAAATCTACTTACACCAATGGTCAGTTAATGTTATGTAAAGCCATCTCGCATGTGGTGGATATGTTCAACACATCGTAGACTTCCCTGTCTCACCCGGTTATACAGACTTTGAAAGCCAATTCAAACTTTAGTGAAAGGTTTTCTGCCAAACACCAAAGACGATTCCAAAATTTTCTCCCAGGCCTCCCCAAAGTGGCCAACCTATAGGTAAATAGATCAACCGTCAAATACTTCTTTAAAAAATTTCTCCCCACTTGTCAAAAAAAAAAAAAAAAATACCACCCATGTGTTAAAAAAATACGTCCCCTGACCAAAAAATACTCCCCCTTGTCAAAAATATTTTTCGCCCTCTTGGTAATCAAACTTCTTTCTATTGTCAAAAAATTTCACCCTTGGTAATTAAATGGCTACCCCTTGTCAAAAAAATACTTGCCCTTGGTAAATACTTACAGTGCCGGTCTTCAACCCGCTCCCCAATGGTTTAAGCATAGCCTTTCATTCAAATTTCGCCCCCTCGACAAAGAAATTTCGTCCCTTTGTTAAAAAAAATACTTCCCCTTGCCAAAAAAAATACTACCCCTTTGTTAAAAAAATACTCCCCCTCACCAAAAAATACTGCCCCTTGTCAAAAAAAATTTCGCCCTATTGGTAATCAAACTTCTTCCTATTATCAAAAAATACTCACCCTTGGTAAATACTTACAGTTCCGGTCTTCAACCCGCTCCCCAACGGTTTAAACACTTCATCACTTCTTGTCGTGTGATAAATTATTCTATCCAGAGACTGGCCTTTCTCTCACACGATCACCTTGTGATAAAACTATTTCTTACCCCTTACTTTCACATTGTCATCACTATCATATCGGCTCAGACAGGCCTATAAACATCTATTACCTACCTGATAAAAGCTACAACAAACGTTATCTACCAGTTGTATAGCAACGCTCTTTATCAGTTGCATATAAAGTAACTAGAGGGATGACGGGATATATTTTGGATGATCCCTTACGAACCTGCTTACCAAAACAAGTTAACTAATCTTTTAAATTTCTCGATATATACATATAATAGGAAGATATATTTAGACAATAAGAAGACTTTGAGACAATAGGAAGACGAGAATAGGAAGAGGTTAATAGGAAGAGGTTAATAGGAAGACGATATATTTAGACAATAGGAAGATGATATATTTATATACATATTTTACAACAGTTGGACGATCAGTTATACGATATATTTAGACAAACAATTAGACGATATAGGTAACAAAAGAAGTATACACAAGGTATGTGTGATGCACATGGTGTTAAGTCAGCCGGCTCGATGGTGTTTCCTCAAGCTGAAAACGATCAAGCTGTTAATACAAACATTCCACGGAAGGAAGAAATCATCACGTCAATCAAGGGGTTAAAGAATGGAAAAACGCCTTACCACGATAACTTAAATACAGAGTTAGTAAAGTATGAAAGTGTGTGTGTGTATGACCAAGGGCGTTACAAGAAAAAAACTACGTGTGTTTTGAGTTTTATTAAACATGGATGAGAGAGAAAAGAGAGAGAGAGAGAGAGAGAGAGAGAGACAAACAGAGAAAGAAAGACAGAGAGAGGGAGAGAGAGAATAAACACAGTCTTATATGTAACAATCAGTTAAATAAGACACAGACAAGTTGAGAAAGAAAGACAGAAAGAAAGAGAGAGAGAAAAGAGCGAGAAGAGAGAGACAAACAGAGAAAGAAAGACAGAGAGAGAGAGAAAAAGAGAAGAGAGAGAGAGAGAGACAAACAGAGAAAGAAAGACAGAGAGAGGACACAGTTCAATGTTCCTCAAGCTGAAAACGATCAAGCTGTTAATACAAACATTCCACGGAAGGAAGAAATCATCACGGCAATCAAGGGGTTAAAGAATGGAAAAACGCCTGACCACGATAACTTAAATGCAGAGTTAGTAAAGTATGAAAGTGTGTGTGTGTATGACCAAGGGCGTTAAAAGAAAAAAACTACGTGTGTTTTGAGTTTTATTAAACATGGATGAGAGAGAAAAGAGAGAGAGAGAGAGAGAGAGACAAACAGAGAAAGAAAGACAGAGAGAGAGAGGGAGAGAGAGAATAAACACAGTCTTATATGTAACAATCAGTTAAATAAGACACAGACAAGTTAAGAAAGAAAGAGAGAGAAAGAAAGAGAGAGAGAAAAGAGCGAGAAGAGAGAGAGAGAGAGAGAGAGAGAGAGAGAGAGAGAGAGAGAGACAGAGAGAGAGAGAGAGAGAGAGAGAGACAAACAATACAGAGAGAGACAGAACAGTTAGAGAGAGAGAGAGAGAATAAAATACATATATGTAACAAACAGCTGATAGAGAGAGAGAGAGAGAGAGAGAGAGAGAGAGAAAGAAAGAGAGAGAGAGAGAGAGAGAGAGAGAGAGAGAGAGAGAGAGGGAGAGAGAGAGAGAGAGAGAGAGAGAGAGAGAGAGAGAGAGAGAGAGAGAGAGAGAGAGAGAGAGAGAGACAGAGAGAGAGAGAGAGAGAGAGAGAGAAAAAACACAGTCTTATTTTTAGGCTGTTATGAAAGGAAATAATTTTGTTTAACAGACCAGAATGGTCCCCGCGCAGGCTGTGGCAGGAAAGATATCGATTTAAAACCACGCGCTCACGAAACAGGTGACAATTTTCCCTTTCAGTTAAAATAACGGAGATTTAAGTACTAACGTGTTTGGTAGCTTGTCCCATAGCAAGGAGTTTTTCTTTGTGTAGCTAATGGTATGTTCTAAATAATATTTTTAATGTGATAAAAGTGTTTATTAATTTTTGAGGTATCAGAGTATGTCTTTTTTATATTTGTTATGTTAACACAAATAAATCTCGCAAAAATGAACAAAATACTTGTCTAACAGTAGGTGAGAAAATAAGGAAAATCTTTTTTCCTAGTACATAATCGGTTAATGCTTATCAACCACTCTTTAAAAAAAAAATAAAAACAAACTGTTATGTCAAGATAAAAAATACAAATTTAGTATCTGAGTTAACATCTTAACACATTTAGACCTTTGTGTAGGTTATGTCTTCACAGTGTCTGTTAAGAAAAATATACCTAGCGAACAACAACGGTCAGATATTTAAACAGAGAAATAACAGATATATATTTAACATTCTAACGTGTTTCTCGCTTTTTTTGTTAAGTTTTATTTCAAAAATACTTTGTTTGATACTCTATTTTATTTTATTTTTGTAAAACTTTTGTTTAAAATGGTTGGTCGCAAAGAAAAAAGTTATCTCTAAGGGCTTTCTTTCCCCGTCAATAAACCATCCAGACACCCGCGTGTATTACAAATAAATTGTAACTGGGTTTACGCTGGAACGTGCCGAAACAGACATCAAATTATAAACATCTGTCACTAGGTAAATAACGGCTATCGATTTTTCGAAGGGCTCAAGTAGTAGTAGGGAATGTTGGACTTAGGTAGTATTCTACCCCTCCATCTTGCCCCGCCTCTTCTTGTTATCTCCCCCTTGTTAGCTCAAGTCCGCCATCTTGTTATCTCCCCCTTGTTAGCTAAAGTCCGCCATCTTGTTATCTCCCCCTTGTTATCTCAAGTCCGCCATCTTGACCCATATAACCTCCCCTTGTTAGCTCAAGTCCGCCATCTTGCGCCTCCAGCGCGCCGCCATTTTTTGCTATATAAAAGTCACGCGCCTCCAGGCGTTTTTGCTATATAAAAGTCACGCGCCTCCATGCGCGCCTCCATGGCGCCTCCATAATAATACCTGTTTCCAACATTCCCTACTACTACTACTACTACTTGAGCCCTTCGAAAAATCGATAGCCGTTATTTACCTAGTGACAGATGTTTATAATTTGATGTCTGTTTCGGCACGTTCCAGCGTAAACCCAATTACAATTTATTTGTAATACACGCGGGTGTCTGGATGGTTTATTGACGGGGAAAGAAAGCCCTTAGAGATAACTTTTTTCTTTGCGACCAACCATTTTAAACACAAGTTTTACAAAAATAAAATAAAATAGAGTATCAAACAAAGTATTTTTGAAATAAAACTTAACAAAAAAAGCGAGAAACACGTTAGAATGTTAAATATATATCTGTTATTTCTCTGTTTAAATATCTGACCGTTGTTGTTCGCTAGGTATATTTTTCTTAACAGACACTGTGAAGACATAACCTACACAAAGGTCTAAATGTGTTAAGATGTTAACTCAGATACTAAATTTGTATTTTTTATCTTGACATAACATTTTTAAAGAGTGGTTGATAAGCATTAACCGATTATGTACTAGGAAAAAAGATTTTCCTTATTTTCTCACCTACTGTTAGACAAGTATTTTGTTCATTTTTGCGAGATTTATTTGTGTTAACATAACAAATATAAAAAAGACATACTCTGATACCTCAAAAATTAATAAACACTTTTATCACATTAAAAATATTATTTAGAACATACCATTAGCTACACAAAGAAAAACTCCTTGCTATGGGACAAGCTACCAAACACGTTAGTACTTAAATCTCCGTTATTTTAACTGAAAGGGAAAATTGTCACCTGTTTCGTGAGCGCGTGGTTTTAAATCGATATCTTTCCTGCCACAGCCTGCGCGGGGACCATTCTGGTCTGTTAAACAAAATTATTTCCTTTCATAACAGCCTAAAAATAAGACTGTGTTTTATTCTCTCTCTCTCTCTCTCTTTCTCTCTGTCTCTCTCTCTCTCTTTCTTTTTCTCTCTCTCTCTCTCTCTCTCTCTCTCTCTCTCTCTGTCTCTCTCTCTCTCTCTCTCTCTCTCTCTCTCTCTCTCTCTCTCTCTCTCTCTCTCTCTCTCTCTCTCTCTCTCTCTCTCTCTCTCTCTCTCTCTCTCTCTTTCTCTCTCTCTTTCTCTCCCTCTCTCTCTCTCTATCAGCTGTTTGTTACATATATGTATTTTATTCTCTCTCTCTCTCTAACTCTCTCTCTCTCTGTCTTTCTTTCTCTGTTTGTCTCTCTCTCTCTCTGTGTCTTTCTTTCTCTGTTTGTCTCTCTCTTCTCGCTCTTTTCTCTCTCTCTTTCTTTCTCTCTCTTTCTTTCTTAACTTGTCTGTGTCTTATTTAACTGATTGTTACATATAAGACTGTGTTTATTCTCTCTCTCCCTCTCTCTCTCTCTGTCTTTCTTTCTCTGTTTGTCTCTCTCTCTCTCTCTCTCTTTTCTCTCTCATCCATGTTTAATAAAACTCAAAACACACGTAGTTTTTTTCTTTTAACGCCCTTGGTCATACACACACACACTTTCATACTTTACTAACTCTGCATTTAAGTTATCGTGGTCAGGCGTTTTTCCATTCTTTAACCCCTTGATTGCCGTGATGATTTCTTCCTTCCGTGGAATGTTTGTATTAACAGCTTGATCGTTTTCAGCTTGAGGAACATTGAACTGTGTCCTCTCTCTGTCTTTCTCTCTCTCTCTCTCTCTCTCTCTCTCTCTCTCTCTCTCTCTCTCTCTCTCTCTCTCTCTCTCTCTCTCTCTCTCTCTCTCTTCTCTCTCTCTCTCTCTCTCTCTCTCTCTTTCTTTCTCTGTTTGTCTCTCTCTTCTCGCTCTTTTCTCTCTCTCTTTCTTTCTCTCTCTTTCTTTCTCAACTTGTCTGTGTCTTATTTAACTGATTGTTACATATAAGACTGTGTTTATTCTCTCTCTTCCTCTCTTTCTCTGTCTTTCTTTCTCTGTTTGTCTCTCTCTCTCTCTCTCTCTCTCTTTTCTCTCTCTCATCCATGTTTAAAATAAAACTCAAAACACACGTAGTTTTTTTCTTGTTACCACCCCCCTTGGTCCATACACACACACACTTTCATACTTTCACTAACTCTGTATTTAAGTTATCGTGGTAAGGCGTTTTTCCATTCTTTAACCCCTTGATTGACGTGATGATTTCTTCCTTCCGTGGAATGTTTGTATTAACAGCTTGATCGTTTTCAGCTTGAGGAAACACCATCGAGCCGGCTGACTTAACACCATGTGCATCACACATACCTTGTGTATACTTCTTTTGTTACCTATATCGTCTAATTGTTTGTCTAAATATATCGTATAACTGGTCGTCCAACTGTTGTAAATATATCGTCTTCCTATTAACCCCTTCCTATTAACCTCTTCCTATTCTCGTCTTCCTATTGTCTCAAAGTCTTCTTATTGTCTAAATATATCTTCCAATTATTTGTATATATCGAGAAATTTAAAAGATTAGTTAACTTGTTTTGGTAAGCAGGTTCGTAAGGGATCATCCAAAATATATCCCGTCATCCCTCTAGTTACTTTATATGCAACTGATAAAGAGCGTTGCTATACAACTGGTAGATAACGTTTGTTGTAGCTTTTATCAGGTAGGTAATAGATGTTTATAGGCCTGTCTGAGCCGATATGATAGTGATGACAATGTGAAAGTAAGGGGTAAGAAATAGTTTTCATCACAAGGTGATCGTGTGAGAGAAAGGCCCAGTTCTGGATAGAAACGCAATTTATCACACGTTGGCCGAATCGTAACGCACACAACCTCCCACGAACAAAAACCCCCCTTTGTGGTTTTTCATATGGATCTGAACTTTTGTCTTCAGCCATACCTCTCTTTCCCACCCCACCTTTACCTATAATCTCTCAATCCCCAGAACCCACTTATGAATACCCATCCTTATGCCACGTCATTAAGGGTTTTTACCTCACTAATCACACACATTAATCAATGTAATAACCTGGTTGCCCACTGGACTGTTAGGCACCCCCACTTTTTTGGGCCTTTGGATGTTTACCCTCCATAGTTTCCGCCAAGTGGGTAACTTTCCCGGTGAGCTCATATTCAAGGGACCTAAATAACCTGGATTCTCCAAAGCCCCACAATGCCGGGGGACCCCCCCCAATTAATACCCCTGCCCCCACCAAAATTCCCCCCCCAAAGGTCCACAATCATTTTATCGTACCCCCCATGTAAAAACCCAACCATAACCCATAAACTCGCCCAACCTACCCGTCCTGTGACGAATAGAAACCCACCCCGACCCTCAAAATCAGCCCTAAAAAACCCCCATTTTTTTTTTTTTTTTCACCCCCAACACCCCCCCATTTAACTCAAACCCGCCTTGACAAACATTCCTCACCCCTTGATTTCCAAACTCCCAACTCGAAGATGAGATTTGACCCCTTCACTGGATTTTTATTTCTGCAACTATAAGACCCAAAACTTTTATACTAAAAGTACACCGGGGAGTCACCAAAAAACCGTTTAACTATGCCCCCCCCCCCCCGTCCCCGTTGCCCCACCACCCCACCCCCCCCCAAAACAAACCCCCCCCCCCTGCCCCCCCCAAAAAATGCCTGCGTTCCCCAGGGGGACCCCCCCCCCCCCCCCCATTGCTCACCCCCACCACCCCCCATCACCCCCCCCCCCACCCCCAGACCCACCCCCCCCCCAAACCACAACCCCCCATTTGCCAAAAAACCCCACCCCTAGCCCCTCCCCCCTCCCCCCCCCCACCCCTAGACTAAAAGGATTCACAAGTCGACCCGGCACCCTTTTGTCCGCAAAAAACATATGAAAAACCGTAGAGCAATTAATCAAAACACCCCCCCCACACAAACAACAAACATCGCCCAAAAAAACCTCTCCCAAAAACCAAAAAACAACCAAAAAACATAAACTCAGGAAACAACAAACAAAAAGCAAAAATAACACACAACTGCTAAAAAAAAACCTGGCAATAAGAAACCTTACAAAACAACCCATCGCTGCGGTTTAGATTCCCCCAATGAGGCAAACCACCCAAATCACTTCCTGCAACTTGGATGGTCTAGCGACACAAACCCCCCAACTGAACAGTAAAAGAAAACCCACCGACACCAATCCAACTGTGACACAAACCCCAAACACCCCACCCTCAAGCTTTCCCAGGGGTCACACATTTGAATAGGAACCCCCCCACCCGAACCCAAAGAATCAACCCCCCCAACCCCCCTCCCCCTCCCCCTCCCAAGAACTAACAACAAAACCACGAAATCGGAGGTCAAGTTTACTGTCTACATATTACCCACATCCTTCATAAGGTGCCCTTCTTTTGTTTATTCCCTTTCAAAAACCACATCACCCTTCACTCAGCTTGGGTCCAAAATATAGGGGGGGGATGCTCGGTCTAAATTTATCTCCCTTTTCCAAACTTATTCAAACTTCCAACCCTTAGAATTACTGTCTTTCCAAAACTGTCATCCTTATCCTCTCCAACACATCTTGATTATTCTTTGAGTCCATTATTTAAGCACCCGCCAACCAAACCTAGGGCAACCAAGTACTTTTTCCTCATTCTAAAATAATTATGCTCCACACCCACGTACAATCCCAACTCCCAGTCATTGATTTCTTATACCATACATTCAACACAACCCTTAAATCCCGACACCAGTGCCGGTGTTTAACCCATAGCGCCCTACCTTAGCACATCCTTGGATACCCTCCACACCGTGAGGGTGGATTAATATCCCCCAATCCATACACCTCCACCCCATTGTCCAACCCAAGTATAACCCCCCCCTTCCCCCACACCCCACCCACACCCCCCCCACCACCCCCCAACAACAACCCACCCCTTCACCTCCGCTTCCAACCAATATCCTTCTCCATGCTCCTTCCACCTCCCCCCACCCCCCCCACACCCGCCCACCGGCACCAAACAAACCCTCCTCTTAACCTCACGTTTTTCCCCTCTCCCACTTCTCCTGTGTTTTGACTAGTTATCCCCAAACGTTTCTTTCCATACCCCTAATTTCCCTGGCATTCAGAAAACAATAACAGTGTTATCGAACCAGCAACTCCTCCCCACCCCCCCAACAACCAAAACAAACCACCAACACCCCCCCCCCCCCCCCAACCCCGTAGGTAACCGCGTTTTCAACCCCCCACACTCCCCATTACACACACTGGGAGGGGAGGGTGGGACCCCCAGGTCCCCACCCCTAAATGTTATTATTTGGGTTGTGTCACCCACC
>JAMPIV010015800.1:5000-7500 GCA_024509875.1 Oreohelix idahoensis | reverse complement strand
CCCCCCCCCCCCCCCCCCCCCCCCCCCCCCCCCCCCCCCCCCCCCCCCCCCCCCCCCCCCCCCCCCCCCCCCCCCCCCCCCCCCCCCCCCCCCCCCCCCCCCCCCCCCCCCCCCCCCCCCCCCCCCCCCCCCCCCCCCCCCCCCCCCCCCCCCCCCCCCCCCCCCCCCCCCCCCCCCCCCCCCCCCCCCCCCCCCCCCCCCCCCCCCCCCCCCCCCCCCCCCCCCCCCCCCCCCCCCCCCCCCCCCCCCCCCCCCCCCCCCCCCCCCCCCCCCCCCCCCCCCCCCCCCCCCCCCCCCCCCCCCCCCCCCCCCCCCCCCCCCCCCCCCCCCCCCCCCCCCCCCCCCCCCCCCCCCCCCCCCCCCCCCCCCCCCCCCCCCCCCCCCCCCCCCCCCCCCCCCCCCCCCCCCCCCCCCCCCCCCCCCCCCCCCCCCCCCCCCCCCCCCCCCCCCCCCCCCCCCCCCCCCCCCCCCCCCCCCCCCCCCCCCCCCCCCCCCCCCCCCCCCCCCCCCCCCCCCCCCCCCCCCCCCCCCCCCCCCCCCCCCCCCCCCCCCCCCCCCCCCCCCCCCCCCCCCCCCCCCCCCCCCCCCCCCCCCCCCCCCCCCCCCCCCCCCCCCCCCCCCCCCCCCCCCCCCCCCCCCCCCCCCCCCCCCCCCCCCCCCCCCCCCCCCCCCCCCCCCCCCCCCCCCCCCCCCCCCCCCCCCCCCCCCCCCCCCCCCCCCCCCCCCCCCCCCCCCCCCCCCCCCCCCCCCCCCCCCCCCCCCCCCCCCCCCCCCCCGCCCTCCGCCCCGCCCCCCCCCCCCCCCCCCCCCCCCCCCCCCCCCCCCCCCCCCCCCCTCCCCCCCCCCCCCCCCCCCCCCCCCCCCCCCCCCGCCCCCCCCCCCCCCCCCCCCCCCCCCCCCCCCCCCCCCTCCCCCCCCCCCCCCCCCCCCCCCCCCCCCCCCCCCCCCCCCCCCCCCCCCCCCCCCCCCCCCCCCCCCCCCCCCCCCCCCCCCCCCCCCCCCCCCCCCCCCCCCCCCCCCCCCCCCCCCCCCCCCCCCCCCCCCCCCCCCCCCCCCCCCCCCCCCCCCCCCCCCCCCCCCCCCCCCCCCCCCCCCCCCCCCCCCCCCCCCCCCCCCCCCCCCCCCCCCCCCCCCCCCCCCCCCCCCCCCCCCCCCCCCCCCCCCCCCCCCCCCCCCCCCCCCCCCCCCCCCCCCCCCCCCCCCCCCCCCCCCCCCCCCCCCCCCCCCCCCCCCCCCCCCCCCCCCCCCCCCCCCCCCCCCCCCCCCCCCCCCCCCCCCCCCCCCCCCCCCCCCCCCCCCCCCCCCCCCCCCCCCCCCCCCCCCCCCCCCCCCCCCCCCCCCCCCCCCCCCCCCCCCCCCCCCCCCCCCCCCCCCCCCCCCCCCCCCCCCCCCCCCCCCCCCCCCCCCCCCCCCCCCCCCCCCCCCCCCCCCCCCCCCCCCCCCCCCCCCCCCCCCCCCCCCCCCCCCCCCCCCCCCCCCCCCCCCCCCCCCCCCCCCCCCCCCCCCCCCCCCCCCCCCCCCCCCCCCCCCCCCCCCCCCCCCCCCCCCCCCCCCCCCCCCCCCCCCCCCCCCCCCCCCCCCCCCCCCCCCCCCCCCCCCCCCCCCCCCCCCCCCCCCCCCCCCCCCCCCCCCCCCCCCCCCCCCCCCCCCCCCCCCCCCCCCCCCCCCCCCCCCCCCCCCCCCCCCCCCCCCCCCCCCCCCCCCCCCCCCCCCCCCCCCCCCCCCCCCCCCCCCCCCCCCCCCCCCCCCCCCCCCCCCCCCCCCCCCCCCCCCCCCCCCCCCCCCCCCCCCCCCCCCCCCCCCCCCCCCCCCCCCCCCCCCCCCCCCCCCCCCCCCCCCCCCCCCCCCCCCCCCCCCCCCCCCCCCCCCCCCCCCCCCCCCCCCCCCCCCCCCCCCCCCCCCCCCCCCCCCCCCCCCCCCCCCCCCCCCCCCCCCCCCCCCCCCCCCCCCCCCCCCCCCCCCCCCCCCCCCCCCCCCCCCCCCCCCCCCCCCCCCCCCCCCCCCCCCCCCCCCCCCCCCCCCCCCCCCCCCCCCCCCCCCCCCCCCCCCCCCCCCCCCCCCCCCCCCCCCCCCCCCCCCCCCCCCCCCCCCCCCCCCCCCCCCCCCCCCCCCCCCCCCCCCCCCCCCCCCCCCCCCCCCCCCCCCCCCCCCCCCCCCCCCCCCCCCCCCCCCCCCCCCCCCCCCCCCCCCCCCCCCCCCCCCCCCCCCCCCCCCCCCCCCCCCCCCCCCCCCCCCCCCCCCCCCCCCCCCCCCCCCCCCCCCCCCCCCCCCCCCCCCCCCCCCCCCCCCCCCCCCCCCCCCCCCCCCCCCCCCCCCCCCCCCCCCCCCCCCCCCCCCCCCCCCCCCCCCCCCCCCCCCCCCCCCCCCCCCCCCCCCCCCCCCCCCCCCCCCCCCCCCCCCCCCCCCCCCCCCCCCCCCCCCCCCCCCCCCCCCCCCCCCCCCCCCCCCCCCCCCCCCCCCCCCCCCCCCCCCCCCCCCCCCCCCCCCCCCCCCCCCCCCC
>JAMPIV010015799.1:0-122431 GCA_024509875.1 Oreohelix idahoensis | reverse complement strand
GTCGGCGGCCGGCGTGGATGCTACCCCTTCACCCTTGTGTGCCGTATGGTCATGAAATTATGTGCCTAACACCATATTCCCAATATGCCTCAATGGGCTTGTACGGGATCCCATGATCCGTTATGTACCTGGCAAGTTATACAAGTATATGATTCTTCTCTCATTAAAATATTTCCCTTGCCATCCTGTCTAATAAAGTGGTTGTTTACAAAAATACAGCGTTAGCTGTGTAAGGAGATGTCAGGTTGATACCTGAATCGAATATTCTGCACATCGATGGCCACAGGTGTGTATCAAGTGTCATGTATTTCGGACGCTTTAAACAGTATAAGGTTAAAGATAAAATAAATTTCGCATCATCAGGACATCTGCTAACGTTTTTGGGTCGTTCGCGTGTAATAATGGCCTTTTGAATGATTTTACGTGCATTTGCAGTACATTCCGTATGTCTGGATTTTAGAGCAGTGTTTCTTGGGTCTTGCCTGATTGCTTGATCTCGAGGTAAATTAAGTAGATTCTGTTATCCAGTTCATCGTTATTTACTTTTTCATCGCCCAAAGAGCGTAGGCGTCCATAAACTCATGCCAAGTCAGCCTGCTCAGAGCGAGGCGTTCGGTCCAAGGTTTTGTCATGTTTCCATCATCAGTTTTATTTCTATCTGCAGTTTTTTTTTTCTCCATGTGCGAACATTCCAGTTGCCAAATTCTGGAGATTGTCGTAGAGAAAAGTTAAGTGTGAGTCAGTGACCTAGATTCCTTTAATATACTTTGTTTCTTCATAATTGGATACTGTAAATGTAAACTGTTTTCATTCTGTTCTACTGTTGCGTGCCTTTAAATTATACTGTACTTACCAGTACATGTAGGAATGAATGTATATAGTGTGTGAGCATTGATGTGTATATACATTTGACAATGATTGCATACACATGTGACAATGAATGTATATGCAGTTATAAAGGAAATAAAGAAAAGGTAGGACAGATTTGTTTAGACGGATCTGAGTGCCAATTATCAATCCTTTGAAAATAAAGTTCGTTCGTTCATTCATTTAGTTAATTAATTATTATTAATTCGTTCGTTCTTTTCGTTCGTTCTTTCGTTCGTTCGTTCGTTCGTTCGTTATTTTGTTCGTTCTTGCGTTCATTCATTCGTTCGTTTATTCATTCGTTCATTTATTCGTTTGTTCATTCGTTCAACGCTCATTCGTTCGTTAGTTCATTCTTTCATTCGTTCACTCGTTTGTTCATTTGTTCACTTGTTTGTTCATTCATTCGTTCACTCGTTTGTTCATTCGTTCATTCTTTCGTTCTCGTTCATTCGTTCACTCGTTTGTTCATTCATTCGTTCACTTGTTTGTTCATTTGTTCATTCTTTCGTTCGTTCATTCGTTCACTCGTTTGTTCATTCATTCACTCGTTTGTTCATTCATTCGTTCACTTGTTTGTTCATTCGTTCATTCTTTCGTTCGTTCATTCGTTCACTCGTTTGTTCATTCGTTCACTTGTTTGTTCATTCGTTCATTCGTTTGTTTCATTTCATTCGTTCACTTGTTTGTTTTCATTCGTTTCATTCTTTCGTTCTTTCATTCGTTCACTCGTTTGTTCATTCATTCACTCGTTTTTTCATTCATTCGTTCACTTGTTTGTTCATTCGTTCATTCTTTCGTTCGTTCATTCGTTCACTCGTTTGTTCATTCGTTCACTCGTTTGTTCATTCGTTCACTCGTTTGTTCATTCATTCACTCGTTTGTTCATTCATTCGTTCACTCGTTTGTTCAGTCGTTCGTTCGTTCGGCTTTCTCTGGGCTGCATCATTTGCCTCCATTCCAGAAGACCTTGGATGGCTGAGTATAATTATTTTCATAGTTGATTTGTCCATATTGTTGTTGTGGTGTTTGTGGTTTAAAGGTTCTATAGCATGGAGTAGCCGAGCCCAATGCTCAACGCTCAGTTTTCCGACATGCTTTTTTATCCGGTTACCCGTTGAGCAAAACCAGATAATAGCATAACAAGGCAGTCATGTTCTGGAATCCCTAGGTAGGAGAAATAGAGAAGACAAAAAACAAACACACACACATAAAGAAAAGAACTGAGAACAGACATGAAGAGGATAAAAACGACAAAGAAAGGATGGCACACGATTAGAAACCTTGGAATGTTTTCTTAAACTATCAAGCAATGAATGAATGATATTCGGTTGAATTGATTTCTTCAAATAATATCTCCTATTTGTATTTTTCTGCGTTGGTGAGTAGTGAATTTCTGTTCTTGTCTTTGGCCATGGTGGTTGGGTAAATTTTCTTTCGTTGCTGCCGACCTGGTGGTTATGTGGATTTTTTAGTTGTCCTTTGATTCTATTACTGTTTGTTTGACTTCTGTTCTTATAAGGGTGGCATCTTTGCTTAAGTGAAACAGCTGGTCCCTCTTTCATTACTCATCAGCTTCCAAATTACTCCTGTCACGTGCCATCAACTCAGTATCTTTCCATGTCTTCATTATCAATTTCATTTTTGTCTCCAGCTGTCCTTTTTAATGTTTTGGTTTACATCTGGGTCTACACACTGTTCTACATCTGGGTCTACACATTGGTCTACACCTGGGTCTACACACTGTTCTACATCTGGGTCTACACATTGGTCTACACCTGGGTCTACACACTGTTCTACATCTGGGTCTGCACATTGGTCTACACCTGGGTCTACACACTGTTCTACACCTGGGTCTACACCTGGGTCTACACACTGTTCTACATATGGGTCTGCACATTGTTCTACATCTGGGTCTACACATTGGTCTACACCTGGGTCTACACACTGTTCTACACCTGGGGCTGCACATTGGTCTACACCTGGGTCTACACACTGTTCTACATCTGGGTCTGCACATTGTTCTACATCTGGGTCTACACATTGGTCTACACCTGGGTCTACACATTGGTCTACACCTGGGTCTACACACTGTTCTACATCTGGGTCTGCACATTGTTCTACATCTGGGTCTACACATTGGTCTACATCTGGGTCTGCACATTGTTCTACATCTGGGTCTACACATTGGTCTACACCTGGGTTTACACACTGTTCTACATCTGGGTCTGCACATTGTTCTACATCTGGGTCTACACATTGATCTAAATCTGGGTCTACACATTGATCTACATCATGGTCTACACATTGATCTACATCTGAGTCTACACATTGACCTACATCTGGGTCTACACATTTTTCTACATCTGGGTTTACACATTGATCTACATCTGGGTCTACACATTGATCTACATCTGGGTCTACACACTGTTCTACATCTGGGTCTACACATTGGTCTACATCTGAGTAAAGATACTGGTCTACATCTGAGTCTACACATTGATCTACATCTGGGTCTACACACTGTTCTACATCTGGGTCCACACATTGTTCTACATCTGGGTCTACACATTAGTCTACATCTGGGTCTACACATTGGTCTACATCTTGGTTTACATTTTAGTCTCTTACCCTGGGGTTCCAGAACATGAACTGAATGATAATACTATCAACAGGTTTTCTCAATGTGTGCCCTATCTAACGCCATAGACGTCTTCTCATCTCTTGTTCCACTGTTACATGTCTGGTTCTTGTCATCAGTTCCATTGTTACCTGTCTGGTTCTTGTCATCAGTTCCACTGTTACCTGCCTGGTTCTTGCCATCAGTTTCACTGTTACCTGCCTGGTTCTTGTCATCAGTTCCACTGTTACCTGCTGGGTCTTTGTATCCGTTCCCACTATTACCGGCCGTGGTTCTTGTCATCAGTTCGACTGTTACATGTTCTGGTTCTTGTCATCAGTTCCACTGTTACTGTCTGGGTTCTTGTCATCAGTTCCACTGTTACCTGTCTTGCTCTTGTCATCAGTTCTACTGTTACCTGTCTGGTTCTTGTCATCAGTTTCACTGTTACCTGTCTGGTTCTTGTCATCAGTTCCACAGTTACCTGCCTGGTTCTTGTCATCAGTTCCACTGTTACCTGTCTGGTTCTTGTCATCAGTTCCACTGTTACATGTCTGGTTCTTTCTGGGTTCCACTGTTCTTGTCATCAGTTCCCACTGTTACATGTCTGGTTCTTGTCATCAGTTCCACTCTTACCTGCCTGGTTCTTGTCATCAGTTCCACTGTTACCTGTCTGGTTCTTGTCATTAGTTCCACTGTTACCTGTCTGGTTCTTGTCATCAGTTCCACTGTTACCTGTCTGGTTCTTGTCATCAGTTCCACTGTTACCTTGCCGTGTTCTTGCCATCAGTTCCACTGTTACCTGTCTGGTTCTTGTCATCAGTTCCATTGTTATTGTCTGGTTCTTGTCATCAGTTCCACTGTTACCTGTCTGGTTCTTGTCATCAGTTCCACTGTTACCTGTCTGGTTCTTGTCATCGTTCCACTGTTACCTGTCTGGTTCTTGTCATCAGTTCCACTGTTACCTGTCTGGTTCTTGTCATCAGTTCCACGGTTTCCTGTCTGGTTCTTGTCATCAGTTCCACTGTTACCTGTCTGGTTCTTGTCATCAGTTCCACTGTTACCTGTCTGGTTCTTGTCATCAGTTCCACTGTTACCTGTCTGGTTCTTGTCATCAGTTCCACTGTTACCTGTCTGGTTCTTGTCATCAGTTCCACTGTTACCTGTCTGGTTCTTGTCATCAATTCCACTGTTACCTGGTTCTTGTCATCAGTTTCACTGTTACCTGTCTGGTTCTTGTCATCAGTTCCACTGTTACCTGTCTGGTTCTTGTCATCAGTTCCACTGTTACCTGTCTGGTTCTTGTCATCAGTTCCACTGCTACCTGTCTGGTTCTTGTCATCAGTTTCACTGTTACCTGTCTGGTTCTTGTCATCAGTTCCACTGTTACCTGTCTGGTTCTTGTCATCAGTTCTACTGTTACCTGTCTGGTTCTTTTCATCAGTTCCACATTACTGATCTGGTCATTTCATTTCAATCCTTCTATTCTACGCAAAGTCTCATTTATGACAGTCTGTGTGTTCTTTTTGTCGTTTTTATTATTCTCTGTGTTTGTAAACCATATAGTAGAACTGCCTTGACACCTGAGTTAAAGATTCTAATTCTTTTGTAAACTATCAAACCCTGAGTGGTTAGAGCCCTAGTCTCTCGTGGCAAAGGTGCTGGGGATTCGATTCTCGGTATGGACACGCTTCAGTCTACCCAGCTGGAAATAGGTACCGGACTTTGCGCTTGAGTTAGGGATGGAAAAGGCAGCAAGGAAGGGAACTGGTCACCCCACCTCTCGATGCTGGACCTAGTATAGTGAAGTCTCTAACACTTCACTCCCCTATGGCAGTATCTGCTATTGAACTACCTTTGTATCAAACACTATTGTATGTTATAATATTGTTTTGTTCCGTACTTCAGAATAAAGAAAGTATGGAATGCAAACTGTATATGCTGGACCAGAGAGACAGGGGTTCAACTGCTTAAAATAAATTTATAATCTAAATATGCGCTGCTAAATTTTATTATAAACAAGCCTAGTATTACTACTACTATTGCGAAGTAAGTTGCCACAACAGTGACTTTGTTTATTAAAAGCAGCTTTTTGTTTTCTTATATTTTCTATATTAATTTCATAATAAATTGCAATGATTGAGAAATAAGCTTCTTAGTCTATTTGTGATAGCTGTGTGGGTGAGAGAAATGAAACCTATCTCTCTATCTTGAAGTTTTATCGTGTTTGCTATCTTTCTTCTTCTTACCATTTGTCCAGATTTTAGAACAACGGTAAGCAACCCAAGTGCTGTGTGCATGTACGTTAAGACAACTCAGCTCTTTAAAGATGTGAACTGATAAAACTATATCTGTTTTCCGGCTTCAGAGCTTTTGTGCAATAAATATTAACTTCACTGGAAAGACAATAATTTATATTTTACTAAATGTTAACATCACTTCAAAGGCAATATTTGATGTTTTACTAAATGTTAACTTCACTGGAAAGACAATAATTGGTATTTTACTAAATGTTAACTTCACTGGAAAGACAATAATTTATATTTTACTAAATGTTAACTTCACTTCAAAGACAATAATTGATATTTTACTAAATGTTAATTTATTTCAAAGACTATAATTGATAATTTACTAAAATGTTTAACTTCACTGCAAAGACAATAATTGATATTTTAGTAAATGTTAACATTACTTCAAAGACAATAATTGATATGTTACTATTTATATATTATATGTTAACTTCACTGCAAAAAAAATCGAGTTTGCATCGAAAAAGTTCATAAATACTTCTTCTTCTTCCTCGTTCGCCCTCAGACTTCCACATTAATGACTCTGATAAAAGTAGTAGTCAGTCAGCTCAAGGTTCCTGAGATCTCGTTCGCCCTCAGACTTCCACATTAATGACTCTGATAAAAGTAGTAGTCAGTCAGCTCAAGGTTCCTGAGATCTCGTTCGCCCTCAGACTTCCACATTAATGACTCTGATAAAAGTAGTAGTCAGTCAGCTCAAGGTTCCTGACATCTCCAAACTTTTTTTCTGTGGAGAGAATTGGGTTGTTGCCATGCTCTACTCCATTCACTGCTGTACGTTGGGCATGACTGAAGCAGATGTTCGGTTGTCATGGTGGCCACAGGTGCAGAGATCTGTTGTAGCGATCCTGTAACTTCTGGTATAAGTTGTACTTCAGCCTGCTGTGGTCCAGTGCGTAAGAGGCCAATGATGACCTAGTCTCGCCTAGATAGCTGGTGATAGGCAGCATATTTTTATACGGCCTAGGTGCTTTTTTCCCCACTAAGACATGAGTTTAGCTTTTATGGTTGTTTTAGCCATTTCATAAGTTGTCCCTATACCATTGTGTTGTAGCTGTTCCCCTTCTGTAGCAAGTGTGTCTGCCTCTTCGTTGCTTTGAATGTTGCAATGCGCTGGTATCCACTGGATTATTGAAGCATTTAGCCTGGCTTTCAAGTGAGTTTATCAGATCTTTGAACCCCTTAGCATGGTGACCCTTCAGGGCTGTCGTTACACCATGAAAGCTAAATTGAGCACCCATTAAAAGAGTACGCAGGCCTTTTCAGCTTTTTTTTTCCACGGTGCACTGACCACTGACCAAAAGCCATGATAAATTTGACAAACAAAAATTTAATGAAGTTGAAATGGAATGGAAAGGATTGATCACAGAGGAATTAGTGCCGTATATTAATGGACATGGGTGGTTTGTGCTCTTAATTTTTGTGCTCAAACTTTAAATAAAAGCCAGAAACACACCAACACCCCCCCCACCGTGTAAGGATTTTGGCGGCTGCATTTCTCGGGATGGGCTTCGAGTGTTCTGTCGTATGGAAAGAGACCGGTCACCTACATAATTAAGACGAAATCCACCCCCCCCAAAGAAAATCCCAGACAGACCCCCCCCCCCCCCCCCCCCCCCCCCTACCGTTCATGTTTTGGCGGCTTACTTGCTTCTTTTTTTTTTTTAAGGGATTTTGAAGCGCTCGTGTTAACGTGGAAGACAAAACTTTGCTTTTAGATGGCAAGACAAGATGGGTAACTTTGTTTCCAGGCACTGAAAGGCGAATGTAAATATTTACACACACAATTTTTTTGGTCTGTCCCTGGATAAACCACTCACTGTAATTAGGTAAGCTGTGGAAAATTTCAGTGAGGTGTGTCTCTGGCAGATGCAATTACTTACGAGTGTTTTCACGTCCCACACTTACAAAAATAAATGTATGAAAAACAATTCTAGGGTGAAAATTGTGGAAGTATCTTAATTAGTTCTATCCTTCTTGAAATCCAGACTGACAGTTTTAAGACCTTCAAAGTTAATGAACTTCTGGGGCAAAAGCGCGGTAGCCGGCTAGACAGAGTGAGAAACATTGTGTTTATATAAGCTGTGAGTACACTTCCTGACTGGATTAAGTAGAACAAGGTTTCTTAATGTGTGTGTGCCATGGACCCCTGGGATTGTCCAATGAAGGCTATGGAGCTCTTTGATTATCTTATGATTGAGCCCTTTGATTATCTTATGATAGAGCTATTTGATTATCTTATGATAGAGCCCTTTGATTATCTTATGATAGAGCCCTTTGATTATCTTATGATAGAGCCCTTTGATTATCTTATGATAGAGCTATTTGATTATCTTATGATAGAGCTATTTGATTATCTTATGATAGTGCCCTTTGATTATCTTATGATAGTGCCCTTTGATTATCTTATGATAGAGCCCTTTGATTATCTTATGATAGAGCCCTTTGATTATCTTATGATAGAGCCCTTTGATTATCTTATGATAGAGCCTTTGGATATCTTATGATAGAGCCCTTTGATTATCTTATGATGGGGCCCTTTGATGATCTTATGAAGGCTATGTAGCCAAGGTTTCTTAATGTATGTGTGCCATGGACCCCTGTGATTGTCCAATGACGGCTATGGAGCTCTCTGATTATACTATGAAGGCTATGGAGCTCTTTGATTACCTTATGAAGACTATGGAGCCCTTTGATTTTCCTATGAAGGCTATTAAGCCCTCTGATTATACTGTGAAGGCCATGGAGCCCTTTGATTATCCTATGAAGGCCATGGAGCCCTTTGATTATCCTATGAAGGCTATGGAGCCCATTGATTTTCCTATGAAGGCTATGGAGCCCTTTAATTATCCTATGAAGGCCATGGAGCCCTTTGATTATCCTATGAAGGCTATGGAGACCTTTGATTATTCTATGAAGGCTATGGAGCCCTCTGATTATACTATGAAGGCTATGGAGCCCTCTGATTATACTATGAAGGCTATGGAGCCCTCTGATTATACTCTGAAGGCTATAGGTCCTTTCTTGGAAAAAAGTACAAAAACGCATAATTAAAAGTGTTACATTAAAAGTATTTGGTTATGTTCACGGACCCCAAAGATTCCATTCTTGGACCACCAAGTGTCCCGTGGTCCACAGGTTAAGAAACACTGATGTAGACAAATGCATATAATACATCCTTATTGGATTGTGTAAAACAGTGAGTATATACCTTCTGATTGGATTGTATAAAACAGTGAGTATATACCTCCTGATTGGATTGTGTAAAACAGTGAGTGTATACTTCCTGCATGGATTGTGAAGAAACGTTGATATCTCATGTAGAATAGTGTGTGTTCATGTCCTAAAAGGATAATGTAGACGAATGTACGTACATCTTCTGATTGGATTATGTAGACGAATGTACGTACATCTTCTGATTGGATTATGTAGACGAATGTACGTACATCTTCTGATTGGATTATGTAGACGAATGTACGTACATCTTCTGATTGGATTATGGGATTATGTGGACGTGTATATATTTATATATATATCCTGATTGGATTATAAATAAGTACATAAATAAATAAAGGTAATTAGCAGGCACACGTTGGGCAGAAAGGAGGACAACAGACAACAGAACAGAAATATAACTCATAGGCTTACCGGGAATCGAACCGAAAACTATCCAAACGACGCCATCGCCGCGCTGTGGAAGTAAATTGTGAAAGGACGCACAGCCTATTTTGCACCCCCAAAAATGTGTATCATTATCTGAGATCATTGTGGTGAAGTGGGATGTTATAAATATTTATAGGGGACTTAGTGTACTGACTGAGATCAGCTGTGAAGGTATCTATATCTAATAAGAGTAGTGTATTATAGATAACCTTACTTGCTGCCACATATATATATATCTCAGTCAGAATTATTCTGGAATAGTGTGATGACTACGTTGTATGTCTAGGGTATGTGTATGATGAAGTGTAAGTCATAACAACAACAGACAGATAAACAATTTAATTTATTCCACCACACTCGACACCACTGTGACACTCACATACATAAAACACTCTACAAGGATATCTTAACGGAGTCACTGATAACTTTTCAAATAACAATATGTATTCATTGCTGTCATGAATGCATAGGTGTCCTGATTCAAATACAAAGGGAACCAGGAATCACAATCAATTTTAATTAATGGTTATATGTACAGAATTTATCAATATGAATATTGTAGTGACATATATTATTAAAAGTATCCTATGTGTGTCAGTTGTGTAGTAGTAATATGAGGTAATACTGGTTTTGTTTTGTTCAAGCTCTGTTGGTATTTGTCATCATGACTTCAATAGTTTGTCTTTATTGGAACTAGTATTGGAGATGTTCTCAGTTCCTGATATTAAAACAATTTACTTCCCCTCTTAAGTTTATGTTACAATGTTATTTTAAGATGGGGTACATAATTTTGAGCTCAGCTGGCCACATCAGCTTATCTTGCGTGATGGCGGCAGGAAAAGACTCCTCTGCTCGATTTCTCCCCTGTGCTCTGGAGACACCTCACTGATAGCTAAATGGACCAAGGAGTATGCTGTCCGACTCTGGATTCAGCAAAGCTCTGACCAGGTGCTGCTCAATACCATCAAGACCACGGTCCCTGAAAACAAGAAGGATGTACCTTCTACTTCATAACTAATTGATACTATAGTTCTACACTGAGCACAATACATCACAAACATTGAGTTCAGAGCGTTAGGCCAACTGTCAGCTTCATCTGAAATACTTTATACCAGTATTAACCTCCTTAATGGTTACTACGCCTCTGCAATTCCAGCATTATTTCTTTCTAGTCAATCATCTAGGTGTCAGTGTACTGTTTGGCCATTCCATGCCGTTTTACTTTCCTCCGACACCTTCTGTTCAGGCTGGAGCATTATAGGCTTTACATCATGTTTGCTACTGAACTACACATATATACAGGCATAAATTAACAATTCACATTCAATTTTCATTAAAAGATACTGAATGTTTCAAACCTACCACAATTCATGGAAATACACAGATACGTTGACTAGCAATGAATTCTGGCACAAATACTGGCACAAGTTCCCATCTGCTTATGTTCCAGGCTTTTATTTAGCAAAAATATGAGCTGGCTTCAACGCACTGTTGCTTTATCAAGCTTATTTGAACTAGTGGTCTCGAACTAACGCTCCTAAGTGATTATATCAGCGAGTCTGGCCAATGGAGCCACGTTTCGACAAGTGTTTGAAAAAATTTTACCTTCCTACGTCTCCCCTAACAACCAAAGATAGTATTTATAGTCCGAACAATCGTGTTTAGTCTTATATTTGTTGCGCTCCAATCAATTTGGAGTTTACATGGTAGGCTATTTCCGTACGTAAGGTTTTTTCAAACACGTTATAAAAAAATTTTATGAGCAGAAATGATTTCATGCTGTCAGGCATCCCCACTATTTTATTTTGGTTATAATTTGTTAATTCCTAGACTATTTGCGTAACGTTTTACATATTCTTTGTCAGCAAGCCCTAAGGAAACCAAATATACAAATTTAAAAGAGCTAAGTGGCTGCGTTCAAAATATGCAATTTCTTCTACCTCCTGTTTCGAAGATGTGCTGTCTGGGTACTGTAATGTTTTCAAACGTAAACCCATCTATTGTCATCTTTCCTAATAAGAGTTTTTCGTGATTTTAAAACCTAACTCTGGGAAGGGTAGTGAATTTATCACTGTCCGTCTGAAAAAAAAGTTAGTGCATGTGGCCTTACACGCGTGATAGTAGTAATTGTGTATCGCGTTACGCTTGTTGGGGTGGCATTAATAGCGAGACGCGTGTTTAATTTTGCATGCGTTCGGCTTTCTGCCTCTCCCTTCTCCTATCCTGCTTTATCTGTCTTTTTTTTCTTTTAGTTACGGCTGTGTATAAAATGGAATGAGTGAAATATTAAAATTAGGTCATTGTTCAGCTTGCGTATCTCAATGTTTTTCCAAGAAATACAGCACACGTTTCATTGAAGAAAGTGGGTAATAATATAGTAGGCTTTTACTATCAACGTGAAAGCGTTACAATTTGCAGACGAAGTAGAAAACAAGGGGGATTTCGAGTACAGTCATTGTGACAACACTGTTATTTTACCATTGCTCTTTTCTTTATTAAATGTATTTATTAGGCTTTATATTTAACGTGATAATTTATATATGTGGATTAGAATATTCCACGACATCTCCCCTCTTAAAACAGACATTATATGTCAGTCCTTTATTCTATATACACATAGATAAATGTAAGTCAACTTGACTTTTCTCTGCTGTGGTGCTATCATGGTTTTATGTAGTTGGGTCCATTCAGAGTAGGCACTACTCATGAAATCTGCCTCAGACTTCTACAACCAATAATATATTTCGGTTATGTTACTGAACAGCCGCAAGTGTGAGTGCTTGTCTTAATGCTGCTTCGCAACCCGTATTCACCATTTCTCTTCTCTGAGTCTGCGCAATGATATGTCCAGAGAACATTATATTTCCCTCAAAATGTACGTTATGAGGAGATAACATATACCTGGTGATAGCAGAGTTTTCGTAGTGGATCCCATAATCTTCTTATTATCCTGTATGAAACATTCGGAATATCCTCAATCAAAGAGGCAACTCAGGGATTCGTTACGTTCCTCCGAAATGTTTACATCCAACAATTTTCTCATCATTCTATAGAAGACACTAGGCGCATTCTTTAATCCAAATGGCAATCTATTAAACTCATAGTGTCCTTCTGAGGTACTAAAGGCTAGGTATGGTCTAACCTCAGGCTTTACTGGAATCTGATAATATCCTTTACTCAGATCCACTTTTGAGAAATATTTAGCTTTATTTAACTGGCAACCAGCTGATTTGTATCCGGCAATGGATCCACCTGTCCTTCTGTAATAGCATTCAGTCTCCTGTAATCTATACAGAGTCTATGTTCTCCAGAGGGCTTCCTTAAGAGTACAACACCGGAACTATATGAGGATTCACTGTGTGAAATAATTCCCTCCTTCAATAGATAGTCTATCTCTTCCTTCAAAGCTTTCTCCTTAGCAAACGGAATCGAATATGGTTTCATACAGACAGGTGTGGGGTCTATCAGTTTCATATCATATTCCAATAGGTTTGTATGCCCTGGTCGGTCTGTTAACACCTCTGCATGATTATTTAGAACCTGTTGCACTCTCTCTTTCTGAGTTTTCGTTAAATGTGTACTGATTTTCACCTGTGCTGCTGTCTCACAGGGGTGTAATGGATACTCAAATGATGAAAGTGGTTCCTTTTTCATCTCCATGGCAATGGACAAGGTCAACAAGTGTGTCTCTTCCTGATGTTCTCTTTCCAAATATTTCTTCAGGAGATTCACATGATAGATTTTTTTTCTTTCCCCTTCTTATCTATCTTATAATTTGTTCTAGACACCTTCTCTAGAACTGTATATGGACCTTGCCATCCAATTTGTAACTTATTCTGACTCCCGGGCAAAAGAAGCAGTACTTTCTCTCCCACAGCCAAATTTCTGTCTTTCGCTTTCCTGTTATAATAGGCAGCATGTTTCTTCCTGGCTTGTTTCAAATTTTCATTGGCAAGTTTCCAGCCAGTTTTTAAACGAGTGGTCAGCTCATTCACATATTGGTATGAAGATGTAATGTTTTGCTCTGCCTTTTCATCAGTCCACGTTCTTAACAAAGCTACATATGGACCTTTAATTGTGTGGACCTATTTGTCCATGCACCGGTATGGTCTCTTCCACTCGAAGCTTTATAGTGATGATTTTTCCTCCCAGAATTATCATTCACAAAACGACCGCTACCAATTTTTCTTTTGGGGCTTTCTCCCCACTTAAAATTCTTGATGAGAGATTTCCTCTCTAAATCCTCTTCCTCCAGTTTGTTTAAGTCCGATTGAGGGATTTTCGGCTTATCCTGGGGTAAGACATCTTTTTGCACTCTCCGCATAGTGGCCATTGTAAAACAGTTAAGTGAGGGCATGTTCCGTGGAAAAAGGGGCTTACCATTCCTATTTGGGTCCACTTTATCAAAACTATTTTTTTTCTTGTTATTATCAGGCCTTAATTTTGCCCCAGTGGCGTGTCCAGGTCCTGATCACATGTTCCCACTTGGTGGGTGGTCCTTCATGGTGACTAAGCAACACCTTTCTACTAAATTCTCAATGGTCCCATCTTGCTTTGGGCCAATAATAATTGTGAGCCACCTTTTGAATGATGGTACCTATCTTCTCATGGTCCCCATCTGGTTTCACATGTAAGCGCCGTATTAAGTCTGCCCTATATCTTTTAGGAAGCACAGTTGTCCCTGACCTCTTGGAGCTAGCTCCCGTCTTCACTATAACATCAACTTGTTTTTCATGTAAAAATCTCTCCTTGTCTGGAGTTGTGATGATAAGATGACACAGATTTTCTGAAACAGGCTTGAGTGTTTTATTCCAGCCTTGCGCCTTACTCATCTCTTCTGGAGTGGTATCTAACATAATATCCTCCTCCTGTCTTGAGGTCGACCTGACCTGAAGGGTTGCCATATACACAGGTTTCCTTCTGCAACGGTCAGTGTCATGATTGTCCATCTGACAATTCTTACACCACCTTTTTCCGTGGTTGAAAGATTTTCTTTCATCATATTTCCTTTCATCGAATTGTGGGAATTTATTTTTATTTTCATACCGTGGCCTATCAAACTGGTGCTAACTTATTGTAGTGAGTTTCTCTAGGATCAAATTGATTTAAAGTTCTTGTGGTTGCCCTAAAAGTTATTCAACCTGTTTCTTTGTATTACCTAGTTACCTATGCTTGAGCTGCTTTGATAACCTTTCAGCAACATTTAGCAACTCACCCAGCCTCTCTGCACCTTGTTCCATGAGAAACTTTCTCAGGTCTGGAGCCATGGACTCTCTTAATTGCTCTATAAGGACCATTACCTTAGGATCTTGGGTTTTTCCCATGAGAAGACAATTTCTCCCAACGTTTGTCTCGTAGTTCATGCAGAAAACTTGGGGTGATAGGTTTCACCTGACAGTAGTTTAGCATTCCTAATTTTTTTCTATAAAATTCTGCATTCTTTTCATATCTTAACAAAAGAGCCTGCTTTAGCATGTCATAATTTTCCTGATCACCTCTGCTCATTTTTGCAAAAACTTCATAAGCTGCCCCACGAAGTCCCTGAGATAACTTTAAGCCTCCAACACTCTCTCTCTCTAACCCATTCGTGGTAGCTTATTAGTTCGATACCTATTTAGGTAGCTCTCTATATCATTCGTCTTTCTCAACAAAAATGAATCAAAATGAAAATTTCATATGCTGAGGTAATGAGGCTCCTTGGCTTGCGTGGCCTTCAGATGGAAAAAGGGGACTGGCACCATTTTCTGGAGCATCGCGTCCTTGAAACTCAAACTCCCCATCGTCGTAACTCATGTCTCCCTTTTTAATCTTTTATCTTCTTGCTTCCCTTTCTGCAGTCAATACTTCTTTTCTTCTGCTTCCCTTTCTGCAGCTAATTTTCTTCTCTTCCCTTTCTGTCAGTCAATCTTCTTTCTTTGCGGTTCACTTTTCTTTTTATGCAGTCATATCTCTGTCTTCTCTTTCTGCTTCCAATTTCTTAGCCTCAGCCTCAATCTTGCAAACCTTCTTAGTCTCAGCCTTAGCCTCAACATTGTAAACTTCTTTATTTCCCCTTTCAGCCTCTAACTTTCTTTCGGCTTCAAACCTTCTTTCTTCGCGTTCAATAAATTTGTCACATTCCGTAGAATAGTGAGCATAGGCAAACCATAAAATTGCCCGTCTTAATCCTTAACACTCTTTGCAGGTCTGATCAGCCAGCAGATCGAAACTTGGGCCAGGTTCCGCCATTGTCTATCAGGTTAAAAAATTAAAATTTATAACAATATACTAAACCCACAATTCAATTCTCTCTCAAATATATATCTAATGGACAACACAGGCAACGTGAGCTCAACCTTATTTAATTCCACCCAAGGATACCTTTTTATTCTTATATTCCCTGAAGTGAATTACCCCCAATATTTTTAATAGGGAAAGATTCAAAATCCCAAGAGCGAGACCCCATTAATATGTTGTTGATGTGGGATGTTATATAATATTTATAGGGGACTTAGTGGTACTGACTGGAGATCAGCTAGTTGAAGGTATCTATATCTAATAAGAGTAGTGTTATATAGATTAAACCTTAATTGCCTGACATCACTATATTATATATATATCTCAGTCCAGGAATTATTCTTGGTATAGTTGTGATTGACTACGTTGTATGTCTAGGGTGTATCGTGTATGAAGATGTGTAAGTCATAACAACCAACCAGACAGATTAAAACAATTTATTTTATTCCACCACACTTTGGACAACACATGTGACACGCACATAAATAAAAACACGTCTACAAGGAATATCTTAAAAGGAGTCTCTGATAAAATTTTTCAAACAACAATCTGTTATTCATTGACTGTCATGAGTTGAATATGTTGTCCCTGTTTCAAAATAACAAAGGGAACCAGGAATCACAATCAATTTTAATTACAAGTTATATGTACAGGGAATTTTTTCAATATTAATTTTGTAGTGATCATATATTATTAAAAAGTATCCTTTGGGTGTCCGTTGTGTGAGTAGTAATTTGAGGGTAATACTGGTTTTGTTTTTTGTTCAAGGCTCCTGTTGGTATTTGTCATCATGACTTCAATAGTTTGTCTTTATTGGAACTAGTATTGGAGATGTTCTCAGTTCCTGTTATTAAATCAATTTTCTTCCCCTCTTTAGTTTATGTTACCACTGTTATCTTTTAAGATGGGGTACATAATGTTGAGCTCAGCTGGCCTCATCAGCTTATCTTGCGTGATGGCGGCAGGAAAAGACTCCTCTGCTCGATTTCTCCCCTGGGCTCTGGAGACACCTCACTGATAGCTAAATGGACCAAGGAGTATGCTGTCCGACTCTGGATTCAGCAACGCTACATCGACCAGGTGCTGATCAAATATCCATCAAGGGACCAACTGGTCCCTGAAAACAAGATAAGGATGTACCTTCTACTCTCGATAAACTATTTGATGATTACTCTAGGTTCTACCACTGAACGCCACTAATACATCCACAAAAATTTGAGTTCAGACGCGTTCAGGCAACTGTCAGCTTCATCTGAAATACTTTATACCAGTATTATCCTCCTTAATGGTTACTACGCCTCTGCACTTCCAGCATTATTTCTTTCTAGTCAATCATCTAGGTGTCAGTGTACTGTTTGGCCATTCCATGCCGTTTTACTTTCCTCCGACACCTTCTGTTCAGGCTGGAGCATTATAGGCTTTACATCTATGTTTTGCTTACTTGAAACTACACATAATATACAGGCAATATAAATTAACAAATTCACATTTCAATTTTCATTAAAAGATTCTGACTGTTTCAAAACCTACCACAATTCAATGGAAAAACACAGATACGTATGACTAGCAATGAATTCTGGGCACAAAATAATGGGCACAAGTTCCCATCTGCTGTACTGTTCTAGGCTTGTTATTTAGCCAAAAATATGAGCTGGCTTCAACGCACTGTTGCTTTATCAAGCTTATTTGAACTAGTGGTCTCGAACTAACGCTCCTAAGTGATTATATCAGCGAGTCTGGCCAATGGAGCCACGTTTCGACAAGTGTTTGAAAAAATTTTACCTTCCTACGTCTCCCCTAACAACCAAAGATAGTATTTATCGTCCGACCAATCGTGGTTAGGCTTTCATTTGTTGCGCTCCAATCAATTTGGAGTTTACATGGATAGGGGCTATTTCCGGTTCGTAAGGTTTTTTCAAAAACACGTTCATAAAACAATTTTTATTGAGCAGAAATGATTTCATTGCTGTCTCAGGCCATCCCTACTTTTTTATTTTGTGTTATATACTTGTTTAATTCCTGGACTATTTGCGTAACGTTTTACTTATTCTTTGTCAGCAAGCCCTAAGGAACCCAAATATCCAAATTTAAAAGAGCTAAGTGGCTGCGTTCAAAATATGCAATTTCTTTCTACCTTCTGTTTCGGTAAGATGTGCTGTCTGGGTACTGTAATGTTTTCAAACGTAATACCCCATCTATTGTCAGCTTTTCTAATAAGAGTGTTTTTTCGTGATTTTTTTAAAACCTAACTCTGGGAAGGTTAGTGTTTTTATCACTGTCCGTCCGAAAAAGTTAGTGCATGTGGCCTTACACGCGTGATAGTTGTAATTGTGTATCGCGTTACGCTTGTTGGGGTGGCATTAATAGGCGAGTGCGCGTGTTTATTTTTGCATAGATGCTGTTCGGGCTTTCTGCCTCTCACTTCTCTCTTATCATGCTTTATCTGGTTCTTTTAGTTACGCTGTGTATAAAATGGAATGATATGAAATATTAAAATTAGGTCATGCGTTCAGCTTGGTATCTCAAATGTTTTTCCTAAGAAATCCAGCAACACGTCTATTCATTGAAGAAAGCGTTCGGTAATGTAATATATAGTAGGCTTTTTTACTATTCAACCGTGGAAAGCGTTACAATTTGCAGACGAAAGCATAAAACAAAAGGAGGGATTTCGCAGTACAGTTCATTGTGTCACAGCACTGTTTATTTTACATTGCTCTTTTCTTTATTAAGATGTATTTATTAGGACATTTATTATTTAACGTGATAATTTTATATATGTGGATTAGAATATTTCACGACACTCCCCTCTTTAAAACAGACATCCCATGTCAGTCCTTTATTCTATATACACATAGATAAATGTAAGTCAACTTGACTTTACTCTGCTGTGGTGCTATCATGGTTTTATGTAGTTGGGTCCATTCAGAGTAGGCACTACTCATGAAATCTGCCTCAGGCTTCTACAACCAATAATATATTTCGGTTATGTTACTGAACAGCCGCAAGTGTGAGTGCTTGTCTTAATGCTGCTTCGCAACCCGTATTCACCATTTCTCTTCTCTGAGTCTGCGCAATGACATGTCCAGAGAACATTATATTTCTCTCAAAATGTACGTTATGAGGAGATAACATATACCTGGTGATAGCAGAGTTTTCGTAGTGGATCCCATAATCTTCTTATTATCCTGTATGAAACATTCGGAATATCCTCAATCAAAGAGGCAACTCAGGGATTCGTTACGTTCCTCCGAAATGTTTACATCCAACAATTTTCTCATCATTCTAGAGAAGACACTAGGCGCATTCTTTAATCCAAATGGCAATCTATTAAACTCATAGTGTCCTTCTGAGGTACTAAAGGCTAGGTATGGTCTAACCTCAGGCTTTACTGGAATCTGATAGTATCCTTTACTCAGATCCACTTTTGAGAAATATTTAGCTTTATTTAACTGGCAACCAGCTGATTTGTATCCGGCAATGGATCCACCTGTCCTTCTGTAATAGCATTCAGTCTCCTGTAATCTATACAGAGTCTATGTTCTCCAGAGGGCTTCCTTAAGAGTACAACACCGGAACTATATGAGGATTCACTGTGTGAAATAATTCCCTCCTTCAATAGATAGTCTATCTCTTCCTTCAAAGCTTTCTCCTTAGCAAACGGAATCGATTATGGTTTCATACAGACAGGTGTGGGGTCTATCAGTTTCATATCATATTCCAATAGGTTTGTATGCCCTGGTCGGTCTGTTAACACCTCTGCATGATTATTTAGAACCTGTTGCCCTCTCTCTTTCTGAGTTTTCGTTAAATGTGTACTGATTTTCACCTGTGCTGCTGTCTCACAGGGGTGTAATGGATATTCAAATGATGAAAGTGGTTCCTTTTTCATCTCCATGGCGATGGACAAGGTCACAAGTGTGTCTCTTCCTGATGTTCTCTTTCCAAATATTTCTTCAGGAGATTCACATGATAGATTTTTTCTTTCCCCTTCTTATCTATCTTATAATTTGTTCTAGACACCTTCTCTAGAACTGTATATGGGCCTTGCCATCCAATTTGTAACTTATTCTGACTCCCGGGCAAAAGAAGCAGTACTTTCTCTCCCACAGCCAAATTTCTGTCTTTCGCTTTCCTGTTATAATAGGCAGCATGTTTCTTCCTGGCTTGTTTCAAATTTTCATTGGCAAGTTTCCAGCCAGTTTTTAAACGAGTGGTCAGCTCATTCACATATTGGTATGAAGATGTAATGTTTTGCTCTGCCTTTTCATCAGTCCACGTTCTTAACAAAGCTACATATGGACCTGTAATTGTGTGGACCTATTTGTCCATGCACCGGTATGGTCTCTTCCACTCGAAGCTCTGTAGTGATTATTTTTCCTCCCAGAATTATCATTCACAAAACGACCGCTACCAATTTTTCTTTTGGGGCTTTCTCCCCACTTAAAATTCTTGATGAGAGATTTCCTCTCTACATCCTCTTCCTCCAGTTTGTTTAAGTCCGATTGAGGGATTTTCGGCTTATCCTGGGGTAAGACATCCTTTTGCACTCTCCGCATAGTGTCCATTGTAAAACAGTTAAGTGAAGCTTGTCCGTGAAAAGGGGCTTCCCATTCCATTTGGTCCACTTTATCAAATCTATTTTTTCTTTTTATTATCAGGCCTAATTTTGCCCCGTGGCGTGTCCAGGTCCTGATCCATGTTCCCACTTGTGGGTGTTCCCTCATGTGCTATGCTACACCTTTCTACAAAATTCTCAATGTCCCATCTTGCTTTGGGCCAATAATAATTGTGAGCCACCTTTTGAATGATGGTACCTATCTTCTCATGGTCCCCATCTGGTTTCACATGTAGGCTCCTTATTAAGTCTGCCCTATATCTTTTAGGAAGTACCAGTTGTCCCTGACCTTTGGATCTAGCTCCAGTCTTCCTATACATCAACTTGTTTTTCATGTAAAAATCTCCCTTGCCTGGAGTTGTATGACAAGTTGACAATTTTCTGAAACAAGGCTTGAGTGTTTTATCCCCAGCCTGCGCCTTCCTCATCTCTTCTGGAGTGGTATCTAACATAATATCCTCCTCCTGTCTTGAGGTCGACCTGACCTGAAGGGTGGCCATATACACAGGTTTCCTTCTGCAACGGTCAGTGTCATGATTGTCCATCTGACAATTTTTACACCACCTTTTTCCTTGGTTGAAAGATTTTCTTTCATCATATTTCCTTTCATCGAATTGTGGGAATTTATTTTATTTTCATACCGTGGCCTATCAAATTGGTGCTTACCTTTGTTTTGATCCTTAGGATCAAATTTATTAAAGTTCTGTGGTGCCCTAAAGTTATCCACCTGTTTCTTTTTATTACCTGTTACCTCTGCTTGAGCTGCTTGATACCTTTCAGCAACATTTAGCAACTCACCCAGCCTCTCTGCACCTTGTTCCATGAGAAACTTTCTCAGGTCTGGAGCCATGGACTCTCTTAATTGCTCTATAAGGACCATTTCCTTAAGATCTTGGGTTTTCCCCAGAGAAGACCATTTCTCCAAGTATGTCTCTATTCGTGCAGAAAACTGGTGATAGGTTTCACCTGACAGTAGTTTAGCATTCCTAAATTTTTTCCTATAAAATTCTGCATTCTTTTCATACCTTAACAAAAGAGCATGCTTCAGCATGTCATAATTTTCCTGATCACCTCTGCTCATTTTTGCAAAAACTTCATAAGCTGCCCCACGAAGTCCTTGAGATAACTTTAAGCTCCACCTTTCTCTCTCTAACCCATACGTGTAGCTAATAGTTCATACCTATTTAGGTAGCTCTCTATATCATCGTCTTTCTCAACAAAATGATCTAAATGAAAATTCATAGCTGAGGTTGAGGCTCCTTGGCTAGCAGTGGCATCAGAGGCAAAGGGACTGGCACCATTTTCAGGAGCATGGCCTTGAACCTCAAACTCCCTTAGTCGTAACTCATGTTCCCTTTGTAATCTTTTATCTTCTGCTTCCCTTTCTGCAGTCAATCTTCTTTCTTCTGCTTCCCTTTCTGCAGCTAATTTCTTCTCTTCCCTTTCTGCAGTCAATCTTCTTTCTTCTGCTTCCCTTTCTGCAGTCAATCTTCTGTCTTCTCTTTCTGCTTCCAATTTCTTAGCCTCAGCCTCAATCTGCAACCTCTTAGTCTCAGCCTCAGCCTCAAATTGTAACTTCTTAATTTCCCTTTCAGCCTCTAACTTTCTTTCGGCTTCAAACCTTCTTTCTTCGCGTTCAATAAATTTGTCACATTCCGTAGTGACATAGGCAACCATAACTTGCCCATCTAATCCTAACTCTTTTGCAGTCTGAACAGCAGCAGATCGAAACTTGGCCAGGTCCGCCATTGTCTATCAGGTAAATTTATACAATATCTAACCAACAATTCAATCTCTAAATATATATCTAATGGACAACACAGGCACCGTGAGCTCAACCTTATTTAATTCCACCCAAGGATACCTTTTAATTCTTATATTCCCTGAAGTGAATTACCCCCAATATTTGTAATAGGTAAAGATTCAAAATCCCAAGAGCGAGACCCCAATATATGTGGTGAAGTGGGATGTTATAAATATTTATAGGGGACTTAGTGTACTGACTGAGATCAGCTGTGAAGGTATCTATATCTAATAAGAGTAGTGTATTATAGATAACCTTAATTGCTGCCACATATATATATATATATCTCAGTCAGAATTATTCTGGAATAGTGTGATGACTACGTTGTATGTCTAGGGTATGTGTATGATGAAGTGTAAGTCATAACAACAACAGACAGATAAACAATTTAATTTATTCCACCACACTTGACAACACTGTGACACTCACATACATAAAACACTCTACAAGGATATCTTAAAGGAGTCACTGATAACTTTTCAAACAACAATATGTATTCATTGCTGTCATGAATGAATATGTGTCCTGATTCAAATACAAAGGGAACCAGGAATCACAATCAATTTTAATTACAAGTTATATGTACAGAATTTATCAATATGAATATTGTAGTGACATATATTATTAAAAGTATCCTATGTGTGTCAGTTGTGTAGTAGTAATATGAGTAATACTGGTTTTGTTTTGTTCAAGCTCTGTTGGTATTTGTCATCATGACTTCAATAGTTTGTCTTTATTGGAACTAGTATTGGAGATGTTCTCAGTTCCTGATATTAAAACAATTTACTTCCCCTCTTAAGTTTATGTTACAATGTTATTTTAAGATGGGGTACATAATTTTGAGCTCAGCTGGCCACATCAGCTTATCTTGCGTGATGGCGGCAGGAAAAGACTCCTCTGCTCGATTTCTCCCCTGTGCTCTGGAGACACCTCACTGATAGCTAAATGGACCAAGGAGTATGCTGTCCGACTCTGGATTCAGCAAAGCTCTGACCAGGTGCTGCTCAATACCATCAAGACCACGGTCCCTGAAAACAAGAAGGATGTACCTTCTACTTCATAACTAATTGATACTCTAGTTCTACACTGAGCACAATACATCACAAACATTGAGTTCAGAGCGTTAGGCCAACTGTCAGCTTCATCTGAAATACTTTATACCAGTATTAACCTCCTTAATGGTTACTACGCCTCTGCAATTCCAGCATTATTTCTTTCTAGTCAATCATCTAGGTGTCAGTGTACTGTTTGGCCATTCCATGCCGTTTTACTTTCCTCCGACACCTTCTGTTCAGGCTGGAGCATTATAGGCTTTACATCATGTTTGCTACTGAACTACACATATATACAGGCATAAATTAACAATTCACATTCAATTTTCATTAAAAGATACTGAATGTTTAAAACCTACCACAATTCATGGAAATACACAGATACGTTGACTAGCAATGAATTCTGGCACAAATACTGGCACAAGTTCCCATCTGCTTATGTTCCAGGCTTTTATTTAGCAAAAATATGAGCTGGCTTCAACGCACTGTTGCTTTATCAAGCTTATTTGAACTAGTGGTCTCGAACTAACGCTCCTAAGTGATTATATCAGCGAGTCTGGCCAATGGAGCCACGTTTCGACAAGTGTTTGAAAAAATTTTACCTTCCTACGTCTCCCTAACAACCAAAGATAGTATTTATAGTCCGACCAATCGTGTTTAGTCTTATATTTGTTGCGCTCCAATCAATTTGGAGTTTACATGGTAGGCTATTTCCGTACGTAAGGTTTTTTTTTCAAACACGTTATAAAAAAATTTTATGAGCAGAAATGATTTCATGCTGTCAGGCATCCCCACTATTTTATTTTGGTTATAACTTGTTAATTCCTAGACTATTTGCGTAACGTTTTACATATTCTTTGTCAGCAAGCCCTAAGGAACCCAAATATACAAATTTAAAAGAGCTAAGTGGCTGCGTTCAAAATATGCAATTTCTTCTACCTTCTGTTTCGAAGATGTGCTGTCTGGGTACTGTAATGTTTTCAAACGTAAACCCATCTATTGTCATCTTTTCTAATAAGATTTTTTCGTGATTTTAAAACCTAACTCTGGGAAGGTTAGTGTTTTTATCACTGTCCGTCCGAAAAAGTTAGTGCATGTGGCCTTACACGCGTGATAGTAGTAATTGTGTATCGCATTACGCTTGTTGGGGTGGCATTAATAGCGAGACGCGTGTTTAATTTTGCATGCGTTCGGCTTTCTGCCTCTCCCTTCTCTCTATCCTGCTTTATCTGTCTTTTAGTTACGCTGTGTATAAAATGGAATGAATGAAATATTAAAATTAGGTCATTGTTCAGCTTGCGTATCTCAAATGTTTTTCCAAGAAATACAGCACACGTTTCATTGAAGAAAGCGGGTAATAATATAGTAGGCTTTTACTATCAACGTGAAAGCGTTACAATTTGCAGACGAAGCATAAAACAAAAGGGGGATTTCGAGTACAGTCATTGTGACAGCACTGTTATTTTACCATTGCTCTTTTCTTTATTAAATGTATTTATTAGGCTTTATATTTAACGTGATAATTTATATATGTGGATTAGAATATTTCACGACAATCATTCTCACAACACCCACACAACTATGGTATTAGGACTCTTGAGCGACCCAGACAATTTTAAAGACGCCTGATTGGATTATGTACAAAAGTGCATATACATCTCCTGGGTGAATTATATAGAAAACTGTATGGACATCTCCTGACTAGAATATGTGGACGAGTGTACGTACATCTCTTGATTGGATTATGTAGGAAAGTGTATGGACATCTCTATATGGACGATTGTAGGGCCATCTCTATGTGGGCGAGTGTATGTACTTCTCTTGATTGGATTAAGTAGAAAAATTTATGGACATCTCCGAATTTGATTGCATAGGAAAGTGTATGGACATTTCTATGAGGACGAGTGTATGGACATCTCCTGGTTGGATTATGTAGAAAAATGTATGGATAATTCCTCATTTGATTGTATAGGAAAGCGAACATTTTACATAGAAAAGTGGATGCAATCTTGCTTCGTTCTCTTCAGCAGATCCATATTTGCTACTACATGTGGCCATCTGATATGAAAGATGTGACAGGAAGCATCTCATGCTGATTGTCTACAGTTCGGCCGCGACGCTCTTAATGATACGTTATGCTTCCAAACCACGGAGAGGGGACAATGTAACGGTTGCGTAGAGCAGCCTAATTCAGGTCTCCGTCTGGAAAGGTGTGGGAGCTTTGCTGTGGTCAGGAACAGTTGAAAATAAATATGGCTTCATTAATTAACCCTGTCAATGCCATCATGAGAAGACACTGGCGATAGATAGGATTAGAAGAAGACGCTGACAATAGATTGGGTATACACTGAGAAAATCTGCTGATAACATTACAAGTCAGTCCTTGTTCTGGAATCCTCAGTGTAAAAGAAGGAGAAGTAGAGTGATGAAAAAAAAAAAACTTAGGAAAACGAGAACTGAAAAAAGAAATGAAATACACGAGGAAGACATGGAAAGAAGAAATGAAAATGATTAAGAAGACATTGTAAGATGATTTCTTCTTCTTCTTCTTCTTCTTCTGCGTTCGTCCTGAACAGGACGTTGGTTGCGTTGTGTCGCCGTTTACAGCAAAGCTGCGATATCTGCGCCTTTAGGCCCGACACATCCGACTTCGGCACGGCATTTTTAGGACCGGGTTTGCCTTCCCACTTCGATCCCTACTCTCTCAGCCAGACTGCAGTGATGCACCCTGTTTCCAGGACCACCACTTGGAGGTGGAGTAGGGTCTTGGTCAGCTCTGGTTCGCTGACCCTGACGCAAGCAGTCAGCTATGGGTCTCTGACTGCAGTTCTCACTTTAGACGCGTCTTAGGTCCCGAATAAAATTCCCCAAAAATTTGAATAAAATGTGGAAGCAACAATAAGCTAGCTTGTTCGTGTCGGAAAGATGATATGAAAATAAAGAAGAGGACAGAAAGAAAGAGGAAATTAAAGTGACGAAGAAGACACTGAAAGAAAGAAATGAAAATGTTGAAGTTGACATTTTAAAAAAAAAATAAAGTTTTGCCTCGTTTTGGTGAGGCGCGTTCCGTTCAACCTAGTCGGTTATATTAGGGCGCATGTCCAAACACAGAAGACCCTTAGGCCTGTGGTTTGAAGTAGACATGGAAAGACCTTGAACTCGTGGCACGCGGCACGAGGACTTGGCTTACATTTATTCAAAGCCTATGCTGGAGGGGGGAGGGGTGCGAAACGTAATGAATGAATGAACTGCCATCATCATTACTGTATCCTTCTTTGTTGATTGTTACTTCATAAACAGGTCCCGTTGTGCGATTTCGGTAATCTAGTGACTGCTCCTTTAAGTGTATATTTGTGACCTCTAATTTGTATTTGATCTGTTTGTATATTTTCCTGTTATTACATACATATGGCCTGTAATTCCCTTATGTCTGTGGCGAGACAAAAACAAAAGACAAGGATTAGAACATCTCCTTCCTCAGGCCTGTGGCGAGGGGGCAACGGTTATGAGGTTGTACGCGGATCTGGTAACATCATCATATAAACTAATTGCTACGGATATCACTGCCGCAAGAAGGGGCCTATGTACGCGTTGATGCAGGCCCCCCGCAATGTGACCAGCTGCTAAGATAGCTCCATGATTCATAAGAAGCGAAAAGGGAGAGGAAGAAAAATTACGTGTTTAAAGTATAATAGGATTCGAATATCAAAGTATTGTAAATATTTCCTCATTCATTAAGTATGTATTCAAGAATGTGTAACTGTGAATGTTTGTTAAGTGTTGCACCTTCTTGATTTTTAAGCTCCATTGGATCGTACAGCTAATAGAATTGTTGACGTACTTAAGTAACTTAATTTTACTGCTGCGTGTCATGTTGCCAGAGTGACTATAGCGGTATAGCTACCTGGTTCTCGGTTCGAAAGCTGGTTGTGTCACCCCTCCCGTCTACCCATCTGTAAATAAGTACCAGACTCTGTTCTTAAGTTAGAAAAAAGACAAAATGAAGGGGACAAAACTGGTCAGCCCACCTCATACATCTGAACCTAGTATAATGATCTCTAACACCGCTATTCTACGACAGTATCTGACTTGGGATAACTTTTGCCTTACACTAGCTAGGAAGAAGCATAAGCAACACAGAAAGATGCAATAATGGATTGCTGGCAGGTTTTACCTACTGCACTATGTCAAAGATAGTCAAGATAGCTTTACACAAACATCAAGAATAATGAGAATCATAATCATTAATCTTTGTCGTTCATGTGGAACAGATAATGGTAGTACCATAACAGATACCGCCGTATCGGAGTGAAGTGTTAAAGACTTCCATCAAATTAGGTCCAGCATCCAGAGGTGGGGAGCCCAGTTATCCTTCCTTGCTTTCTTTTCCTTCCCTAACTCAAGGGAAGAGCCAGGTATTTATTTACAGCTGGGTAGACTGAAGCGTGATAATATCAAGCTTCGAACCCACCATCTTTGCCGTCAGAGACCAGCGCTATAACCACTCTGTCCCATTCGGAAGGTCATGTGGAACATAGTGCTGCGATATATATGAGGGAGACAAACGGGCAAATGAATTCCAGGATAGCATAACTCCTAGCTCAACTGACTTATTGTGTCTGCACAACGCACGTCAATTAGTGTCGTATCAGATTAAGTAAGACAGCGTTGAATGTCGTGAACAGTCGCTGTATTGTCGTTAGACATTATTACGATGTCAGACAGACAAAATTCCTGCAGCAGTTTCTTAAGTAAGATATGCGAGATCAGTTTTTTTAATGTGGTAAGATTCTGGATTGTAAACGATATTGTGAAGAAAATGTTCAGTAATAAATAATGCATATTTATCATCATCACCACTACCGCCATCATTATCCTCATCATCATCATCCTCACCCTCATCATTCTCAGCATCCTTCTCATCATCATACTCACCCACATCATCCTCAGCATCATCCCCACCATAATCCTCCTCAGCATCATCCCCACCATAATCCTCCTCCTCATCATCCTCATCCTCATTATCCTCACCTACTTCTACATCAAATATTCCCATGCTCCTGCGGCGGTAGTATCTGTAACAGTTAGTTTTACATGATGAGGTTGTTAACCCTCATAACAGTCGCATCATACGACATGCGTGAGGATACAGTAGGCATATTATTTAGGCAAATACTACTGCTACACCTCTTTTTTGCACACCACAAAGCGTCCATTATCTTGGAACATGATGGTGCTCAAAAGGACGTAGCTCAGTGAAAACTAAGTTTTGTTCTAATGTAACAGGCAGGTTCGAGGTCAGACAATAATAAAGGTATCGAGCTTTAGAAAATTTGCATAACAGCGGTAACAGACTATTAAACCTTACAAAAAAGGGAAATAAAATGAGACTTGTGGGTTTTGAGGTAAAGGGAGATAAGTCCTTAATTGCGCCCTTTGTGAAAAGTCGTGGTTTTAGGAATTCATGCGTAAAAGAATGTAGGTTCAAAAATTTACATAAGGCTATTAAAGTTAACTTAGGGGGAGAAGAGTCCATGACTTATAGCCCTATTTAGCAAAGAGTGATGATTTGTAATTATGTCCCTTGAGGGTTTTAAGTGAGTTGTGTCGGGTAATGTGAACGAAGTAAGTTGTGCACGGGATTTTCGGAAATTACCCGTGACAAAGTCTGATCTAAAAAAACATGTAAATAACAAAACTCAGCATCAATAATACTGTAAAAACCCAACGGCCTAATATCCGGCTTTTGGCTAGGATCATGTGTCTACACACAGGGACCGGTACAGTGACATTCATGTGTCATTAGGTCCTTTGTGTGAGAACACAGAAGATCACTAGGTGACACATTTTGTCATTGGGTCTTCTTGTGTTAGGACATGTGGTCTTGACCAGGGCCGGGTTTGGGCGGGGCTAATGCGACCTCATGCGAGGAAAAAATATGCGACCTCAAGCGAGGAAGAAAAAAAAAAAAAAAAAGGTAAATCCGGGTGCTAGGTTTAATCAGTTCAGATCCAGACGCGTTAGGCGTAAGTTGAGAAAATATGGGTTTTCTCTCAAGTGTTAAAGTTACTGAGATATGGCAATAGATGTTAAGGTGTGCCACCCAGACAACATGCCAATGAGTTGGTTGCTTCTGTGATGACAGAAATAATTACTGTTGTCTAGCTCCTTAATGGCTTGGTAGGCAAGCATGATAGTTATCATAGCTGATTCAGCAGTCCAGAGACAGTTTTCACACGGTTCAAGCAGTTGTGCAAGTGTTTTCAAGATTCACAAGATGACCAGGTATAATAAACTGTTTTGATATCACGAGAAGATATTAGACACCAGCTAGCCATAAGAAGTGTGACCGATAGACAGTTTTGGTAGAAATTATCACCCCTGGCGTTTTAGGCCAGTCTTATTATAAAGATACACTAAGTGATCACACAAAGACTCGAAGTTAGAACATTGTGAAGATAGAAGTACAACAGAGCAAATTGAGCAGAACGATAAACGTCGAGTACTGAGATAAAACACCATGACCGTAAACGTTAAATGACAACAGTGGTTCTCAAGCCATTACCCCTTTGACTATCAGAGTCAGTAGATAAATAGAAGCAGTGACAGTTCTTAGAAGAATATAAGGAGAATGCAAGGACGTTGCGTCAGAATTCTCATCATGAAATGAATTCTTTTGTTGCTGTATAAAAATTACCAGCCTCAAGAGGAAGGTTGGGCAGAATATCTCTTTTCAACTGTTGCTGAATTCATAGATGTAAATAAACTTCATGTCACGTTTGCAACTATCTGCGTGAAGTGTGTTACCAGCTATTAATCATCAACCATCTGTTTTGTCCAGCAGTTGTAGTCGTCACAAGTTTTCGTCTGAAGTACTTAACATAACATCATCATCCACAACTACCTATTGTTTAGGGCAGTGATATGAACCCATTTTACACACGCACGGTCACACTAATAACATTTTCAAACTTTCTATATACTCTGTGACAGAACGAGGCGGCCCCTATCGATCTTTGTGTCACTCCGGCAGTATCGGTACATTTGTGGTACTGATTTTATTGTGGGCTTTCATTTGTCGCACTTTCTTTCTTTCCTTTTCTGCAATGTGTATCAGATATTATGCATTTTCCTCCTTACACCCTTCTCAGGGATAAGTAGACATGTCTGGTTGTTATCTATTTCTCCCTACATTGCAAGGAGTGGCAGCGACCTAACCATGTTGGCTATCGTGGGCGCAGCGATATCAGTATACAGATTAACACGTAAATTGCCTTTGCGCAGTGCTTAATCACTGATTAGACGCGGGTACGCGCATCACCGAAGTTTGGAATACGGGGAGACAACTGATGGAAAGACACAGATAAGAGATTACTTTCTGATAAAAGTAATGATAGTTACATTGGAAACACGTTTTCAAATGAGTTTATCGACGTGTTTGTAAGTTGGTACACAGGGCAACCGAATGTTTACCGCCCATTTTCAGAAAAGTAATGTTTGAAATTTTGCATTAGCTGAGTCATGCAACATATTCAAATCAGATTGGCTGATCCTGTGAGGCGCGCATAACGAAATGCGTGGGAAGGCAGATAATATAATCTGATCATTTTCGCAACCTATTTCACTTGAGAAATCGCTTCCCAAGATACCAGATCTTGCTACAGTGAAGAATTAGAATGAATTCAGAATTCCTTTTTAATATACCGGACACCTTTTATTGGAGTATTTATCATGACTTACAATATAGCCCAGGAAATCTCTTTCATATTAAATAAGGAAACCGGGAATGAGGAAACTGAAGGACCACACACGAAGTCAGAGAGGGAATTTATTAAATTAACGACACCCCAGACGCGTGTAAGAGGCCGATTCAAGTATCTTTTATTCATCTGAGCAAAAAGTCTGTGAGTCAGGATTGGCGTAAGTTGTGATTTACATTTCACACTTTATTACTTCCGTGCCTACCCTCTGTCCTGTTCTTACTGTTCTAAGTCTACTATCATTTACTGGACACAGTATTAAGGTCTTTGTCTTGTGTGGACTGGCCTATACTGTACAATAGGGGAACAACAAAAGTGATTGCGTCATTAATAGGCTGAACTGCCCATGGTAAACTTTCGGTGTTATGTCTTGCGGTTCGCACTAATGACCTGTCATCAAAGCATCATTTTTTGGTGATGCGTAGATGGCAGGGAGGATAGTGTGATTCGCTTGCATAGCTAGGCGGGGTTGTCGCACGGAAGGTCCAGGGTTCGAATCCTGGGTAAGCCACTCATGTCTGTTGTTTTTCTGTTGTCTAGTGTTCTACTTCTTTATTTCCTACGAGGGCCTGATAACATACCTTTATGTTTGTCTCATATTAATGTATATATTACAATGTGAAGTTTAATATTTGAAACTCGCTAGTGGATGTCACAATCATTTGAGGCTGGCAACCTCAGCATATAGAATGATGATTTTATGAACCACCACTGCACGGGCTGGTGATTGCTTTATTGCTAGTTTCTTAAAGAGAACTAAAAGCGTAAAGTAGTTTCAGGTTCCATATCGAGCAGGGAGGGAAAGATGAAAGAAATGATGTACATTCTAAGTATAATATAGGAGTCGCGGTAGCATAGTGGTTAGTGCACTGGCTTCCTTGCTCAGTGGTCTATGGTTCGATCCCCAGATGAGGTGGGATTATTTTAGGCCACAAACGGCTCCTGGGTCGACCCAGCCCGAATTGGGTACCAGAGCAACTTCTGGGAAGGTTAAGGCGGCCGGCGTGATGCTGACCACATCACCTCTAGTGTGCCGATGGTCAAGAAAATATGGGCCTAACATCATATTCCCAAAATGCCTCAATGGGCGTGTAACGGGATCCTTTCCTTTTTTTTCTTTTTCTAAGTATAATACTTACATTTTCAAAGTAGTGTAAATGTCCCTTAAAGATTATCACTTTAAAATTAATGTAAGTTTTCAAGCTTTAAACCAGTGTAAATGTCTATGTGAAAATATTCATTTTAAAGTTAATGGAAGTTTCAAACTTTTCAATCAGTGTAAACATAAAAGAAAACATAATCAATTTATATTGGGAACATTTTTTTCAATCAGTGGAGATGTATATGTAATCAGACTCTATCTGTATTATTAACATTTAAATATAAAGTAACTATGAAAACTATTCTATTTAAATGTAAAGAAAGTTTTACCCCGAGGGATGAAATTTAATTCTCATCGAGGGTAAATTCTGAGTAATTGGGATGGTAGTATGGGAAGATAGGAACCCATAACTATGGAGTGGAAAACGCAATACTCAGAAGAATGTCTCTAAAATTGTCCAGCACCATATGCTGCACCTCCTTTAGTTTCCTGCAGCTGCTCCTCTCGCCTTTGTCTTGCCTATTGTCTACTTTTTCTTCATATTACAGGTTTGTCAGCCTCATATTTCTGGCTGTTGGCCAGACGTTTACTTAGACGCACCTGTCCAAGACGCAACTGAGAGATGACCATGCAGGTTTTCGACAAAACAGATCCTGTACAGACCAGATAGCCACATTGACAATAATAGTTGAACAAAGTCTGGAATGGAATTCACCGTTATACGTCGGATTTGTGGACTACGAAAAGGCATTTGACAGTGTAGACGGAGAATCACTTTGGAAATTGATGAGGCATTATGGAGTTCCAATGAAGATCATTAACTTAATAAGGAAGACCTATGAAGACATGCCATGCAGAGTTCTTCATGAAAGACAACTTACAGAACCGTTTAGGATTAGAACAAGAGTGAGACAGGGATGCTTCTTGTCTCAATTTCTTTTCTTACTAGCAATAGATTGGGTTATGAAAACATCGACATCACACAACAGAAATGGAATCCAATGGAGTCTGACTAAATAGCTTGATGATCTGGATTTTGCTGATGACTTGGCTCTTCTGTCCCGTAACCATAATCAGATGCAAGAGAAAATGAAAATTCTCGATGAGAGGTCACAACAAGTTGGCCTGAAAATACACAGGGAAAAGACAAAGATTATGAGTATAAATGCAAGAAATGATAACAAGGTTGAACTTGAAGAAACACCACTAAAGGGTGTAGAATCTTACACATATATTGGCAGTAATGTAGACAGTTTTGGAAGGGCAGACAATGATATCAAAATAAGAATACAAAAAGCAAGAAGAGCTTTCATTGCATTGGGAAACATATGGAGAACAGGAGAAATCAAGTCCAACACCAAAATAAGAATACGTCATACGTCAAGTCAGTCCTATTGTATTGTCCTTCCCTGAAACATTGAGAGCAACAAATTTGTTGAAGGACTATGCTTCTCGGGGAGCTAAAGGGTATTGATTGATTGATTGACCTGTCCAAGGCGTTTCGAGTTTGTTCCAGATGCTTGGCCATACTCTGCTTTCCATTGTTCAAATTTGCCGGGCTGGTTTTTCGGTTGCCACTGTCTAGTAGTCTCGCAGGTGTGACAGAAGGAAGACACAACGTGCGTATCGATGACAATGCCAGTCAAGATGTCGATAACACTGCCAACACCTATCAGTGACTCATGACCTGTAGTTAGCCAAGTTCCATCAAAGCTGACAGCGATCTCAATGACGTCTTTTTTTTTATTGATGGTACAATGCTGAACCTTAGCATGGTCAGCTCGAACGATGCTGACGGCACTGTGAAATACTGTAGAGTTGTGCATGATATCCAAATGATCAAAAATTTGATCTGCAATTTATGAAATGTTTTATAGTGCAGGCCAGGGAGGTCCAGGTTCTCACAGAAGAGATTGAACGTAGATTGGCCCATTCCAGACATGAGGGCACCAAGAACAGCAGATTTGTTGATTGCATGTCCTCGAGGGCCGCGGCCTTCTGGTTCCCTCTCGTATGTGTCAGAAATTGCTTTTTCACATGTGTGGCACACAACTTCTAGGAAGAGAGAGAAACCCTTTGACTTGGTGTTGTCAGTTCTTGTGTGCAATGTGCTCTGTTTGCACACGTTGCAACACACGTTAGTGAGCAGGTTGTTGATGAAAGACATGTTCACAATGGTTCTGTACGTAGGTTTAGGTTGGGCACAGACAGTGTAGGAGGAGCAACGTCTATGGGTGTTCATTATAAAGTCAGAAGTGGATTAAAATAAATATGTACTGTTTCTGTACACCAGGAGTTGATATTTCTTACAACGTATTAAATAACCTTTGTTTGTCTCCTAAATAATCACTTCAGAATTAACCCCTAGCAGAATGTGGCAGTTAGTGACAGGAAACTAAACGTCACAAGTACATTTCGTTTTCCTTATGTGTTTTGCCTTCTTGTCGCGAGGCACGTTACTTTCAACGTAGACTTAAGTTCGTTGGTTATTTTCCGAGCACTATTAACCATTAAAAAATAGGTGAACTCTGAAAAGGACTAATAGTATTTATCTGCTAGCATGGTGTAGCCCTGAAAAGGACTTGTCTTGAACAGGGCCAGATTTAGTCATAAGCTGAACAAGCTACAGCTTAAGGCCTCACTGTCTGAAGGGGCCTTTCTAACAGTGGTGCAGTGAGGTCTGGGGCTTAGCGGCACACAAAGTTGTAGAAATAGTTATAGTAGGAGTAAGTCTATAATGTTAGTTTCTGTGGGAACAAATGTGAAGCATTTTATTCTATAATAAATGTCTTGAAACCGAAAAAGTAAATGCACATTTTTAAAGCTGTAATGGAGCAACCCTTTCGGTCATCTTGCGTGGATTTGTTACGCATCTTGGCGATATTCTTGCGAAGTTTAGTTGTTATACTGCCTAAGTCTCTGTTACCAATTGTCAAATAGGGCCTCCACAGCTTTCTTTAGCAAAGGCCCTCACCATGTCTAAATTAGTCCCTGGTCTTGAAAAGGACTGCCAGTGACGCCAAGGTTGCCCGTATCTCCTCTGTGTTCAACGAACACCGGCTGATATGATGGAAACCGAGAGAAACACAGTACAGTGCTCATACACTGGAAACATGTTAGAATTGTACGCAACCGACCCACGTGAAGAATATGCTAATTAAGCATGGTAGTGTGAATGCTAGCGTCCGATTGGTTATCGCTAGAACGCTTGAATCTTGCTTTAAGTTTCCGGGTTCTAAAATGGATACCTGGTAGCGTCACGCTCCAGTTTACCCAGCCGTAAATGGGTACCTGACTCTGCTCATGAGTTAAAGTAGGAAAAGGCAGCAAGGAAGGGAACTGGTCACCACGCCTCATAAAGCTCGACTTAATATTGTGAAATTGCTAATACATTCCTCTACGGCAGTATCTGCTATCGGACGACATTATTTCAATGTGAAGGCCGAAGTGACTGAGTGTATACCAGTATGATTCATTCATAACCCTCCACTCCCAAAGCAGCATAGGCCTTCAACAAACACATGCCAAGTCCTCCTGTCACGTGCCATCATCTCAAGTTCTTTCCACGTTCTCCTTATAATTTTCACCTCTGTTTCCAGCTCTCGTCTTCATGTGCTTCTTGGTCTACCTTTGCCTCTCTTGCCCTGGGCGTTCCAGAACGAGGACTGCCTTGTAATGCTATCAACAGGTTTCCTCAGTGTGTGTCCTATCCATCGCCATCGTCTTCTTCTCATCTCTTGTTCCACTGGCACTTGTCTAGTTCTTGTCATCAGTTCCACGTTGGTAACCTTGTCATACCATTTTAATCCCTCTATTCTACGCAAGCACCCATTTATGAAAGTCTGTATCTTTTTGGTTGTTGTCTTTGTTGTTCTCCATGTCTCCGAGCCATACAATAGGACTGACTTCACATTTGATTTGAAGATTCTTATTTTCGTGTTGGATCCAATTTCTCTTGATCTCCATATATTTCCCAATGCTATGAAAGCTCCTCTTGCTTTTTGTATTCTTATTTTGATATCACTGTCTGTCGCTCCAACTTTGTCTATATAGCTGCCAAGATATGTGTACGATTCTGCATCTTGTATTGGTGCTTCTTCAAGTTCAACCCTGTTTTCATTACCTGCATTTATTCTCATTATCTTTGTGTTTTCCCTTTATATTTTCAGACCCAATTGCTGTGACCTCTCATCGAGTGTTTTCAATTTGTCCTGCATCTGATTACGATTATGGGACAGAAGAGCCAAGTCATCAGCAAAATCCAGATCATCCAACTGCTTAGTCAGAGTCCACTGGATTCCATTTCTGTTGTGTGTTGTCGATGTTCTCATAACCCAATCTATTGCCAGCAAGAAAAGAAATGGAGACAAGAGGCTTCCGTGTCGCACTCCCGTTCTTATCCCAAACGGTTCTGTAAGCTGTCGTTTCTGAAAAACTATGCATGTCATGTCTTCTTGTGTTTTCTTTATTAAATTAATGATCTTCAGGGGAATCCATAATGCCTCATCAATTTCCAAAGTGATTTTCTGTCTACACTGTCTAATGCCTTATCTTAGTTCACAAATCCAATGTAGTGGTGAATTCCATTGCAGACTTTGTTCAACTATTATTCTCAAAGTGGCTATCTGGTCTGTACAGGATCGGATCTGTTTTGTCGAAAACCTGCTTGTTCATCTCTCAGTTTCTTGTCTATGGACTCTTTTAATCTCTCAAGGATAATCCTATTTAATACTTTTCCTGGCACTGATAGTAACATTATTCTTCTATAATTTGTGCACTCATGTAAATTTCCTTTCTTAGGCAACTTAACCAGATATCCTTCCTTCCATTCTGCTGGTATCTCTTCCTTTTCCCAGACTTTACCAAGTAATTTATATAACATCTCTGTAGCCGTGTCGATATCTGCTTTGATGGCCTCTGCTGGAATGCCATCAGGTCCAGACGCTTTTCCATCTCTTAGAGGCTTTATGGCTTTATTTATTTCTTCCTTCGTTGGTCTTTCACCGTTATTTGTAGCTCTTCTTCTGCTGGCTGGATGTCCGGGGGGTTTTGTGGAGCTGGTCTATTGAGAAGGTCCTCAAAATATTCTGTCCACCTCTTCATTTGCTCTTGTATATTGCTGAGCAGTTTTCCATTCTTGTCTTTTCTGATGCAACTTGTTTGCTTGTATTTCCCTGTCAGCTTCTTTGTGCTGTTATACAGTTGTCTCATATTTCCTTTGGCTCCAGCATCTTCTGCCTCTCTTGCCAACTCCTCAATATACTTCCTCTTGTCTCTTTTGATACTTCTGTTAACTTCTTTGTTTGCTTCTGTGTACACTTCTTGAGCCTTGGCTTTGGAACTTCTTATTTTACTTCTGTTTAAATCTGCTTTCTTGTTTTTTTCTGTCTTTTATCTTATTGATGGTTTCTGTTGTTATCCATGCTTTTTGTTGTCGTTCGCTTTTCCCCAGTATTTCTTCACATGTCTCATTCCATGCCGTTTGATTTGCTGCCAATAGTCTTCTGTATTCTCTACATCTTCCAGCTGTTGGAGCACTTGAAATTTTTTGTTGGATATTGTGACCGCAAATTTGTCTCTTGTTTCTTGATTTCTTAGATGTCCTACATTAAATTGTTGTCTATAATTTTGCATATCTCTTGAGTTTCATTTTTGCTTTGGCTATCAGAAGGTGGTGATCTGATGCCACACCTGCTCCTCTATATACCTTTACATCCTGCAATGATGATCTAAACTTCTTGTTTATGCATACATGATCAATCTGATTTTCTGTTCTATGATCTGGTGATATTCATGTTGCCTTGTGTATTCTCTTATGTGGAAACATGCTTCCTCCTATAGCCAGTTGATTTGAAGCACAGAAGTTTGAGAATTGTTCCCCATTTTCATTCATTATTCCTAGCCCATGTTTTCACATGACTTCTTCAAAGCCGGTGTTGACTGTACCTATCTTTGCATTCATGTCCTCCATCAAAATTGTGATGTCTCTTCTTTTTACTTTTTCCATAATTTCCTGTAGTCTAGTATAAAATGCTTCTTTCACAGACTCTTCTTTGTCATTAGTTGGTGCATAACATTGGGTGACATTTACATTTATTTTCTTTTTAGCTGTTTTAAAAGTAGCTGTTATTATTCTGGGTCCAACGGCTTCCCATTCAATGAGTGCTTTATTTGCTTCTTTAGATAACATAAGAGCTACCCCTTCACTGTAGTGTGAACTTTCGTCTTCATGTCCTGAGGACAGCACCAATTCACCTGTGATGAGTTTCTTCCTGTCTACCCCCTTCCACTTTGTTTCACACAGTCCCAGAACCTCGATTTTATATTCCCTCATTTCTGCTGCTACTTGTTTCCCTGGTTCGTTTAATGTCCGAACATTCCAGGTGCCAAATCTGGAAGTTCTCCTAGAAGAAAGAAGGTTAGTCAGTAACACAGACTCCTTTCGGCTTTCTCTGTGTTGCATCATACGTCTCCCTGCGAGAGGACCTTCCCCTGTCTTGGATGGCTGTGTTTTATTTTCTTTAATTGACTTGTCCATGTTTGTTGAAGTTTTGTGTGGTTTAAATTTTTTGCAGGATGGGGTAACCGGCCCCATGCCCAACCCTCCTTAGTCGCTTTCTACGACATGCTTGGCAGGGAACAGTGTTACTATTCTTTGCTCCCCTTTCGGGCCCCGGTAACACACGGGTGATATACTAGTATGAGTGATATGTAACTGTGTACTGATAGTCATACCGGCAGATTACCCAGAAATGTGTACTTTAACTAGGGGCCTCTCATGTTCGTAATAATTTCGCTTTTCGTGGTTTATGGAGCAAACAGTCATCTTGGCAGGCGGACACAGTTCTTCATTGTTGGATAGACCTGTTTCTGCCATTTGAAACCCTAGTCACTGTCAATCAATACACTGCAAGAAAATCCACAGAGACTTTTAAGAAGAATATTTCATATCCAAGCAAAATAGCCGGGATATCGCTCTGGCGTCCTGGTGGAATAATCAGTAGCCACGATATATCGTTCACTTGTATTTAAAGCGTTAAGAATTTAAGATTATCACAGACAGATAAAGATTAATGATCATATTACCTGGGCACGTTAATGCCATCAGGTGGTAGATGTATTTCATTGGAGACGTGAAGAATGGCCCAGTCAAAAAGCAGCTAAGGTACGTGAAAAAGGTCGGTGCGGCTAGGTTTCTTCTCTTCCTCCGTCCTTAGCCACCGACCGTCAAAGCAGTCAGTGGCCATTACGCCTAGTGGCGTCTTAGGGCAACAGCAGATAGGTTTTCTTTGCCATTGTTTCCCATCACGCCTATTGGCGTCTTTAGGGCAACGGCAAATCAATACGGGTAGGTTTAACTTATTATTTATAGAAGAAGAAATAGACGATCTTTTTTCACACTTATTAAAAGAGGAAATCTGGTTTGGTTTGGTTTTAAGGACTATCTTTAATGCACACGGACAACCCCATCAGTGATCCGATCTCCTCCCTTAGATCACACAAGGAGGATCTCAGCACGGTGCCCGAACTCTGTCGTACCGGCGAGAATCCCAATGTGTATATATAGGAATCGTACATTCTATAAATATACTTCGTGGGTGGGTTTCTAATTTTTAATGTTTTGCCAGGGCAGCGGCCGTATGGCCTACACTTTACGATTTCCAGCTGCTGTGGGATTTTTAACGTGCGCAACTTGCACACGGGACCTCCTATTTGTTCACTCTTATCCGAGAAGGCTAGGCATCCGACCTCATTACCCATGAGACTAGGGGAAAGTATGACATCATTAGGACCATTTATTCTGACAAATAAATCTCCATAAATCATATTCCCTCTACTGGGAATGGAACATGGTACCTCTAGAATTCGAGGCGGCCGCCAAACCTCTTAGCCATTTAGGAAAACTGGAATACATTGTAACGATACGAACTAATAATAGAACAAGGATGTAGAAGAAAACAATGAGAGAATATAGTGGGCAAATTAACTTCAGACATGGACAGACAACAGCAACAGAATTGACACACATCTTTGGATAGAAGCTTGACTTGAACATAATTCTTGTTGCCTGACAAAGTGACTATATATGAAACCAGAGACTGTCATTATATTCAGAGGCCTAATTATCTTGTCTTTTCCAAAATACGCTTCACATGGAACCAAAACCCTGGTAATACAGTCAGGAGATTTCTTTTAATGTATACGTTTTGCGACAGTGAGATTTTTGTGTAAGATAATCTATATGATTACTTTTTGCCGTTTATGTCTACAATCTCCATGAAGATGTTTAAACGTCTAAAGAGAATGTTTCGTTATGGCGTCTGTCTTCACAGATCACTGTTAGGTCTTGTATAAATGTTATTTGAGAAAGATATGATAGACGTAAGAGACTTTTAATGTGAATGAGAGTAGACGTTCGGCATAAGTGCAGGACTCGAGCCAGATATCTGCGTCACAATGCATTGTTTTCTGAGACAGTTGACGAACGAGGTATTTATGTGTTGGGTATTGTCTGTACTCGATACTGTAGAATCCATAAAAAATTAGCACTGGTCGTTTTCATCTTGGTTTTAATTACATCTGCTCCCTTAGGCATGTCGATCACGGGGACTAATATGAAGTAACTAGTGTAAAAGCCCGTCATAAGACGGGAATTAATGTCAAAAGCACCAATACCTAACGGAAACAAATGTATTAATAAAACCACTGTGCATCACCACAGTACACGAACTACGTAGCAGCAGCGAGGATCCCAATGTGTGTATACGGGATCTGATAAGGATGTTATATAGGGGAGCTGATAAGGTTGAGCTGGTTCTGTATTTTTATTTAATCGCGAATGCGTGCTTCGTCCGTTTCTCATCTTGGAGTAAGGGTCAACGTTATATTCATTCATCATTTGTTGAATGTCCAAGAATACATTCGTTCCCTTCGGAGCTCATCATTATATTTACATATTTTTCTTATCAGAAGAGTTCTTCATTTGCATAATCATCAACATTGGCAAATGCAGCAAATAGCTGTAACATATCGATGTGATAAAGTACTCAATTCAGAGTCCATGAATTATTTACAGTTCACACACAAGACATTCACGTAGGTATACATTCACATATAAGTCATTATAAATTACGTGCATAAATATTCATGTCCGTCCATGTCATTATTGCATTCATGTCGACAGACCATCATGGCTTTATACATGCGCTGCTGGGTTCCATACAGCCAGAAATGAGCGCATGATGTCTTGACAATATAATCAAATCATTTATGAAAGATCCTTCCTTTACCCAGGTTAATCGTAAACCTTTATGAATTCATTTATATATATATATATCCTTATCTGTATTGACCCTGAGTCCTTAGATTAGTTTACTGCAATATGGCTATTAACAAGCCCAATAGTGGAAGGAGGTAAAAACACAACTTCACGGCTCGACGGACAATGTAACAAGGGTACCGTAACCAAGTCACGAAGCGTGACCTTGTCGACCGCATACACGTCATAATTTGACCGTGTCTTTCGTGTTCATTACTCCGTGGAGTATAAAATCACTTTATATTAATTCTATTGACCTTAAAGATGCGCACTGCTAATTCTAGCAGACGATATCAATAACACTACCGTAACAATTGCCTGCCCGCCGTGGAAAAAAAATCTATTAGATATATTTTTTTACTACCTTACTCAATTATATGAAAAATTTAATAAAAACCCGACATATGGCCTACGATGTTCTGTCTGGAACAGTGTCGTGGTCATGTCGATAATACATAAGTCATATAACATTATTATATTAAACAAAGGTATGTCAACTGTCGCTAACTAATTATCTACTAAACTTAAAGGCTGTGTGAGTGAATAATGAAGTGTTAAGTAAAGAAAATTATCTAACTAATTAAAATTAAACTAATTAATGATAATAAGTATGTAGGGTATTAATTAAATAACATCTAATTAAATAAATGTGAGATAGTTTCATAATAAAAGACTGTGGCGAGAGGTTTTATTTGGCTCTTGGATCAGTATAGTACTGACAATTACAGAAATAGAATTTCTGCAGAAAATGGTGAAGTCCCAGTGTCTGAGAGGACTACTGGTATCACAAATTAGTTACGGCTGTGAATGATCTGATCTCGAAACAACAGTTTAGAGGAGACCGACATAAAGCGCCACCTCTGCTGTGTAACTAATTGTGATATTAAACAAAGCAAGGAAACAGATTTTTACTTAACAATGATAAAATTGACAAGTCGTTCAAAATACAATTTCCTTATATTTTATTTAGTATATATACACTATCTACTCTTGTGCTGAAAGGTGAATGTTGCAAAAAAATGGAATGAAATGAATTGGTAAGTTTACATATGATTTACAAATATTTATAAATATTACAACACGTTTTCCAATTATAGGAACAAAAATTATATCAGCTGTGCTGTTAATTAAGGATATAACGTTTATCAGCTATGCTGTTATTTACGTATAATTTATCCACTATGATCTTATTATTGTCTCTTGCTACGCTAATTCACGTTTTCTTCATTGACAGTTCTATGCTCACAATGCCGACAGAAATGGTACTAATGTGTACTCATCTCTCTTAAGTCTGTTCTTCTTTGTTTGGTTCACACCACCGGCAGAGTATCGTTCCTTTAGCCCACCCAAGACTGAGGGGGACCAAAGATGTAGAGTCTGGTCAACCTCTATGCTCCTGCGGAGTTCCAGGCAGCGGGATTGACTCGAACATACGACCTCAGGTTTTTAGGACACAATTAAACCTGTAACAAAGCAAAAATAGGGGCTAATTTCTGTCCTCAAGCCCACCTATTTCTAGTGTGAGTGAAATGAGCGTGTCTCCGATGTATGCATGTGGGATGAATGACAACATGGCTCAGTATGATTTAGCAATAGCGAGACAAGACAGGTGTCTACTTGCAAAACATTCTTTCTGATAAACTAATACATGGATACATTCAATAATATAGATTCAATACATGAATACATTTTATACATGAATACATCCCATAATATAAATCAATACATGAATAAATCCAATAATATGTACACCTAGGTGTGATACAACAATGTCCTTCCCCATATACTATATCACGCCCTCTCTGACTGTCGTGGAATATTCTAATCCACATATATAAATTATTAGGTAAATATGAAGCCTAACAAATAAAATTAATAAAGAAAAGAGCAATGGTAAAGAACAGTGCTGTCACAATGACAGTACTCGAAATCCCCTTTGTTTTATGCTTCGTCTGCAAATTGTAACGTTTCCACGTTAAATATAGGCCTTCTGCAACATACACGCGTTTCCCAAACACACAATAAAATGTGCTGCCTTTCTAAGAAAAACCTTGAAATATGCAAGTTGACCTAAATTTTAAATTCCATTCATGTCTTTTTCTACACTGCGTTACCAAAACGAACGAACAGATGGACTAAAGGATAAAGAGAGAGGGAGGGCTGAAAATCAGGAACGCAGGCAACACGCGTCGCGCGATACACAAATGCTGCCATCACGCGTGTAAGACTACATGCACTAATTTTTTTTCAGACGGACAGTGATAAAATACACTACCCTTCCCAGACAGCACATCTTCGAAACAGGAGGTAGAAATTGCATATTTTGAACGCAGCCACGTAGCTCTTTTAAATTTGGATATTTGGGTTCCTTAGGGTTTGCTGACAAAGAATATGTAAAACGTTACGCAAATAGTCTAGGAATTAACAAGTTATAACCAAAATAAAATATTGGGGATGCCTGACAGCATGAAATCATTTCTGCTCATAAAATTTTTTTTATATAACATGTTTGAAAAAACCTTGCGTTACAGAAATAGCCTACCATGTAAACTCCAAATTGATTGGAGCGCAACAAATGAAAGACGAACCACGATTGGTCGGACTATAAATACTATCTTGGTTGTTAGGGAGACGTAGAAAGGTAACATTTTTTCAAACACTTGTCGAAACGTGGCCTCATTGGCTAGACTTGCTGATATACTCACTTAGGAGCGTTAGTTCGAGACCACTAGTGCAAATAATCTTGATAAAGCGACAGTGCGTTGAAGCCAGCTCACATTTTTGCTAAAATAAAAGCCTGGAACATAAGCAGATGGGAATTTGTGCCAGTAATTGTGCCAGAATTCATTGCTAATCAACGTATCTGTGTTTATTTCCATGAAATTGTGGTAAGCTTGAACCATTCAGTATCTTTTAATGAAAATTGAATGTAAATTGTTAATTTATGCCTGTATATATATATGTGTAGTTCAGTGGCAAACAGGAGATAAAGCCTATAATGCTCCAGCCTGAACAGAGGGTGTCGGAGGGAAGTAAAACGGCATGGAATGGCCAAATAGTACACTGACACCTGGATGATTGATTAGACAGAAATAATGCTGGAAGTGCAGAGGCGTGGTAACCATTAAGGAGGTAAATACTGGTATAAAGTATTTCAGATGAAGCTGACAGTTGGCCTAACGCTCTGAACTCAATGTTTGTGTTGTATTGTGTTCAGTGTAGAACTAGAGTATCAATTAGTTATGAAGTAGAAGGTATATCCTTCTTGTTTTCAGGGACCGTGGTCTTGATGGTATTGAGCTGCACCTGGTCAGAGCTTTGCTGAATCCAGAGTCGGACAGCATACTCCTTGGTCCATTTAGCTATCAGTGAGGTGTCTCCATAGCCCAGAGGAGAATTCGAGCAGAGGAGTCCTTTCCTGCCGCCATCACTCAAGATAAGCTGATTTGGCCAGCTGAGCTCAACATTATGTCCCCACATCTTGAAATGACTTTGTAAAAATCACCTTAAGAGGGGAATTTAATTGTCTTAATATCAGGAACTGAGAACATCTCCAATACTAGTCCCTAAAGACAAACTATTGAAGTCATGATGACAAATACCAACAGAGCTTGAACAAAACAAAACCAGTATTACCTCATATTACCACTACACAACTGACACACATAGGATATTTTTAAAAATATATGTCACTACAATATTCATATTGATAAATTCTGTACATATACTTGTAATTAAAATTGATTGTGATTCCTGGTTCCTTTGTAATTGAATCAGGACACATATTCATTCATATTAGCAATGAATACATATTGTTATTTGAAAAGTTATCAGTGACTCCTTAAGATATCCTTTAGAGTGTTATATGTATGTGAGTGTCCCAGTGTTGTCAAGTATAGTGGAATAAATTAAATTGTTTATCTGTCTGTTGTTGTTTTGACTTACACTTCATCCTACACATACCCTAGACACATAACGTAGTCATCACACTATTGCAGAATAATTCTGACTGAGATATATAGATATGTGGTAGCAAGTAAGGTTATCTATAATACACTACTCTTAATAGATATAGATACCTTCACAGCTGATCTCAGTCAGTACACTAAGTCCCCTATAAATATTTATAACATCCCACTTCACCACATATATTGGGGTCTCGCTCCTGGGATTGTGAATCTTTCCCTATTAAAAATATTGGGGGTAATTCACTTCAGGGAAAATAAGAATTAAAAGGTATCCTTGGGTGGAATTAAATAAGGTTGAGCTCACGGTGCCTGTGTTGTCCATTAGATATACTTAGAGATTAAATTGTTGGTTAGACATTGTAGAAATTTACCTGATAGACAATGGCGGACCTGGCCAAGTTTCGATCTGCTGCTGTACAGACTGCAAAAGAGTTAGGATTAGATGGGCAAGTTATGGTTGCCTATGTTACTACGGAATGTGACAAATTTATTGAACGCGAAGAAAGAAGGTTTGAAGCCGAAAGAAAGTTAGAGGCTGACAGGGAAATTAAGAAGTTACAATTTGAAGCTGAGGCTGAGACTAAGAGGTTGCAAGCTGAGGCTGAGACTAAGAGGTTGCAAGCTGAGGCTGAGACTAAGAGGTTGCAAGCTGAGGCTGAGACTAAGAGGTTGCAGATTGAGGCTGAGGCTAAGAAATTGGAGGCAGAAAGAGAAGACAGAAGATTGGCTGCAGAAAGGGAAGAGAGGAAATTAGCTGCAGAAAGGGAAGCAGAAGATAAAAGATTACAAAGGGAACATGAGTTACGACTAAGGGAGTTTGAGTTTCAAGGCCATGCTCCTGAAAATGGTGCCAGTCCCTTTGCCTCTGATGCTACGGTTACTCAGGGAGCCTCAACCTCAGCTATGAATTTTCATTTAGATCATTTTGTTGAGAAAGACGATGATATAGAGAGCTACCTAAATAGGTATGAACTATTAGCTACCACGTATGGGTTAGAGAGAGAAAGGTGGAGCTTAAAGTTATCTCAGGGACTTCGTGGGGCAGCTTATGAAGTTTTTGCAAAAATGAGCAGAGGTGATCAGGAAAATTATGACATGCTAAAGCAGGCTCTTTTGTTAAGGTATGAAAAGAATGCAGAATTTTATAGGAAAAAATTTAGGAATGCTAAACTACTATCAGGTGAAACCTATCACCAGTTCTCTGCACGAATAGAGACATACTTGGAGAAATGGACTTCTCTGGGGAAAACCCAAGATCTTAAGGAAATGGTCCTTATAGAGCAATTAAGAGAGTCCATGGCTCCAGACCTGAGAAAGTTTCTCATGGAACAAGGTGCAGAGAGGCTGGGTGAGTTGCTAAATGTTGCTGAAAGGTATCAAGCAGCTCAAGCAGAGGTAACAGGTAATAAAAAGAAACAGGTGGACAACTTTAGGGCACCACAGAACTTTAATAAATTTGATCCTAGGGATCAAAACAAAGGTAAGCACCAATTTGATAGGCCACGGTATGAAAATAAAAATAAAACCCCACAATTCGATGAAAGGAAATATGATGAAAGAAAATCTTTCAACCAAGGAAAAAGGTGGTGTAAAAATTGTAAGATGAACAATCATGACACTGACCATTGTAGAAGGAAACCTCCTCATTTTGCTGCTATGACATCGGGGAAAAAGGAAAAGAAGGGCAAACCTGAAGAATTACAGGAACCATACCATCCCCCAGTGTGTGAAGATGTCATCTGTAATGGTGTCACTATAAGATGTTTATATGATACCGGTTTAGATTACGATTCCGTTGTGAGTTCTCACCTGGTGCAGGCCGATCAATACACCACAGAAACAGTGGAGATTCAAACTGCAACCAAGGATGTAGCTACCATGACACTTCCCTCAGTCGCCCGAATAAAAGTGAAAACGCGATATGTGGAAGGAATCATAAAAGCAGCAGTGATAAATGAGCCAATCTACCCTCTGATATTGGGGTGTAGATATGTCTTCTTGGGGAATCCCAAGAGACCTGTGATATTGGCAACAGTGCAGACCAGATCACAGTCAAACAAGGAGGAGGATAATCCAATAAATACTCATCCAGATGAGATGAGGAAGGCACAGGCTGAGGACAAAACACTCAAGCCATGTTTCAAGAAGTTGCCCAAATCTCATACACCTCCAGGCAAGGGAGAGTTTTATATGAAGAACAAACTGATATATAGGAAGGCTGGATCTGAATCCAATGGTCACGGACAGCTGGTCCTTCCCACTTCATATAGGACTAAAGTGTTGGAACTAGGGCATGCGATTCCCTTCAGTGGTCATATGGGAATCAGCGCAACAGGACAGCGAATAGCTTGTCACTATTTCTGGCCAGGAATAACTGAAGATATCAAACGATATGTAAAATCCTGTCCAGAGTGCCAACGAGTAGCACCTAAACATTGGACTGCACCAGCAACTCTGGGGGAAATGCCCATAGTGGGAACACCCTTTGAGAGAGTTGCCGTGGATCTTGTGGGACCTCTCACCCGAACCAAGAGAAGGAACAGCTACATTCTGACTCTGGTGGACACTTGTTCTATGTGGGGAGAGGCAGTAGCCCTGTCATCGATTGATTCTAAACATGTGGCAGAGGCATTGCTCACAATTTTCACAAGGTTAGGATTTCCCAATCAAATCTTGACTGATAATGGCTCTCAGTTCAAGGGGAAACTAACTGAAGAAGTTTTCAGGATCTTCCAGGCCAAACACTTCCATTGTAGTGTGTATCATCCCCAAGGGAACGGCCAAGTGGAAAGATTTAACGGCACATTGATGTCGATCCTGAGAAAGTTGGCACACGAAAAACCAGATACATGGGACCAGTACCTGCACGCCGCCCTTTTTGCTTATCGGGAGGTACCCCATAGTTCAACCGGTATGGCCCCGGCAACATTATTGTTTGGAAGGCCAATAAAAGGTCCACTTGAAGCTTTGTTAAGAACGTGGACTGATGAAAAGGCAGAGGAAAACATTACATCTTCATACCAATATGTGAATGAGCTGACTACTCGTTTGAAAACTGGCTGGAAACTTGCCAATGAAAATTTGAAACAAGCCAGGAAGAAACATGCTGCCTATTATAACAGGAAGGCGAAAGACAGAAATTTGGCTGTGGGAGAGAAAGTACTGCTTCTTTTGCCCGGGAGTCAGAATAAGTTACAAATTGGATGGCAGGGTCCATATACAGTTTTAGAGAAGGTATCTAGAACAAATTATAAGATAGATAAGAAGGGGAAAGAAAAAATCTATCATGTGAATCTCCTGAAGAAATATTTGGAAAGAGAACATCAGGAAGAGACACACTTGTTGACCTTGTCCATCGCCATGGAGATGAAAAAGGAACCACTTTCATCATTTGAGTATCCATTACACCCCTGTGAGACAGCAGCACAGGTGAAAATCAGTACACATTTAACGAAAACTCAGAAAGAGAGAGTGCAACAGGTTCTAAATAATCATGCAGAGGTGTTAACAGACCGACCAGGGCATACAAACCTATTGGAATATGATATGAAACTGATAGACCCCACACCTGTATGTATGAAACCATATTCGATTCCGTTTGCTAAGGAAAAAGCTTTGAAGGAAGAGATAGACTATCTGTTGAAGGAAGGAATTATTTCGCACAGTGAGTCTTCGTATAGTTCCGGAGTTGTACTCTTAAGGAAGCCCTCTGGAGAACATAGACTCTGTATAGATTACAGGAGACTGAATGCTATTACAGAAGGACAGGTGGATCCATTGCCGGATACAAATCAGCTGTTTGCCAGACTAAATAAAGCTAAATATTTCTCAAAAGTGGATTTGAGTAAAGGATACTATCAGATCCCAGTAAAGCCTGAGGTTAGACCATACCTAGCCTTTAGTACCTCAGAAGGACACTATGAGTTTAATAGATTGCCATTTGGATTGAAGAATGCGCCTAGTGTCTTCTCTAGAATGATGAGAAAATTATTGGACCCTCTGAATAATCCATGTATAACAAATTTCATGGATGATATCCTGATAGCCACAGAAACATTTGAGGAACACATTGACTCTCTGAACATGCTGTTTAATCGACTTAGGGAGGCAAATTTAACAGCCCGACCAACCAAATGTTGCGTTGGATGTAAAGAATTGGAATTTTTGGGACACACAGTTTATCAGGGAAACATGACCCCTGACCCAAAGAATTTAGAGAAACTACAGAAAGCCCCGAGACCACAAACCAAGAAGGACGTGAGATCCTTTGTCTCATTATGTGGTTTCTACCAGAAGTATATCAAAAACTTTAATTCCATATGTGCACCGTTAACTGAATTGACACGTAAAGGACATCCAGATCGCATTACATGGACACCACAATGTGAAATGACTTACCAAGAATTGAAGGAAAAGCTCACAAGTAAACCCATTTTGAAATTACCTGACTTAAGTCAAGAATTCATAGTAAGGACGGATGCAAGTAATATTGGGTTAGGTGCAACTCTACTACAGAAATCAGATGCATTGGATGGGGAATTAAGCCCAGTGGCATATGCTAGCAGAAAGTTGAATAAAGCTGAAATCAACTACTCAACTAGCGAAAAAGAATGTCTTGCAGTAATATGGGCGATAAAGAAATTCAATATTTATCTATATGGGAAGGCATTTAAGTTGCAAACAGACCACAAACCGTTATCGTTTCTAGCACAGGCTAGGCATGAGAACTCCAGGTTACTCCGATGGTCTTTACTTTTGGCTCCATATAATTTTAGCATTGAGTATATATCTGGAAAAACCAATTTGGGAGCGGATTTTTTAAGCCGCCATCCGTGTGATGAGAATCACCGTAAACCCCAGAAATAATAATAAATTTCTCTATGTGAATATAGAATAAAGGACTGACATATAATGTCTGTTTTAAGAGGGGAGGTGTCGTGGAATATTCTAATCCACATATATAAATTATTAGGTAAATATGAAGCCTAACAAATAAAATTAATAAAGAAAAGAGCAATGGTAAAGAACAGTGCTGTCACAATGACAGTACTCGAAATCCCCTTTGTTTTATGCTTCGTCTGCAAATTGTAACGTTTCCACGTTAAATATAGGCCTTCTGCAACATACACGCGTTTCCCAAACACACAATAAAATGTGCTGCCTTTCTAAGAAAAACCTTGAAATATGCAAGTTGACCTAAATTTTAAATTCCATTCATGTCTTTTTCTACACTGCGTTACCAAAACGAACGAACAGATGGACTAAAGGATAAAGAGAGAGGGAGGGCTGAAAATCAGGAACGCAGGCAACACGCGTCGCGCGATACACAAATGCTGCCATCACGCGTGTAAGACTACATGCACTAATTTTTTTTCAGACGGACAGTGATAAAATACACTACCCTTCCCAGACAGCACATCTTCGAAACAGGAGGTAGAAATTGCATATTTTGAACGCAGCCACGTAGCTCTTTTAAATTTGGATATTTGGGTTCCTTAGGGTTTGCTGACAAAGAATATGTAAAACGTTACGCAAATAGTCTAGGAATTAACAAGTTATAACCAAAATAAAATATTGGGGATGCCTGACAGCATGAAATCATTTCTGCTCATAAAATTTTTTTATAACATGTTTGAAAAAACCTTGCGTTACAGAAATAGCCTACCATGTAAACTCCAAATTGATTGGAGCGCAACAAATGAAAGACGAACCACGATTGGTCGGACTATAAATACTATCTTGGTTGTTAGGGAGACGTAGAAAGGTAACATTTTTTCAAACACTTGTCGAAACGTGGCCTCATTGGCTAGACTTGCTGATATACTCACTTAGGAGCGTTAGTTCGAGACCACTAGTGCAAATAATCTTGATAAAGCGACAGTGCGTTGAAGCCAGCTCACATTTTTGCTAAAATAAAAGCCTGGAACATAAGCAGATGGGAATTTGTGCCAGTAATTGTGCCAGAATTCATTGCTAATCAACGTATCTGTGTTTATTTCCATGAAATTGTGGTAAGCTTGAACCATTCAGTATCTTTTAATGAAAATTGAATGTAAATTGTTAATTTATGCCTGTATATATATGTGTAGTTCAGTGGCAAACAGGAGATAAAGCCTATAATGCTCCAGCCTGAACAGAGGGTGTCGGAGGGAAGTAAAACGGCATGGAATGGCCAAATAGTACACTGACACCTGGATGATTGATTAGACAGAAATAATGCTGGAAGTGCAGAGGCGTGGTAACCATTAAGGAGGTAAATACTGGTATAAAGTATTTCAGATGAAGCTGACAGTTGGCCTAACGCTCTGAACTCAATGTTTGTGTTGTATTGTGTTCAGTGTAGAACTAGAGTATCAATTAGTTATGAAGTAGAAGGTATATCCTTCTTGTTTTCAGGGACCGTGGTCTTGATGGTATTGAGCTGCACCTGGTCAGAGCTTTGCTGAATCCAGAGTCGGACAGCATACTCCTTGGTCCATTTAGCTATCAGTGAGGTGTCTCCATAGCCCAGAGGAGAATTCGAGCAGAGGAGTCCTTTCCTGCCGCCATCACTCAAGATAAGCTGATTTGGCCAGCTGAGCTCAACATTATGTCCCCACATCTTGAAATGACTTTGTAAAAATCACCTTAAGAGGGGAATTTAATTGTCTTAATATCAGGAACTGAGAACATCTCCAATACTAGTCCCTAAAGACAAACTATTGAAGTCATGATGACAAATACCAACAGAGCTTGAACAAAACAAAACCAGTATTACCTCATATTACCACTACACAACTGACACACATAGGATATTTTTAAAAATATATGTCACTACAATATTCATATTGATAAATTCTGTACATATACTTGTAATTAAAATTGATTGTGATTCCTGGTTCCTTTGTAATTGAATCAGGACACATATTCATTCATATTAGCAATGAATACATATTGTTATTTGAAAAGTTATCAGTGACTCCTTAAGATATCCTTTAGAGTGTTATATGTATGTGAGTGTCCCAGTGTTGTCAAGTATAGTGGAATAAATTAAATTGTTTATCTGTCTGTTGTTGTTTTGACTTACACTTCATCCTACACATACCCTAGACACATAACGTAGTCATCACACTATTGCAGAATAATTCTGACTGAGATATATAGATATGTGGTAGCAAGTAAGGTTATCTATAATACACTACTCTTAATAGATATAGATACCTTCACAGCTGATCTCAGTCAGTACACTAAGTCCCCTATAAATATTTATAACATCCCACTTCACCACACTGACAATAGCTGGTAACATATATCCTAACAATATTGTTATGTTCTTATGATAGGAGTATATGAGACGAGGACTGGTTGGTGATATATCAGGTTGGAGTTATAGGAGACAATAGATTGAGTCCTGACAAGGACTGTTTTGGTTATATTGGAGTTGGTCTTATCTGAGACAATAGATTGAGTCCTAACAAGGACTGTTTTGGTTATATTGCAGGTTATAGGAGACAATAGATTGAGTCCTAACAAGGACTGTTTTGGTTATATTTACAGTTTGGAATTATCAGAGACAATAGACTGAAGTTATAGACTGACAATAGATTGAAGTATAGGAGACAATAGGTTGAAGTATGAGTCCTATTAGTCTTCGTCTATTCAATCATAATAGGAAATACAATCATTATACTTAATTCCCCCAAGATACAATCAGTAACCTGATAGGTAGTATAAATGACACACAACAAATACCAACGGTTATCGTAAAAATATTTACCCTCCTAAGATTTTAAACTGGCCAGGTTTTGACGCGACTTAGTGAAGTAGGTTGCAGGTCGATGCCCTCAGGTAAGTTACCATAAATCAAGGTGACAGCTTCTCCCTCTTCAGTCTGTATCTCTGGCGTCAAGTTCGGGGTTGCGTGGTTAGCATAAAATCCGCCCGATTATATAGTCAAGTAACTACTTGAGGAAAGCTTTCGGTTGGTTCCTGGCGGAGCAAGTTGATTGGTTTCCTCCGGTTTTGTACCTGGTCTCATACAGCCTAATTTTATTCAGTTTTCATCGGCCATCTTGCGTGAACAAGATGGCCGTTAATTTATTCTGTCTCAGAGACTGGTGAACGTTGATCGTTGATTGGTTGAAGCAAATCTGTATCTCGACATAGTGATTAACAAAGTAGTGGGTTACACTTCGTTTCACGACATAGCCCCCTCCTTTCCTAGCTGTGACTTGTCATAGCTGACGTGTAAACCCCTGCTGTGGTTAATCCTTTTGCGTCTGTCCTTCCAGAGTACTAGGGTGTCGACTTAAAAAATCAGCTCCTACATTGTCTCTTCCCGGAATGTAATTCACGGTAAAGGAATAAGGCGCAAGAAGCAGACTCCACCTTAACAATCTCGAATTTAGTTTTTTAGATGCAGCCAAGAATGTTAAAGGTTGTTGATCGCTTTGGACAATGAAGTGTGTCCCATACAGATAAGGTGAAAATTTGTTGATGGACCAAATTAGAGCTAAACATTCCTTCTCTATGGTCGAGTAGTTCAACTCAGCTGCATTCAGCTTCCTACTGGCGTAGGCGACTGGTAAAAGTTTCTCCGGCTGGGCTTTTGATTTCTGCAAGAGAGTTGCACCAATACCTATACTGCTAGCGTCCGTTCTTAATACAAATTCCTGTGTGATATCGGGTAGTGTAAGGATGGGTTTGCTGGTGAGTTTTGCTTTTAGCTCTGTGTAAGCTTTTTCACAATCAGCATTCCATTGGATTTTGTCAGGCTGTCCTTTCTTCGTTAAGTTAGTTAATGGTGCACACAGAGAGTTAAAATGGGGTATGTACTTCTGATAGAACCCACATAAAGACACGAATGATCTCACATCTTTCTTCGTTTGAGGTCTGGGTGCCTTCTTTAGCTTCTCTATATTCTTTGGGTCAGGAGACATATGACCTGTAGAAATAGTGTGACCTAAGAATTCCAACTCCTTACAACCGATATAGCACTTGGTTGGACGTGCAGTCAATCCAGTTTCTCTCAGTCTGTCAAACAACATGGAGAGCGCTACTATATGCTCTTCAAATGTGTTTGTAGCAACAAGAATGTCATCCATAAAGTTAGTGATATGGGGATTTTGTAGAGGTTCCAATAATTTCCTCATCATTCTTGAAAAGATACTTGGAGCATTTTTCAGCCCAAAGGGTAGTACATTAAACTCGTAGTGTCCGTCTGATGTACTGAATGCCAGCATTTTCCTAACTTCTGGTTTCACTGGTATTTGGTAGTATCCCTTGCTTAGATCTACCTTCGATAAATACCTAGCCTTACTCAGTGTAGAGAACAGCTGGTTGGTGTCAGGTAATGGGTCCACCTGAGATTCTGTGATCGCATTAAGCTTCCGGTAGTCAATACATAACCTGTGTTCACCACTCGGTTTTCTCAATAGCACCACACTTGAGCTATAGGGAGAGTCTGACTTCGAGATAATTTTCTCCTTCAACAGATAATCAACTTCCTCCCTTAGTGCTTGGGCTTTCGCATAGGGTATAGGGTATGTTCTCATGCATACTGGGGTAGGGTCGGTAACCTTCATGTCGTACTCTAACAGATTCGTCCGACCTGGCTTATCTGTGAGCACATCAGCATGGGTTTCCAACACTTTCTGAACCCTCTTCTTCTGCTCTGGAGTTAAATGTTCACTAATATTTACTTGAACATAATCCTCTGTAGTTGTGAGTGGATACTCCATAGAGTGAAGTGGTTCACCGTGCATTTCTGTTGCAATGGCTAGGGTCATAATATGTGCAACTTCTGATGATTCCTTGTCATAGTATTTTTTAAGAAGATTGACATGATATACCTTCTCCTTTCCTTTCTTGTCAATCTTATAATTGGTCCTGGAAAGTTCTCCAGTATGACATAGGGTCCCTGCCATCCAATCTGCAATTTATTATTGCTGCTTGGCAACAGTAATAACACCTTTTCACCCACCTCCAGTTCCATATCCTTTGCTTTTTTGTTGTAGTACGCAGCATGCTTCCTCCTGGCCTGTCTTAAGTTATCATTGGCCAGTTTCCAACCTGCTTTCAATCGAGATGTCAACTCGTTGACGTACTGGTATGCGGAAGTCACTGTTTCCTCTGCCTTTTCATCAGTCCATGTCCGCAGCAATGCTTCCAGTGGACCTTTTATTGGTCTTCCAAACAACAATGTAGCTGGAGCCAATCCAGTTGAGTTGTGGGGTACTTCCCTATATGCAAATAGTGCAGCGGGTAAGTATGTATCCCAAGTATCAGGTTTTTCACTCGCCAGCTTTCTAAGGATTGAAATTAGCGTATCATTGAACCGCTCTACTTGACCGTTCCCTTGGGCATGGTAGGGACTACAATGATAGTGCCTGGCTTGAAATATCCTGAATACTTCTTGTGTTAGCTTTCCCTTAAACTGAGACCCATTGTCAGTCAATATCTGATGCGGGAAACCTAATCGGGTAAATATTGTCAACAGGGCCTCTGCCACGTGCTTTGAATCTATAGCTGACATGGCCACTGCTTCTCCCCACATAGAGCAAGTATCAACCAAGGTTAAGATGTAAGCATTTCTCTTTTTGGTCCTAGTGAGGGGTCCAACAATATCTACTGCAACACGTTCAAAAGGGGTTCCCATAATAGGCATTTATCCCAGTGTTGCTGGTGCAGTCCTATGCTTAGGAGCTACTCTTTGGCATTCTGGACAAGATCTTACATATCTTTTTATGTCCTCTGTAATTCCTGGCCAGAAGTAGTGACAGGCTATCCTTTGTCCAGTGGCCCCTATTCCCATATGTCCACTGAAGGGTATAGCATGTCCTAGCGTCATAACCTTCTCCCTGTAAGATTTTGGCACTACAAGCTGTCCATGACCTTTAGGTCCTGTTCCAGCTTTTCTGTATAGTAGGCCATTCTTCATATACAAGTCTCCTTTCTCTGGAGGGTTATGGGCTTTAGGCAATTTGCCAAAACAAGGCTTCAATGTGCTGTCTGCTGCTTGAGCCTTTTTCATCTCTTCTGGATGAGTATTGATAGGATTCTCCTCCATTTTCCTGGAGCTTTCCCTGGTCTGGACTGTTGCCATAACTACAGGTTTTATAGGTTCTCCAAGGAAAACATACCTACACCCCAAAATCAAAGGGTAAATAGGGTCGTCCATCACTGCTGCTTTGATTTCTCCTTCCACATAGCGAGAACTTATGTTGATTCGAGCTATGGGTAGTGTCATGGTTCTTGCTCCCTTGATCGGTCCTCTGATTTCCACTGTTTCTGTGGTTATCTGGTCAGGACTCACTAAAGAAGAGCACACAACTGAATCAAAGTCCAATCCTGTGTCATATAAACACAGTACTTGAGTGCCATTCACGGTCACTTCCTCACAGACAGGGGGATGATGGAAGTCTTTCTGACTTACTGCCATTTCCTTCCTTCCCTGATTCCCTGTTGTAAGACATGCAGCATGATGAGGAGGATTCTTCCTTCTGCAGTCCGCAGTATTGTGGTTACTCATTAGACAAGTTTTACACCACTTTCCTTCCTTCCGGTAAGGTGTCTTATCCGATCTTAGAGGGTTTTTGTCCTTTTGGTCAAATCTTTGTTTGTTCCTTGTGGCATGGTCCTTTTGTTCATATTTGGTATAGTTTTGTGATGATTTGAAGTTTTCACCCTGCTTCTTCTTATTTCCTAATAATTCTGCCTGAGCTGCTTGATATCTCTCAGCAACAGTTACAATATCTCCCAATCTCTCTGCTCCTTGTTCCATGATAAACTTCCTCATTTCTTGAGGCATGGACTCTTTCACTTGCTCCATCATTATCATTTCTTTCAGGTCCTGACACTTTCCTAAACTACTCCATTTTTTCCAAATAGGTTTCCAATCTAGCAGAGAACTGGTGATAGTTTTCTCCTGGAAGAAGTTTAGCTGTTCGGAATTTCTTTCTATATGATTCTGAGTTCTTTTCATATCTCACAAGCAGTGCCTGTTTCAGGATTTCATAATCTTCCTGGTCATCTCTTGAGAGCTTCAAATATACATCGTAGGCAACACCTCTCAATCCCTGAGATAGTTTAAGACTCCACTTTTCTTTCACTAAGCCATAGGTAGTGGCAAGTCTTTCGTATCTATCCAGGTACGACTCAATGGCGTCTTCTTTCTCAACAAATGGGTCCAGATGAAAATTCATGGCCCCACTTGAGGTGCTCTGGCTGGAGCTACTCTCAGAGTGAGGTGAGCTCCCACCATTATTGCCAGTATTTGCCTGAATTTCAAGCTCTTTTAATCTCAACTGATGGTCTCTCTCTGCTTGTAATTTCCTTTCCTCAGCTTCAATTTTCTTTGCCTCATTTTCAGCCTCCCATTTCTTGGCTTCCATTTCTAATCTTTTGTCTTCTCTCTCAGCTTCTGCTTGCAACCGCCTTTCCTCAGCCTCAAATTTCTTTGCTTCTCTATCAGCCTCTAATTTCCTTGCTTCAGTCTCTAATTGCAACTTTCTTTCTTCCCTATCCATGTGTTTGTCCACTTCTGTTGTGACATACTGAGTAAGAGCATCACCTGTCATATTTAATTCCTTACCCATCTGCATGACCGCAGTCCTGAACTTCACTAGATCAGCCATGGCGTTACTTAGAGAGGGTATGTAAATTTACTATAACCAAATTATTGTAATTAAAATTAATTACTTTAAATGAACAAAAAATTTCCGTGCAACTTTGTGAGCATCAACTATTTACTGAGTACTAAATGGTACTCCTCCTAAGAAAATATTGTTTTAAAAATCCTAAAATAGAATTTTTTTTCAAAAAATAAAAATTTATTTTCTTATGTTACCTATGGGTGGCACAAGATAGAGTGTAGATAGATGAATAGACTAAGTATGGCTCAAGATATACAGAAATATCCCAGGAACGAGCCCCCAGTGTGGCGAGAGGTTTTATTTGGCTCTTAGATCAGTATAGTACTGACAATTACAGAAATAGAATTTCTGCAGAAAATGGTGAAGTCCCAGTGTCTGAGAGGACTACTGGTATCACAAATTAGTTACGGCTGTGAATGATCTGATCTCGAAACAATAGTATAGAGGAGACCGACATAAAGCGCCACCTCTGCTGTGTAACTAATTGTGATATTAAACAAAGCAAGGAAACAGATTTTTACTTAACAATGATAAAATTGACAAGTCGTTCAAAATACAATTTCCTTATATTTTATTTAGTATATATACACTATCTACTCTTGTGCTGAAAGGTGAATGTTGCAAAAAAATGGAATGAAATGAATTGGTAAGTTTACATATGATTTACAAATATTTATATTTATAAATATTACAACACGTTTTCCAATTATAGGAACAAAAATTATATCAGCTGTGCTGTTAATTAAGGATATAACGTTTATCAGCTATGCTGTTATTTACGTATAATTTATCCACTATGATCTTATTATTGTCTCTTGCTACGCTAATTCACGTTTTCTTCATTGACAGTTCTATGCTCACAATGCCGACAGAAATGGTACTAATGTGTACTCATCTCTCTTAAGTCTGTTCTTCTTTGTTTGGTTCACACCACCGGCAGAGTATCGTTCCTTTAGCCCACCCAAGACTGAGGGGGACCAAAGATGTAGAGTCTGGTCAACCTCTATGCTCCTGCGGAGTTCCAGGCAGCGGGATTGACTCGAACATACGACCTCAGGTTTTTAGGACACAATTAAACCTGTAACAAAGCAAAAATAGGGGCTAATTTCTGTCCTCAAGCCCACCTATTTCTAGTGTGAGTGAAATGAGCGTGTCTCCGATGTATGCATGTGGGATGAATGACAACATGGCTCAGTATGATTTAGCAATAGCGAGACAAGACAGGTGTCTACTTGCAAAACATTCTTTCTGATAAACTAATACATGGATACATTCAATAATATAGATTCAATACATGAATACATTTTATACATGAATACATCCCATAATATAAATCAATACATGAATAAATCCAATAATATGTACACCTAGGTGTGATACAACAATGTCCTTCCCCCTATACTATATCACGCCCTCTCTGACAATAGCTGGTAACATATATCCTAACAATATTGTTATGTTCTTATGATAGGAGTATATGAGACGAGGACTGGTTGGTGATATATCAGGTTGGAGTTATAGGAGACAATAGATTGGAGTTAGATGCGACAATAGATTGAGTCCTGACAAGGACTGTTTTGGTTATATTGGAGTTGGTCTTATCTGAGACAATAGATTGAGTCCTAACAAGGACTGTTTTGGTTATATTGCAGGTTATAGGAGACAATAGATTGAGTCCTAACAAGGACTGTTTTGGTTATATTTACAGTTTGGAATTATCAGAGACAATAGACTGAAGTTATAGACTGACAATAGATTGAAGTATAGGAGACAATAGGTTGAAGTATGAGTCCTATTAGTCTTCGTCTATTCAATCATAATAGGAAATACAATCATTATACTTAATTCCCCCCAAGATACAATCAGTAACCTGATAGGTAGTATAAATGACACACAACAAATACCAACGGTTATCGTAAAAATATTTACCCTCCTAAGATTTTAAACTGGCCAGGTTTTGACGCGACTTAGTGAAGTAGGTTGCAGGTCGATGCCCTCAGGTAAGTTACCATAAATCAAGGTGACAGCTTCTCCCTCTTCAGTCTGTATCTCTGGCGTCAAGTTCGGGGTTGCGTGGTTAGCATAAAATCCGCCCGATTATATAGTCAAGTAACTACTTGAGGAAAGCTTTCGGTTGGTTCCTGGCGGAGCAAGTTGATTGGTTTCCTCCGGTTTTGTACCTGGTCTCATACAGCCTAATTTTATTCAGTTTTCATCGGCCATCTTGCGTGAACAAGATGGCCGTTAATTTATTCTGTCTCAGAGACTGGTGAACGTTGATCGTTGATTGGTTGAAGCAAATCTGTATCTCGACATAGTGATTAACAAAGTAGTGGGTTACACTTCGTTTCACGACAAAGACATAAGAAGTAATGACAAGTAAAGTAAAGAAAAAGATAAAGTATAAATTAATTTAGTTATATGTGGTTAAACTTAACTATGTGTCAATTAATTACTAAATAATTAACTTAATGTCTTAATAAAAAAAAATGTTCATACATTTTATGTGAACATCTTAAGTAAATGCATATAACATCTATCATAAATTCATAAATAAAATATTTAGAGTATGAGCATGTGTGATTTTTTTTGTTTTCTTCATCTTTTCTTTCTTTTGATACCATTTTCTTCTTTTTTAAATCACACTTCAATTTTTATTATATTCTTTATTAACTTAATAAGTTATTAAACTTAATAATGTAGGACACGAAGATCCAGCCATCGTTATGTCCTTTGAAAGTTTTATTTGAGAAAGTTTCATTGGAGTAAATTTCACCATGTTCAACTATTATTTGTTCTCGATCTAGTGTACATTTCCATCGTGTTGAATTAGTCAATTTATGTTAATAACATTATGTGTCCAGCTTGGATTCATATCATATTCCCGGCCATTCTGTTATGAGTTGTATAAAGATTGGACACTATTCAAAGTCCAAACGTTAGAAAAGGATCATCGAAATAAGTCTCTTGCTATCACGAATATTCTTTCGAAAACTGTTTATCTTGACTGATTCATTGCAAGTATTTGAAGTGTCATTCATATGGAGGTGGTTCTTATCAATTTCGTAACAAGAATAAGTGAAAGTTTCAGAGTCAATCTTGTTATTGAATCTTTTAACTTGTGGACAATTATTCGACTTCAATAGGATGTCTTGAGAGAGTGTCGGCCATTATATTCTCTTGTCCCAGAATAGCTTCGATGAAGAAATCATATGGCTTCGATACCGTAATTACTGGCATCTGTACGAAGATAAAACCTTTTAGAAGTATATGGTGACCTCAAAATTGGTGGATTTGAAAAGATATTTAGTATTATTCGAAAAATTTTGTCGCATTCGTCTGTCCAATTTACCTTCGCCGGCATGTCTTTTATACAGACAAATAGACGATATACGAAACTTATGCTGCATTGGCTGAGCATAGTTAGAACAGTCAATCACGTTACTGTCTATTGAAGGCATGGTAAAACAAATAAAGACAGACATACAAAGTGTTATCGTAGATAAGACAACACAAGTGTCACCTAATAGAAGAGTCTACCTTCACTAATATACACCTGAATAGATTAATAGGAAAGAAAAAAAAATGATGATGACTGACTATGCTGAGTCATCAAAGATGTGACGAACAGTGTTAATGTAACCTGTTATCTGCGTGACGCAGAATCAGGTACTAGTTGTAACTTTAGTGAATGGTGATGAAAATAAACACCATTATCACGCTCGATAACCAACCGAGCGTCTCTATTGTTACAGAATGTAACCATAGCTTCACCATACCTGTTGTTGGTAGGTGGCAACAGACGCACAAACTTAACGTCTGCAGTATAATTGAAGAAATTGCTAAGTGCCTGCCATGTAACGTCATGTGGCAGATTGCGCACTAACACGGTGCGAGAATATGCACCTTTACCAATGTAAGTAATATCATTGTCACGAAACTGTGAACAATGACGATATGTATTCCCTGTCGAATTAAATTTCCCCTTCACCATAGACAATGTATTTTTAATGGATGACGTATCATCTTAACTGAACTTAGGGTGATACCTATCATTACTAAAGGTATTAGGTTTCATACATGTCTTTGACATCTCTTGGCTGGGCAAAGCAAAAACTTTGCTGTCAGACTTATTTGTCTTAACGTTCTTATCCAAGTTCCTCCTAACATTAACATTATTTTTCAACTTATTACACCTCTTAGTACTCTCCTTTTTAATGTCGACAACATCAAAAGTTTTCTTTGGATCAGTTGTATCCTGATCCTGTCGCCAACATCTATTTTCAGAATTAGCAGTAGTATCTTGTCGAGGGAAAGTATATTTCCCCCGGAATGATCTAATAATCTTCACTGGGTGTGTAGATACATACCTTAGTATCACACTTAGTACTGACTGCATGTCGTAAAATACGTCGATCCTCTCTGTCGTTCATCGATATATTTTTACCTGCTAGTACATCGAGTAGACAATCGACTCTCTTTCTTAAATTCTTACTTTCAGAAGTCAGGAAAGTAATATCCTGCCTTTGTTTCTTATTTATTTTATCCAGGTTAGTGTTAATATTCTTCTCCTTATCCCTTAAAGAATCGAGTGTGATCAATGCTGTTGACAGTTCATAGATCTGTTGTCGTGTTTCATTTTCAAGGTCAGCATATCTATGTTTCTCAGCTAGGAGTAAAGTCTCTAATGCAGTCACCCTGTCATCAATGAAACAATCGTCACTCGAGGTGGAAACAGAAACACTAATACCCGATTCTGTATTATCTTCTTCGTTTTCTGATTGCCCTTCATCAGATAATTTCTTATGTGTTTCATTACTACCATGGGACTCAATCATAAGTTTCTTATTATCTTCACGTGATAATACCAAGTCACACGTGGAAGATTTCACTTTACTTATCTGTTCATTCAGCATCAGTTTCAATGAGGTTACCTCATCGTCCAGCTTTTTTTCCTGTCTAAGACAAAATTCATAAAATTTATCATTATCTGTAAGACATACATCCATTATATCATTGTCATCAAATGATACAATCTCATTTTCCCTCTTTTCTATTTCAATATTTGTCTTAATGCCCCTGTTTAGACAGAACTGTTTATATTGTTCCTCATCATAGTAAATGGATCCTAACTGCACATCATCAGTGAGAATCACCTCACATTGGATGGCCTGGTCTGTATGACCATGTGATCTCAACGCAGTATCAATCTTATTATCTGCTATTTTATTAATTGATTGTAATCGAGCTACTTCTGAAGTAAGCTCTTGAATCTTAACATATTGTGTGTGATTTTCTATTTTCAAAGCTATATTTGTTTGTTCATTTGTTTTCAGTCGACCAACTTCAGATAATAACGACTGAATGTGCGCACTCTGTGTATGAAGTTTTCTTTGGTAGGATGAGGCATTATCTTGTGAAATTTTCAATGCAAGTTTCTTAACCTCAAACTCCAATGCTTTATTTTTTTCAATGGTGGATTCTAATGAGGCTTCTAATTCTTTCTTCTGACTACGACATTTAGTAAGATCCACTATCAACACCGACAGATTAATATTCGACCCAGAAATTTCAAGATCCATTTTTGACAGCTTCTTCTCATATTCACCTTTTTGCTGTATCAGCTCATTGGTAAGGGCAATCTCCCTATCCTTGTGCCTCGTTATTGTTTCCTTCAACTTTATGATCTCAATATCCTTCGATGAAATGTCATTGATCTGACATTTATTGATTTCAGTAAGGTTCAAAATCTAATTTTTCTTTTCCATCAGTGATTTCTCCAGATTAGAGACTTTATTATTAGTCAAACTTTCTGTTTGAACCTGAAGGAATTTTACTTCTTGATTTGCAACTTCCACTTCCAGTGTCTTTAATCTCAAATTATCAGTGTTGGTTTCAAACTTCAGTAAACTCGCCTCCTTTCGCAAGTCACTTATAGTCTTTTCTTGACTGGCAATAATCTCTAATAATTCTTCTTCTCTTTTCTCATCAATGGTTTCTAAATTTGTCACTTTTTCCTGATCATTCAGTGTATTGTGCATTTGTTGATCATGATCATTGTTGCAGAGAATAGCATTATGAATGTTATTCATTATTGAACCATGTTGGACGTTTGTGTACCGTTCCACAAAAGTACGGAGCACTCCACCTAGTAAGTCTGCTATGTCCCTAGCCATTATCATATGTGGGACAGAATGAAACTTAACATCTACGAAATCTGCTAAATCGGATGCCGTACGACATAAAAAAATATCTAATGCAAAATCTTCAAGGTCTGGGCCTTGAAAATCATCATTAATTCCTTCTTGGAGGAGATTCCTCAGAAAAGACATTATGTCTGACCTAGACGTATTATCTGATTCCATACCATCAACACCAATTTCTTTAACAACTAACTTGTTTGGAGAATCCATATATTTATTCGAGGTCTTATTTAAATCATGAATTACCGCTTCTTGGGTATCAACCTTTAATCTCCAATTCAAACCCTCAGATTTAATTTCTTGAATCTGAGCCATATGTGTACAACCTTTACTGAAAGTAGAATCACCCTTATTTAAATCAATAACACCACTTTTCTCGTCAAACTTCTCCACATCTCGTATCTCCTTATTTACATCCACCAAATCCTGTTGCATTTTCTTCTCCTCTAGTGTAACCCGACATGTTTTTCCTTTTAATTCCTCAAGACGCTTTACCGCAATATCAATTTCTTGTTGTCTTATAGCATATAATCTCAACATTTCACCCTCCAAACCATACTTATTACGTCCCAAACTCATGTAATACTCTACGGTAGCCATAGTAACTATTTATGTGACTCCCCAGGTCAACTATTAATATTAATCACCAATCTAAATTAATCAATTACTTATATGTGTATACAATAAGGTATGGTCATTCAATATAACCAATCAAACACTTATTAATTATGGCATTTTCCTCCTTAATATTTTAATGTATTATATATTTATTAATTTATGCTGCTGAATTTATATCATGCATCTAATATCAATATTTAATAATTATGGGTATTGTCCCTCCATAATTATGTTACTTAATCAATAGTATGTGCTAAGTCACCACAGTAGTATTATGTAAGTGTATTTTGTAATATATATCACATATAGTTACCCAATTCAACACCTATGCATGGTGTGAATACGAAACAGTTATTCAATAAACTTATCTTAATTCAAAATTTTAATTGTAAATATGAAGTTATGACTTCATGCCTTAGGCATCATGTATAAAGGGCCTCACTAATGTATTGGACCACTACTGTAACTTGATGCAGTCCCCTGAGTCATCATCAAATTTCATGAAAATTAATTACATTAATTTACTATGTTATTATTGATCAAACTATAATACTATTATTATTAATGTATGAGATGAACAACTAAGACAAACAATAAACTAAAATGTACAGAACATTAGCACATCACAAACTGACAAATTCAAACATTAAAATATGATTACATGAACAAAATAAGAATCGGAAGTCTACCAGAAAAGGTCAAAGTACTGTAACCAAATGTAGGTTAATACACATGTATACATAAAACGATGACGCAACAGGACTCTATAGCGGACATATATTTCTATCAATTATCAAATAATCGAAAGTAAGATTGAGAAAAACATGAAAGATTACAAACAGTAGACGAAAATGAATATAATTGAAACTTATTACATAAGAATTACACCAGATTTCACAGAACTGCACAGCTAAAACACTTAGTATCGAAATCATGCAATGTCGAGCAGAACGGTTCCCTGGTTAATTTGTTAGGGGGCTCTCGTACCGATTGCAAAATTTTAATAAATCCTAAGAACAACTGAAATCTCTGGGGTCAGCTTTTAGCGACATGCAGAGGTTTCAGCTCCCATCGCCAACCAAACCCGCTAACATGTAACATACAACATAATAAATATACACAAACAACAGTCAACACTGATTTGCAAAAAGCAGGCCGGCGAAAAGCAAACAGGAATTGACAGCGTAAGGCTAACACGATTACTTAGCTTTTTGTCTTGATAAAATAGTGCAGTGCCTGTTTCACCGACAGTATACAGAGGTCGTATTTCATGATGGTGACAGTTGACTCTAGATATATGGTTGATTGAGCTGTTATTAATTCTTTTCTTGAAAGACGTTGGAATGCTGCTGACATCGATACAGACGGTTCATCTTGTTGTCAAGGGCATGTGACGTCATAGGTGTAGATTAAAAAAAAATGTCCATTTTCGCTCGAAAGGAATTTAGTTCTTTCAACTCGGTAATCTTTGAAATTATCCACGCCACATCTGGCCGCCAGCTGATAAGGATGTTATATAGGGGAGCTGATAAGGTTGAGCTGGTTCTGTATTTTTATTTAATCTCGAATGCGTGCTTCGTCCGTTTCTCATCTTGGAGTAAGGGTCAACGTTATATTCATTCATCATTTGTTGAATGTCCAAGAATACATTCGTTCCCTTCGGAGCTCATCATTATATTTACATATTTTTCTTATCAGAAGAGTTCTTCATTTGCATAATCATCAACATTGGCAAATGCAGCAAATAGCTGTAACATATCGATGTGATAAAGTACTCAATTCAGAGTCCATGAATTTATTTACAGTTCACACACAAGACATTCACGTAGGTATACATTCACATATAAGTCATTATAAATTACGTGCATAAATATTCATGTCCGTCCATGTCATTATTGCATTCATGTCGACAGACCAACATGGCTTTATACATGCGCTGCTGGGTTCCATACAGCCAGAAATGAGCGCATGATGTCTTGACAATATAATCAAATCATTTATGAAAGATCCTTCCTTTACCCAGGTTAATCGTAAACCTTTATGAATTCATTTATATATATATATCCTTATCTGTATTGACCCTGAGTCCTTAGATTAGTTTACTGCAATATGGCTATTAACAAGCCCGATAGTGGAAGGAGGTAAAAACACAACTTCACGGCTCGACGGACAATGTAACAAGGGTACCGTAACCAAGTCACGAAGCGTGACCTTGTCGACCGCATACACGTCATAATTTGACCGTGTCTTTCGTGTTCATTACTCCGTGGAGTATAAAATCATTTTATATTAATTCTATTGACCTTAAAGATGCGCACTGCTAATTCTAGCAGACGATATCAATAAAACTACCGTAACAGGATCACACATTCTATAAATATATTTTTGTGCACACCATTTGCGCATTCTTCTTTGGTAAGGGTTACTATTTTCGAGATAGTACATATAAGGGAAACAATACAATTAATGTCAAACTTTCAACCAAAGTTGCATCCCTTAGCGTTACGCACTGACAGACAGAGCTGGGATTTTATATTAATATGAAACAAACATAAAGGTATGTTATCAGGCACTCGCAGGAAATAAAGAAGTAGAACACCAGACAACAGAAAAACAACAGACATGAGTGGCTTACCCAGGATTTGAACACTGGACCTTCCGTGCGACAACCCCGCCTAGCCATGCAAGCGAATCACACTATCCGCTCTGCCATCTACGCATCATCACAAAATGATGTTTCAATGGCAGGTCAATAGTGCGAACCACAATACACGACACCAGAAGTCCTCCATGGGCAGTTCAGCCTATTAATGACGCAATCACTTCTGTTGTATTTCTATCAAGCAGTATAGGCCGAATCCAACAAGACCCTTAGGACCTTAATACTGTGTCCAGCAATTGATAGCAGACTAGAACAGTGAGAACAGGATAGTGGGTAGGTTTGGTATTGTACAAACATTTATTACAAATAAGGGAGGGAAACCTGAGGCCTGTAAACAGTAAATTAATATGAAACAAACATAAAGGTATGTTATCAGGCACTCGCAGGAAATAAAGAAGTAGAACACCAGACAACAGAAGCTGGACACAGTATTAAGGTCCTAAGGGTCTTGTTGGGTTCGGCCTATACTGCTTGATAGAAATACAACAGAAGTGATTGCGTCATTAATAGGCTGAACTGCCCATGGAGGACTTCTGGTGTCGTGTATTGTGGTTCGCACTATTGACCTGCCATTGAAACATCATTTTGTGATGATGCGTAGATGGCAGAGCGGATAGTGTGATTCGCTTGCATGGCTAGGCGGGGTTGTCGCACGGAAGGTCCAGTGTTCAAATCCTGGGTAAGCCACTCATGTCTGTTGTTTTTCTGTTGTCTGGTGTTCTACTTCTTTATTTCCTGCGAGTGCCTGATAACATACCTTTATGTTTGTTTCATATTAATTTACTGTTTACAGGCCTCAGGTTTCCCTCCCTTATTTGTAATAAATGGGATTTTATATATAGGATGATGAGGTTACCAGCCCCAAAGCACAAGCTCGTATTAGTCGCTTCTTCCGATATGGCCTGAGGGTAGAGTGGTCTTATTCTATCTTCGTTTACCCTGAGACCACTTGTGACTACATGGAATTTAGTTTCAATTTACTGATCCAATACTGTATCCTCTTACAATGTGTAAACATAATGGAACAGAATAATGCAGCTATAAAACCAAAAATTAAATAATAAATATATGAATTACTGTCACGCTGTGAGAAGAATTGTTATTGTTGATCAGAATCGACGTCACTGCACTCCAGGCAAGCCCATAGGTACTCATTCTCTCTCAGCCAATGTCAAATGATTAAAATGCAAATTGTTTATGTTGTGCGCTGGTTGTATACACGCCTCATGCATCCTCTTATACGTCCATCTCTGCTGGTCTTACGTTTGATGTCAAAACTCCAGCAGTCTTAGCCATGATGATTCATCTTAATAGGCGATCATTAATTGCCCTCAGTATCTCTCCCTTATCCATATCCAATGCATCTTCTGTGGGTGCTGTAAAAGCTAATCTGTCAGTTCTGTCATTCCCTTACCCCTGCATGACCAGGACAGTAGATCCACACCAGTTCTTCGGGATTCATGGCTTCTATGGAGGTTTTCCATTCATGCCGGACCCTTCCACTTTGAATTTTCCGAAGCTGTGAGAAGAATACACTCAAATAATTTGATGGGATGTTCATATTTGCGCTGTTGCATTTAAGATGTCTATATTTCAGAGCTGGCATTTGCTGATGATGTTGCCCTGATTGCTAAATCAGAGGCACATCTCCAATCCAACCTGCAAGTCTGGAAGGAAGAGCTGGAGAAGAGAGGGATGGTCATAAGCAGCTCTAAAACAAAATCCATGGTGATATCACGAGAAGAAAGAAGACATCAGATTAAGCTGGGAGAACAGGTCCTGGAGCAGGTCGACCACTTTAAATACCTCGGAGCAATTATAGACCGAAAGGGATGCATCAAAGAAGAGTTGGCCACTCGAAAAGCAGCAGCTGGGAGACTTTTTCAGGCCATAAATCGAAGATTCCTCAGCAAGAGAGAGGTTGGTAAGAAAACGAAGATGGCTGTATACCGCTCCACCTATGTCCCAGTCTTGACATATGGATGCGAGTCACGGGCAATGACTACAACCCATAAAAGCCAGATCCAAACCTCAGAAATGAGGTATCTGTGGAAGGTGGTTGAAGTAACAAGAAGAGACATGGTACGCAACCAGACGATACGTCAAGGCCTAAAATGCCACCCCCTACAGACCCAAGTAGAACAGTCCCAACTAAGATGGTTTGGCCATGTCTGCAGAATGGGAGAAGATCGGCTACCACGACAAGCATGGGAAACAAAGAGCCAAGGATCCAGACCCCGAGGACGACCCAGAGTACGCTGGGAGGACAACATTAGACAATCTTTGAAGGACTGAGGACTAGAATGGAACCAGGCCAGGAGGAAGACAGCCGATAGAATAGTCTGGCGCTCTCTCTTCCAAACCTCTACACCTCACGGTAGAAGGGGAACGACTAAGTAAGTAAGTAAGCATTTAAGATGTCCCAGCAGTCTGTTCTGAATAAATTTGCAGAGTGAGGAAACGGAAAATTGGGTAATTGAAAAACAGTAATTTGGTAATGAGTAAATCCACCGCTTGCATAGAAAAGGACTGAAGTGGCATGACAATATCACCAATGTAGAACTGTAGAACTGGTGACAAGAACTAGACAAGCGCCAGTAGAATAAGAAATGAGAAGAAGACGCTGGAGATGGAGAGGAAACACACTGAGAAAACTTGTTGACAGCATTACCAGACAATCTCTATTCTGGAATCACCAGGGTAAGAGAGGTAGAGAAAGACCAATGAACACATGGAAAATGGAACTGGAGCTGTACAGATCTGATGGGGATGAAGAATACATAGAAAGACATTGAGATGATGGCACGAAACAGGAAAACCTGACATACGTTTTTTGAAGGTCTCTGATCCTTTGAGAAATGAAAGACGAAAGAAGAAGAAGCAAAGGAAGAAGAAGAAGAAATTTACTGATTATTTTGCTTACTTAATGGCTTGACCGGCGCCAGATATCTGTGTCACAATGCGTTGTTAGATGAGACAGTTCACGAACGAGGTATCTATGTGTGTTTAATCATTGTCTGTACTCGACAATGTAGACTCCATATAAAAGAGTAGCGTTAAACGGGTTTATGCTGTTGTCTTGGTTTGGATGTAATCTTCTTCCTCAGATATATTGATCAAGGAGACTAATATGAGGCTGTGCGTGCGGCTGGCTAATTCATCATGTAAACAAAATTGCAATAGAAACCACCGCTGCACGAGCAGTTGAATGCTTTGTGCAGGCTTCCTGCAAGGAGAACCAGCAGCCGTGGTGGTTCCATGCTCCATAAAAAGCGACAAAGAAAGTGCTAATGATGATGATTAAAAGTATTTTTGTTATCTTAGTTTTAATTTCATCGTTTTATCATCGTCCTTATGGAGAATTTTACCACCACTGCAGCCTCCCCTGCTTTGCAATTGTGGTCCAACAGTGGCCAAAACTCAAGCGCATCTAATATGGGTCTTCAAAGGTGTCTACTTTCGCACAAGATTACTCTTGGCAGAGTTGTAGATAGAAGGGTAATGATGCTTGTATCTCAAGGTCGTGGTCACAAGATATTTCAGAAGTCAAGAACAATGATGCGTTGGGCAGGGCAGTTGTTAACTTATATCTGATCCGCCGCCTTTTATGAAGAATTAAGCAATAATTAATTGGAGCTCGTTCAAGCCCCCACCCTGATTTACTTAGCAGAACTGTTCTTCTAATGGTAAAGCTCTGTTTAGAGAGTATTTAGTAAATTGACTGAGACAAACATGCAGTACATTCAAAATGACTAAATCGACGTTAAATTTATATATTTACAAATAACATATTTAATAATCACTTAGGTTTAACAAGTTTTTAAAAAATAAATGAATAATTGTTCATCATAAAAATTATCATCACTGTGTGACGGAATGATAGTTTTATCACTTGGCAGCTTTTATGGGTTACTTAGCTGTCAGTGACGGTTCTGCTCCTTCTGATGTTTTGGTTCTTGGTAGACTGGATCGCTGATCCCGCTCGTCACTGGTCAAGGTTGTATGGCGCAGCACGTTCCTAGAAATGTCAGGGAGTGTCCACGAAGTTGGACCCGCGTCTTAAAGCCTCTTCTGATGATCGTATGTAGCTTCGACTACAGGCCACTTGTACCCTTCTTGTTCCAGAGATAGTTCCCTCAACTGGTATCACCAAGCCAATCTTGTCTCACAGACTGTTTGCTCAGAGAAATAAAGGCACTTAAATAGTACTATTACACGTTTCTGGGGTGTTGTTATGTTAACAATGAATTCCCACTATGACTCCGTGTTTTCAGTTTGCTCAGATCCCAGTTTTCCTTATTAAAATGAGTTTTCCTGGGCTGTTTAAGTCCTTCAAAGTGCTCCAACAAAGTACGGTCTGATAAATGAAATTGATTCTAGTCTTAATTCTGCCAGTCTGGTTGTCGTCTTGGCAAGCTATTCTCACAGTGTCTTAAAACTGCAAACGTGTCAGGTTATACTACAAGTTTTCGTCCTCCGCCTTGTTTGTCACAATTTAGGCAGGGTCCAATCAGGAATTTGGTGGTTCCTCTATTTCGAACGCCCGCCAATCGTTTCGAAAGCTGCGTGTATTGGTGTTGTAGTTCAAATATTTCCATGTAGGTAAAATGCTGCGCGTAATGCTGAGGTCAGGTCTCCCCAATATGGAAGTGACAAGTCCGTACACTCTTTCAACAATATGTTTCAGATGTAACATATTACTTTTATCTAAAGTAATCTGTTCGTAAAAGTCGGACAGGAAACGATTAAGTCAATCATGTCTGTTCAAAATGTGTCGCACAGACAAGTAATCTCTTTATCAATCACTTGCGCACACAAAATCCGTCTGCGGGCGAGTAATTTTATCGCCGGGCACGACTTGAGCAAACAAGAAGATGCGAAACTGACCAGGCCCATATGGGTTTTATCTGCGTTAATCTCCGCAAAGCTGTGAAGCGTCAAGCAAAAGTGATGAATTATCACCAACAAGCAGTGTCAAATGGTTGTTAATATCAAATATTTGTTTGTCAATAGATAATTAAATGTGTGGATCCCCCGGAAATTCCAGGTAATTAGTACGTACAACAAATGTAACTGATTACTGCCGTAGTGGACAAGAGAGCGACCCAAAAAATTATTTCACAGCCCTCTAACAGAAAGCCTTGCGCCAAAGCATTCATATGCTCCCGCAGTAAAGGGTTTCTCTAGTGATTTATTTTACATGATGAGGTTGCCACCCTCAAGCATAACTTAATATTAGTCGCTACATTCGACATGATTGAGGGAACAGTAGGCAGATTCTTTCTTTCTCTCCCCCAGAGACCCCTGGGAACTATCTGGAATTTGGTATTCTTTGACATTTTAATGCGAATTCAAAGATATTAAATTGTCATAAAATGTGTGCATTTGGTTTAGCCTCAACATAAGAAAGGCTGCAATAAAGGATAGTACCAAGGACATCTTTTTTTCAAGACCTATGGGTCTTAATGATGTCATACTCCCCTCGGTAGTGAGATCGGATGTCTGGCCCTCTCTGATCAGGGCAAAAAAAAAAAAAAACCTAGAAAGTCTCTTGTGCACATTGCACATGTTAAAAACCCCTCGGCAGTTGGAAATCGTAAAGAGTAGGCTATACTGCCGCTGCCCTGGCAAGAGTTACAAAATTTTGGAAACCTACGCGCCACAAAAATATTTATAGACTGTGTGATTCCTGTATACACACATTGGGATCGTCGCCGTTGCTACTATGCTGAGTTCCTTCCTGTATGATCTAAGTGAAGAGATCGGAGCATTGATGGAGTTGTCCTTGCGTAATGAAGAAGGTCCTGACAATCAAAACCAAACTAAACTGGTCCCTAGACTTCGAGGAATCCAGACTGGAATTCTCTGTTAGTGTAGACATAGTTCTACCGGTTTAGCTCATGGAGTCACGTGGAACATACATGATGTTCCGTCACAACAAGGTGTAAACACGTCGGGAGAGAGTTAGTAAATGATTTTTGTTAAGTCAACATTAAGAACGTCTGCAGGGCTGGTTTAACCATTCGGGTAAGTAGTCGGCTGCCTAGGGCGGTAAAATATGACGAATGCGGTGCGAAATCGGGTGTATTAAAAACTGCTTTAGTGAAAAAAGAGTCAAAATTCCGAGAATAAAAATATGGTATTAACTGGGGGCCATTCTACTCCGCTGTAAAGAAACGTGTTTACAAATATTTTTTATTAGCACAGTTGTGTGCAAGTTGCATGTGTTTGAGTGTGAGAGAGTCTTCAAGAGTGTGTGTGTGTGTGTGTGACAGAGAAGAGAAAATTACCTGGGGCGCAAAAGACGCTGTTTGCCGAGAGCTCCAAATACCTTGTTTGTCTAGAGCGGCAAAAGCTCCAGCACTGGCCCTTCAGACATGCCTGTTTAAAAAATTTTTTTCCCCCACATTTTTTACATAACCAGCACAATTTTCTGGAATTCAAAATTATATTTTCACCTGAATGAAAAGTCATAGAAAGACTATTTATTGTCCAGTTACTGGCATACTCTTGATTTCGTAATGACGCAAGACATCAGGCTTAAGCAGGTTCCAGAGTTCAAACGCCTAGGAAGCATGTTTTGCTGAAAATAAAAGAGTTGATAGAGAAACTGAAACAAAGTATTAAAAAAACCAGTGCAGTGACCTACCAACTTATACTGCTAATCAAACATCATAATATCACTATGGAAACTAAAAGACAGCTAATAAAGTAATATATTCTTACCAACTGTAGTGGTTTTGATGGTATTGTATGATGGTGATATTACTAAGTGTGATGTATGAGGTCAGCTGTGAAGGCTCCTGAGATAAAATGTAGCTGTGAATTTTCAGAAGGCCTTTCTTGCTACCACTACGACCTCACACCTATCTTTTTTTCTAATGAATGTGGCTACGTTAAAATCTAGGGTACTGAATGTAATGTGTTGTATTGACATATACAAACACACACACACACACACACAGAGATATTAATAATATAATATTATCAATAACATTTAGAACACAAGGAACTAAATTCAGCTGGTGAAATTTTAGAAAGTAAATCTTTTTTTAAATTTATTTGTTCTGAACCAAGGTTTTATGTTGGCCAGAACATATGAAAGATTTTGGAATTTATGAGTGAATGGCATGAATAAATGACATGATAAATAAAAGGTGTGTACGTATATATTTTTCACGAGTAGTTATTATTTCTACAGTTCATAGTTTTATTTTCCCTGGGAGAACGATGAATAGATGTGCTGTTGGGGTGGCTTCATCCCTCCCTGTCTAAGCCTACCAACCATTGTCCATTAATGATGGAAGAAAATGGGATGTTTTAGTAGTAATTCACTTTGGGTGCTATGTCTATGAAGTTGGTGTAAATCCAGCAGACCAGCCTGCTTACGTAACTTTGAAAGAGTAGTTCTGGTGCTGGAATCTGGTGGCCCCACCTCTCCGTGCTTGGGGGCAATATATCGGGTGGCCCCACCTCTCCGGGCTTGGGGGCAATACAAGGCTGTTCTGCCGAGATGCGACACTGCACGGGTCCTCACTGTCAATTATTTACCCAGCATTTGACACCACCTTTTGGTGTCAACATAAAAAACTCACAGCTCTGAAATAAAGTATTGGTTTGGGTTCAGAACCTTACCTAAGGAGCCACTTCTACACGTAACAATTTACAATAACACCATTTAGACAGGGTCAGATCTCTCTGACCATACAACACACCTTACCAAGTTGGTTTCACATAGGATAAGTTCTCCCAGACTACATATTCAGAAATATGTTTATTAGCTTCTTGCCCTAGGATAGGATAGGTGATATGTTCCACTGATCTCAACACTTGATCTGTCCTTCCTAATCCTTGCTGGAGTTTATATATATATTGTTTGTCCCTAGACCCTGAACTAGGGCGGGGGGTCTAGAGCAAATCCTTACTTGTTTGTAAGGCTAGATTTCGATATGGCAGTATCAAATCACTCGAAACATTAAACAATATTCAAAATATACAAAGAAATAATTTCAATCTTACCAGATTATGAATAAAGAACACAGAAATGCTAGCAAAACTCAGCTGAGCTGCTGGCTATAGTATGGCGTCCCTGAACTTATTTCTATTTACTTCATTTGAAATCACCACACTTAAAATTTACTGTGTCTATCACTGGACAACTATTGAGGAATGGCAAAAAAGCTCGTCTGAGCGCGGATAATATGATTGTCTGTGGCCAATCAATGCCTTGGTTTTTTTAAATTCAAATTTCCTACACTAAAGTCATTTCAGTCATGCTTCAGTCAAGTATGGATTTTTATCTGTTAGTCTGTCCGTCTCTACTTGCGTTTTCACAAAAAACGTACTTGGTTTTTGAACCAACCTATCCATCCCCTCTACAAATTTGCCTGAAAAGTTATTTTTTAGCCACAGCTCCCACCAATGTCCCTTCTCTTTCATTCTAACTAGATTTGAACACTTGCGTCTCAAGGTCGCGATTTTTGTGCAAATTAGTGACATGTTTGATTCAATGCAGTCTTTCGCTGATGTGAACAACACAGTCTTTTGTCATTATCTTCATTATTAGCTATCCGTCTGTATAAATAAAAGCATATTATTTCACTGCTCAGAATGGGCCATCCGGCCAGCTAATTTTTATATTCCTAACATTAATATTAAGAAAAAGTTACTTTTTAAATTTTGTAATATTTCAAGCATCTGCGTTTGCCGCTGAATTCAAATAAAAGGCTTGGTATCGCAAAAGTGTCCAATAAATGACTGTGGCGTATCATATCCAAGGTCCCTTCTGTCGATTTCCTTACTTTATGTCAACTTGGGGGACGTACATTTTCCTTTCTCCCCCCCCCCCCCCCCCCCCCAATTGCGTCTCCTTAGCCTTGCTAGTCTCACGCAATTTTTCAGTCATATTTTTTTCCTTTTGATCCGCCGTTCTCATCCCGTTCAAATGGTAACCGTTTTGATTTCCCGTCTAGCAAGTCAATTTTTATGGAGGGTAGTGACCCGCGGCGTGGGCGATCATGCCTTCTAGTAACTTACGCAATCTTTTTATCCCTACATTTTATCCTTTGGAGATATTTTTACGTTGTATCACTGTTAATTCTGTGACACATCTCCCCACTTGAAAACATGCCTACGGCAAGTTCTAAAACCAGTGATACACATAGATAAAATCTCTCCTCACGTCTGCCATTACTCTAATTTTGATCACAGGGGTGCCTTTTTTGTTTGTGGCCTAGGTGCTCTCTGCAGTTTTTCCAAATTCTTAGGATCAGGGGTCATATTACCCTGATATACAGTGTGTCCCAAGAATTCCAACTCTTTGCATCCAATACAACATTTTGTTGACCTAGCAGTTAAGTTCGCCTCCCGAAGTCTATTAAATAACATCTCTAGAGCTTCAATGTGTTCTTCAAATGTCTCTGTGGCGACGAGAATATCATCCATGAAATTCGTGATACATGGGTTATTCAGGGGATCCAACAATTTGCGCATCATCCTTGAAAATACACTCGGAGCATTTTTCAGTCCGAATGGTAGCATATTGAATTCATAATGTCCATCCGAAGTGCTAAAAGCCAAATAAGGTCTCACTTCAGGCTTCACTGGGATCTGGTAATAGCCTTTACTAAGATCCACCTTTGAAAAAATATTTTGCCTTGTTCAGTCTGGCAAATAACTGTTTTGTGTCTGGTAATGGATCCACTTGTCCTTCTGTGACAGCATTCAGTTTCCTGTAATCTATGCACAGTCTGTGTTCCCCAGACGGTTTTCTCAACAAAACGACACTAGAACTAAAAGATGATTCACTGTGCGAAATAATCCCCTCCTTCAACAAATAGTCTATTTCTTCCTTCAATACCTTCTCCTTCGCGAACGGAATAGAATAGGCTCTCATACAGATTGGGTTTGAGTCTACCAGTTTCATGTCATACTGTAGCAAATTTGTATGGCCTGGTTTATCTGTTAATACATCTGTATGTTCCTCCAGAACCTGTTGAACTCTCTCCCTCTGGTTTTTAGTCAGGTGCTTACTGACTTTTACCTGTGCTGCTGTTTCACAAGGATGTAATGGGTATTCATGTGAGGTGAGTGGTTCCTTTTGCATCTGAGTGTCGTGGAATATTCTAATCCACATATATAAATTATCAAGTAAATATAAAGCCTAATAAATACATATAATAAATAAAGAGAAGAGCAATGGTAAATAACAGTGCTGTCACAAAGACTGTACTCGAAATCCCCTTGTTTTCTACTGCGTAAGCAAATTGTAACGTTTCACGTTGATATTAAAGGCCTTCTGCAACATACACGCGTTTCCCAAACACACAATAAAATGTGCTGCCTTTCTAAGAAAAACCTTGAAATATGCAAGTTGACCTAAATTTTAAATTCCATTCATGTCTTTTTCTACACTGCGTTACCAAAACGAACGAACAGATGGACAAAAGGATAAAGAGAGAGGGGAGGGCTGAAAAAATCAGGAACGCATGCAACACGCGTCGCGCGATACACAAATGCTGCCATCACGCGTGTAAGTCTACATGCACTAATTTTTTTTTCAGACGGACAGTGATAAAATACACTACCCTTTCCCAGAGTTAGGTTTATAAATCATAAAAAAACGCTTATTAGGAAAGATAACAATAGATGGGTTTACGGTTGAAAACATAACAGTACCCAGACATCACATCTTCGAAACAGGAGGTAGAAAATACATATTTTGAACGCAGCCACGTAGCTCTTTCAAATTGGTATATTTGGGTTCCTTAGGGCTTGCTGACAAATAATATGTAAAACGTTACGCAAATAGTCCAGGAATTAATAAATTATACCCAAAATAAAATAGTGAGGATGCCTGACAGCATGGAATCATTTCTGCTCATAAAATTTTTTTTTTATAACGTGTTTGAAAAAACCTTACGTTACATAAATAGCCTACCATGTAAACTCCCAATTGATTGGAGCGCAACAAATGAAAGCCTAACCACGATTGGTCGGACTATAAATACTATCTTTCGTTGTTAGGGGAAACGGGGAAAGGTAACATTTTTTCAAACACTTGTCGAAACGTGGCTCATTGGCCAGTCTCACTGATATACACACTTGGGAGCGTTAGTTCGAAACCACTTGTTTAAATAAGCTTGATAAAGCATCAGTGCGTTGAAGCCAGCTCACAATTTTGCTAAAATAAAAGCCTGGAACATAAGCAGATGGAAATTTGTGCCAGTAATTGTGCCAGAATTCATTGCTAATCAACGTATCTGTGTTTATTTCCATGAAATTGTGGTAAGCTTGAACCATTCAGTATCTATTAATGAAAATTGAATGTGTATTGTTGATTTATGCCTGTATATATATGTGTAGTTCAGTGGCAAACGTGAGGTAAAGCCTATAATGCTCCAGCCTGAACAGAGGGTGTCGAAGGAAAGTAAAACGGCATGGAATGGCCAAACAGTACACTGACACCTAGATGATTGACTAGAAAGAAATAATGCTGGAATTGCAGAGGCGTAGTAACCATTAAGGAGGTTAATGCTGGTATAAAGTACTTCAGAATGAAGCTGACAGTTGGCCTAACGCTCTGAACTCAATGTTTGTGCTGTATTGTGATCAGTGTAAAAGAGAGTATAAGTTAGTTATGAAGTAGAAGGTACATCCTTCTTGATTTCAGGGACAGTGGTCTTGATGGTACTGAGCAGCACCTGGTCAGAGCTTTGCTGAATCCAGTGTCGGACAGCATACTCCTTGGTCCTTTTAGCTATCAGTGAGGTGTCTCCAGAGCCCAGAGGAGAATTCGAGCAGAGGAGTCCTTTCCTGCCGCCATCACGCCAGATAAGCTAACTTGGCCAGCTGAGCTCAACATTATGTCCCCTCATCTTGAAATGACTTTATAAAAATAACATTTAGAGGGGAATTTAATTGTCGTAATATCAGGAACTGAGAACATCTCCAATACTAGTCCCAAAAGACAAACTATTGAAGTCATGATGACAAATACCAACAGAGCTTGAACAAAACAAAACCAGTATTACCTCATTTTACTACTTCACAACTGACACACATAGAATATTTGTAATAATATATGTCACTACAATATTCATATTAAATACATTCTGTACATAACTTGTAATTTAAATTGATTGTGATTCCTGGTTCCCTTGTAGTTGAATCAGGACACATATTCATTCATGCCAGTAATGAATACATATTGTTATTTGAAAAGTTACGAGTGACTTCTTTAAGATATTCTCATAGAGTGTTATATGTATGTGAGTGTCACAGTGTTGTTAAGAGTAGTGGATTAAATTAAATTGTTTATCTGTCTGTTGTTGTGACTTACACTTCATCATACACATACCCTAGACACATAACGTAGTCATCACACTATTCCAGAATAATTCTGACTGAGATATATAGATATGTGGTAGCAAGTAAGGTTATATATAATACACTACTCTTATTAGATATATATACCTTCACAGCTGATCTCAGTCAGTACACTAAGTCCCCTATAAATATTTATAACATCCCACTTCACCACATATATTGGGGTCTCGCTCTTGGGATTTTGAATCTTTCCCTATTAAAAATATTGGGGGTAATTCACTTCAGGGAATATAAGAATTAAAAGGTATCCTTGGGTGGAATTAAATAAGGTTGAGCTCACGGTGCCTGTGTTGTCCATTAGAGATTGAATTGTTGGTTAGACATTGTATAAATTTACATAATAGACAATGGCGGACCTGGCCAAATTTCGATCTGCTGCGGTTCAGACTGCAAAAGAGTTAGGATTAGATGGGCAAGTTATGGTTGCCTATGTCACGACGGAATGTGACAAATTTATTGAACGTGAAGAAAGAAGGTTTGAAGCCGAAAGAAAGTTAGAGGCTGACAAGGAAATTAAGAAGTTACAGTTTGAAGCTGAGGCTGAGACTAAGAGGTTGCAGATTGAGGCTAAGAGGTTGCAGATTGAGGCTGAGGCTAAGAAATTGGAGGCAGAAAGAGAAGACAAAAGATTAGCTGCAGAAAGGGAAGAGAAGAAATTAGCTGCAGAAAGGGAAGAGAGGAGATTAGCTGCAGAGAGGGAAGCAGAAAAGGAGGAGAAAAGATTACAAAGGGAACATGAATTACGACTAAGGGAGTTTGAGTTTCAAGGCCATGCTCCTGAAAATGGTGCCAGTCCCTTTGCCTCTGATGCTACGGTTACTCAAGGAGCCTCAACCTCAGCTATGAATTTTCATTTAGATCATTTTGTTGAGAAAGACGATGATATTGAGAGCTACCTAAATAGGTATGAACTATTAGCTACCACGTATGGGTTAGAGAGAGAAAGGTGGAGCTTAAAGTTATCTCAGGGACTTCGTGGGGCAGCTTATGAAGTTTTTGCAAAAATGAGCAGAGGTGATCAGGAAAATTATGATATGCTAAAGCAGGCTCTTTTGTTAAGGTATGAAAAGAATGCAGAATTCTATAGAAAAAAATTTAGGAATGCTAAACTACTGTCAGGTGAAACCTATCACCAGTTCTCTGCACGAATAGAGACATACTTGGAGAAATGGACTTCTCTGGGGAAAACCCAAGATCTTAAGGAAATGGTCCTTATAGAGCAATTAAGAGAGTCCATGGCTCCAGACCTGAGAAAGTTTCTCATGGAACAAGGTGCAGAGAGGCTGGATGAGTTGCTAAATGTTGCTGAAAGGTATCAAGCAGCTCAAGCAGAGGTAACAGGTAATAAAAAGAAACAGGTGGACAACTTTAGGGCACCACAGAACTTTAATAAATTTGATCCTAAGGATCAAAATAAAGGTAAGCACCAATTTGATAGGCCACGGTATGAAAATAAAAATAAATTCCCACAATTCGATGAAAGGAAATATAATGAAAGAAAATCTTTCAACCAAGGAAAAAGGTGGTGTAAAAATTGTAAGATGAACAATCATGACACTGACCATTGTAGAAGGAAACCTCCTCATTTTGCTGCTATGACATCGGGGAAAAAGGAAAAGAAGGGCAAACCTGAAGAATTACAGGAACCATACCACCCCCCAGTGTGTGAAGATGTCATCTGTAATGGTGTCACTATAAGATGTTTATATGATACCGGTTTAGATTACGATTCCGTTGTGAGTTCTCACCTGGTGCAGGCCGATCAATACACCACAGAAACAGTGGAGATTCAAACTGCAACCAAGGATGTAGCTACCATGACACTTCCCGTCGCCCGAATAAAAAAGAAAACGCGATATGTGGAAGGAATCATAAAAGCAGCAGTGATAAATGAGCCAATCTACCCTCTAATATTGGGGTGTAGATATGTCTTCTTGGGGAATCCCAAGAGACCTGTGATATTGGCAACAGTGCAGACCAGATCACAGTCAAAGAAGGAGGAGGATAATCCCATAAATACTCACCCAGATGAGATGAGGAAGGCACAGGCTGAGGACAAAACACTCAAGCCATGTTTCAAGAAGTTGCCCAAATCTCATACACCTCCAGGCAAGGGAGAGTTTTATATGAAGAACAAACTGATATATAGGAAGGCTGGATCTGAATCCAATGGTCACGGACAGCTGGTCCTTCCCACTTCATATAGGACTAAAGTGTTGGAACTAGGGCATGCGATTCCCTTCAGTGGTCATATGGGAATCAGCGCAACAGGACAGCGAATAGCTTGTCACTATTTCTGGCCAGGAATAACTGAAGATATCAAACGATATGTAAAATCCTGTCCAGAGTGCCAACGAGTAGCACCTAAACATTGGACTGCACCAGCAACTCTGGGGGAAATGCCCATAGTGGGAACACCCTTTGAGAGAGTTGCCGTGGATCTTGTGGGACCTCTCACCCGAACCAAGAGAAGGAACAGCTACATTCTGACTCTGGTGGACACTTGTTCTATGTGGGGAGAGGCAGTAGCCCTGTCATCGATTGATTCTAAACATGTGGCAGAGGCATTGCTCACAATTTTCACAAGGTTAGGCTTTCCCAATCAAATCTTGACTGATAATGGCTCTCAGTTCAAGGGGAAACTAACTGAAGAAGTTTTCAGGATCTTTCAGGCCAAACACTTCCATTGTAGTGTGTATCATCCCCAAGGGAACGGCCAAGTGGAAAGATTTAACGGCACATTGATGTCGATCCTGAGAAAGTTGGCACACGAAAAACCAGATACATGGGACCAGTACCTGCACGCCGCCCTCTTTGCTTATCGGGAGGTACCCCATAGTTCAACCGGTATGGCCCCGGCAACATTATTGTTTGGAAGGCCAATAAAAGGTCCACTTGAAGCTTTGTTAAGAACGTGGACTGATGAAAAGGCAGAGGAAAACATTACATCTTCATACCAATATGTGAATGAGCTGACCACTCGGTTGAAAACTGGCTGGAAACTTGCCAATGAAAATTTGAAACAAGCCAGGAAGAAACATGCTGCCTATTATAACAGGAAGGCGAAAGACAGAAATTTGGCTGTGGGAGAGAAAGTACTGCTTCTTTTGCCTGGGAGTCAGAATAAGTTACAAATTGGATGGCAGGGTCCATATACAGTTTTAGAGAAGGTGTCTAGAACAAATTATAAGATAGATAAGAAGGGGAAAGAAAAAATCTATCATGTGAATCTCCTGAAGAAATATTTGGAAAGAGAACATCAGGAAGAGACACACTTGTTGACCTTGTCCATCGCCATGGAGATGAAAAAGGAACCACTTTCATCATTTGAATATCCATTACACCCCTGTGAGACAGCAGCACAGGTGAAAATCAGTACACATTTAACGAAAACTCAGAAAGAGAGAGTGCAACAGGTTCTAAATAATCATGCAGAGGTGTTAACAGACCGACCAGGGCATACAAACCTATTGGAATATGATATGAAACTGATAGACTCCACACCTGTCTGTATGAAACCATATTCGATTCCGTTTGCTAAGGAGAAAGCTTTGAAGGAAGAGATAGACTATCTGTTGAAGGAAGGAATTATTTCGCACAGTGAGTCTTCGTATAGTTCCGGTGTTGTACTTTTAAGGAAGCCCTCTGGAGAACATAGACTCTGTATAGATTACAGGAGACTGAATGCTATTACAGAAGGACAGGTGGATCCATTGCCGGATACAAATCAGCTGTTTGCCAGACTAAATAAAGCTAAATATTTCTCAAAAGTGGATCTGAGTAAAGGATACTATCAGATTCCAGTAAAGCCTGAGGTTAGACCATACCTAGCTTTTAGTACCTCAGAAGGACACTGAGTTTAATAGATTGCCATTTGGATTGAAGAATGCGCCTAGTGTCTTCTCTAGAATGATGAGAAAATTATTGGATCCTCTGAATAATCCCTGTATAACAAATTTTATGGATGATATCCTTATAGCAACAGAAACATTTGAGGAACACATTGACTCTCTGAACATGCTGTTTAATCGACTTAGGGAGGCAAATTTAACAGCCCGACCAACCAAATGTTGCGTTGGATGTAAAGAATTGGAATTTTTGGGACACACAGTTTATCAGGGAAACATGACCCCTGACCCAAAGAATTTAGAAAAACTACAGAAAGCCCCGAGACCACAAACCAAGAAGGACGTGAGATCCTTTGTCTCATTATGTGGTTTCTACCAGAAGTATATCAAAAACTTTAATTCCATATGTGCACCTTTAACGGAATTGACACGTAAAGGACATCCAGATCGCATTACATGGACACCACAATGTGAAATGACTTACCAAGAATTGAAGGAAAAGCTCACAAGTAAACCCATTTTGAAATTACCTGACTTAAGTCAAGAATTCATAGTAAGGACGGATGCAAGTAATATTGGGTTGGGTGCAACTCTACTACAGAAATCAGATGCATTGGATGGGGAATTAAGCCCAGTGGCATATGCTAGCAGAAAGTTGAATAAAGCTGAAATCAACTACTCAACTAGCGAAAAAGAATGTCTTGCAGTAATATGGGCAATAAAGAAATTCAATATTTATCTATATGGGAAGGCATTTAAGTTGCAAACAGATCACAAACCTTTATCGTTTCTAGCACAGGCTAAGCATGAGAACTCTAGGTTACTCCGATGGTCTTTGCTTCTGGCTCCATATAATTTTAGCATCGAGTATATATCTGGAAAAACCAATTTGGGAGCGGATTTTTTAAGCCGCCATCCGTGTGATGAGAATCACCGTAAACCCCAGAAATAATAATAAATTTCTCTATGTGAATATAGAATAAAGGACTGACATATAATGTCTGTTTTAAGAGGGGAGGTGTCGTGGAATATTCTAATCCACATATATAAATTATCAAGTAAATATAAAGCCTAATAAATACATATAATAAATAAAGAGAAGAGCAATGGTAAATAACAGTGCTGTCACAAAGACTGTACTCGAAATCCCCTTGTTTTCTACTGCGTAAGCAAATTGTAACGTTTCACGTTGATATTAAAGGCCTTCTGCAACATACACGCGTTTCCCAAACACACAATAAAATGTGCTGCCTTTCTAAGAAAAACCTTGAAATATGCAAGTTGACCTAAATTTTAAATTCCATTCATGTCTTTTTCTACACTGCGTTACCAAAACGAACGAACAGATGGACAAAAGGATAAAGAGAGAGGGGAGGGCTGAAAATCAGGAACGCATGCAACACGCGTCGCGCGATACACAAATGCTGCCATCACGCGTGTAAGTCTACATGCACTAATTTTTTTTCAGACGGACAGTGATAAAATACACTACCCTTTCCCAGAGTTAGGTTTATAAATCATAAAAAAACGCTTATTAGGAAAGATAACAATAGATGGGTTTACGGTTGAAAACATAACAGTACCCAGACATCACATCTTCGAAACAGGAGGTAGAAAATACATATTTTGAACGCAGCCACGTAGCTCTTTCAAATTGGTATATTTGGGTTCCTTAGGGCTTGCTGACAAATAATATGTAAAACGTTACGCAAATAGTCCAGGAATTAATAAATTATACCCAAAATAAAATAGTGAGGATGCCTGACAGCATGGAATCATTTCTGCTCATAAAATTTTTTTTTTATAACGTGTTTGAAAAAACCTTACGTTACATAAATAGCCTACCATGTAAACTCCCAATTGATTGGAGCGCAACAAATGAAAGCCTAACCACGATTGGTCGGACTATAAATACTATCTTTCGTTGTTAGGGGAAACGGGGAAAGGTAACATTTTTTCAAACACTTGTCGAAACGTGGCTCATTGGCCAGTCTCGCTGATATATACACACTTGGGAGCGTTAGTTCGAAACCACTTGTTTAAATAAGCTTGATAAAGCATCAGTGCGTTGAAGCCAGCTCACAATTTTGCTAAAATAAAAGCCTGGAACATAAGCAGATGGAAATTTGTGCCAGTAATTGTGCCAGAATTCATTGCTAATCAACGTATCTGTGTTTATTTCCATGAAATTGTGGTAAGCTTGAACCATTCAGTATCTATTAATGAAAATTGAATGTGTATTGTTGATTTATGCCTGTATATATATGTGTAGTTCAGTGGCAAACGTGAGGTAAAGCCTATAATGCTCCAGCCTGAACAGAGGGTGTCGAAGGAAAGTAAAACGGCATGGAATGGCCAAACAGTACACTGACACCTAGATGATTGACTAGAAAGAAATAATGCTGGAATTGCAGAGGCGTAGTAACCATTAAGGAGGTTAATGCTGGTATAAAGTACTTCAGAATGAAGCTGACAGTTGGCCTAACGCTCTGAACTCAATGTTTGTGCTGTATTGTGATCAGTGTAAAAGAGAGTATAAGTTAGTTATGAAGTAGAAGGTACATCCTTCTTGATTTCAGGGACAGTGGTCTTGATGGTACTGAGCAGCACCTGGTCAGAGCTTTGCTGAATCCAGTGTCGGACAGCATACTCCTTGGTCCTTTTAGCTATCAGTGAGGTGTCTCCAGAGCCCAGAGGAGAATTCGAGCAGAGGAGTCCTTTCCTGCCGCCATCACGCCAGATAAGCTAACTTGGCCAGCTGAGCTCAACATTATGTCCCCTCATCTTGAAATGACTTTATAAAAATAACATTTGGAGGGGAATTTAATTGTCGTAATATCAGGAACTGAGAACATCTCCAATACTAGTCCCAAAAGACAAACTATTGAAGTCATGATGACAAATACCAACAGAGCTTGAACAAAACAAAACCAGTATTACCTCATTTTACTACTTCACAACTGACACACATAGAATATTTGTAATAATATATGTCACTACAATATTCATATTAAATACATTCTGTACATAACTTGTAATTTAAATTGATTGTGATTCCTGGTTCCCTTGTAGTTGAATCAGGACACATATTCATTCATGCCAGTAATGAATACATATTGTTATTTGAAAAGTTACGAGTGACTTCTTTAAGATATTCTCATAGAGTGTTATATGTATGTGAGTGTCACAGTGTTGTGAAGAGTAGTGGATTAAATTAAATTGTTTATCTGTCTGTTGTTGTGACTTACACTTCATCATACACATACCCTAGACACATAACGTAGTCATCACACTATTCCAGAATAATTCTGACTGAGATATATAGATATGTGGTAGCAAGTAAGGTTATCTATAATACACTACTCTTAATAGATATAGATACCTTCACAGCTGATCTCAGTCAGTACACTAAGTCCCTTATAAATATTTATACATCCCACTTCACCACACTGAGTTGCAATAGCCAAGGTCAATAAGGGGGTGCTTTCCTGGAGTGGTCTGTCCAGATACTTCTTTAATAAGTTTACATGATAAACTTTCTCCTTCCCCTTTTTGTCAATTTTATAGTTTGTTCTAGACACCTTCTCTAGAACCGTATATGGACCTTGCCAACCAATTTGTAATTTATTCTGGCTACCGGGTAGTAGAAGCAGCACCTTCTCTCCCACAGCTAGTTCTCGGTCCTTTGCCTTCCTATTAAAATATGCTGCATGTTTCTTCCTGGCTTGTTTCAAATTATCATTTGCCAGTTTCCATCCAGCTTTCAAACGAGTGGTCAGTTCGTTCACGTATTGATAAGATGAGGTAACAGGTTCTTCCGCCTTCTCATCCGTCCAGGTCCTTAATAAAGTTACATCTGGATCTTTAATTTATCATACTTATTTTTCATGGAACCCATCGGGTCCCGTCTATTAGAAGCTTTATAATGAGGACTTTTCTTCCTAGAATCATCACTCACAAATCGACCACTACCAATTTTTTTCTGGGGTTTGTCTCCCCACTTGAGATTGCTTATGAGAGATCTTCGCTCTCTTTTCTGTTCTTCCAGTTTATATAAGTCTGACCGAGTGATTGTCATCTTATCCTGGGTAAAATTTACTCTTTGTACTCGTCGCATAGTGGCCATGTTAATCCATTCAAGTGAAGACTGGGTGTGAAAAGGGGGCTCCCATTCCACTTTGTCTACCCGAGTATAATTAGTTTTCCTTTCAGGCCTAAAGTTGCCCCGTGGCGTTTCTAGGTTCTGCACATATTTTCCCTTTGTGGGTGTTCCCTCATGAAATACGCCACATGCTTCTACAAAGTTTTCAACATCGACATTTACGTCGGGCCAATAGTATTTTCGAGCAATCTTTTGGCAGATGGTACCGACTTTCTCATGGTCACCATCTTTTCCAACATGTAAGCTCCTTATTAAGTTTGCCCTATATATCTTGGGAAGAACTAACTGTCCGTGACCAGTGGATCTAGTTCCTGTCTTCCTGTATAATAGTTTGTTCTTCATGAAATATTCCCCCTTGCTCGGAGGTGTGTGGCATTTGGGCAATTTTTTAAAACATGGCTTGAGTGTCCTATCCTCAGCCTGCGCCTTTCTCATCTCCTCTGGATAAGCATTTATAGGTTCACCTTCTTCCTCCTTCTTCTGTGACCTGGTCTGCACTGTCGCCATGATCACAGGCCTCTCGGGATTCCCCAAGAAGACGTATCTACACCCCAATATCAGAGGGTAGATTGGTTCATCTATCACTGCTGCTCTGATTTCTCCTTCCACATAGCGAGTTTTCACCGTTATCTTTGCTATGGGAAGTGTCATGAGTGGTATGTCCTTAGTCGCCCCTTGTATTTCCACTGTTTCTGTGCTATACTGACTTGGGTCCACTAGGCTAGACTTCACAACTGAATCATAATCCAAACCTGTATCATAAAGGCACCTTATGGTGACCCCATTACAAATAACATCCTCACAAACTGGGGGGTGATAAGGTTCCTGTTGTCCATTAGGATTAACCTTTAATCTTTGAGTCCCCGACTTCATTGCAGCAATGTTTGAAGGTTTCCTTCTACAAAATTCGGTGTTATGGTTATCTTTCTTGCACCATTTACACCATCTTTTTCCTTTGTTCAACGGTTTTCTTTCATTGAACTTTTGGTCATTGAACTGTGAGTTTCTGTCGCGATAGTCATTTCTTGGCCGCTCAAAGTTTGTCCTACCTTTATTTCCCTGCTCTCTATTATCAAATTTATTAAATTGCTGTGGAGCTTTAAAATTGTCTATGTGCTTCTTTTTAGCACCACTTACCTCTGCCTGGGCTGCCTGATACCTCTCAGCGACATTTAAAACCTCTCCCAACTTCTCTGCACCTTGTTCCATGAGAAATTTTCTCATGTCTGGAGCCATGGACTCTCTCAATTGCTCAATCATGATCATTTCTTTAAGATCTTGGGTCTTCCCCAGAGCAGTCCATTTCTCCAAATAGGTTTCCAGTCTAGCAGAGAATTGGTGGTATGTCTCCCCAGACAACAGTTTGGCATTTCTAAATTTCTTACGATAAAATTCACCATTCTTCTCGTACCTTAATAACAAAGCCTGCTTTAACATGTCATAATTGTCTTGGTCTTCCCTGTTCATTTTAGCAAATACTTCATAAAAAGTACCTCTCAGTCCCTGTGATAGCTTTAAACTCCACCTCTCTCTCTCTAACCCATATGTAGTAGCTAATAACTCAAAACGTCCTAGGTACCCCTCTATGTCATCGTCTTTTTCAACAAAATGGTCTAAATGAAACCCCATAGCTGAGTTTGAGGCTCCCAGACTGGGCGTAGCATCTGAGGCAAAAGGGCTGGCACCATTTTCAGGAGCCTGGCCTTGTAATTCCAGCTCCCTTAGTCGTAATTCGTGCTCCCTTTGCAACCTTCTATCTTCTGCCTCCCTTTCGACAGTCAATCTTTTTTCTTCTGCCTCCCTTTCGGCAGTCAATCTTTTTTTCTTCTGCCTCCCTTTCGGCCTTTTTATCTTCTGCCTCCCTTTGCTGTCGTTTTTCTTCTGCCTCAATCTGCAGCCTCTTAGTCTCAGCCTCTAACCTCTTCTCTTCAGCCAACCTTTCAGACTCTAATTTTCTTTCAGCCTCTTTTTTCTAATCTCCTTTCTTCCCGTTCAATATATTTATCACATTCAGCCGTTACGTATTGAATTAAAATCTGACCATCCATTCCCATCTCCTTTGCGGTCAGCACAGCAGCTGATCTAAATTTTGCCAGCTCCGCCATACTTTCTAAACAAATCTTAGCAATAAGCAAAGTAAAATTTCCAACCACTAAAGTACTTATAATTATTCTAGACTAAAATAATTCTAATTAACTAATTAACTAACACTGGCTGTGAAGATTCACCAACTTCTAATTGCCCTTTTAATTTAAAGGGACACTTTTAATTTTAAGGGAATTTTACAATTTTGTTCCCCTAATTTTATTTCTCCCACCAGGAGATCCCTGGACAAGACCCCAATATATGTAGTGGTTTTGATGGTATTGTATGATGGTGATATTACTATGTGTGATGTATGAGGTCAGCTGTGAAGGCTCCTGAGATAAAATGTAGCTGTGAATTTTCAGAAGGCCTTTCTTGCTACCACTACGACCTCACACCTATCTTTTTTTCTAATGAATGTGGCTACGTTAAAATCTAGGGTACTGAATGTAATGTGTTGTATTGACATATACAAACACACACACACACACACACAGATATTAAATAATATAATATTATCAATAAAATTTAGAACACAAGGAACTAAATTCAGCTGGTGAAATTTTAGAAAGTAAATCTTTTTTTTAAATTTATTTGTTCTGAACCAAGGTTTTATGTTGGCCAGAACATATGAAAGATTTTGGAATTTATGAGTGAATGGCATGAATAAATGACATGATAAATAAAAGGTGTGTACGTATATATTTTTCACGAGTAGTTATTATTTCTACAGTTCATAGTTTTATTTTCCCTGGGAGAACGATGAATAGATGTGCTGTTGGGGTGGCTTCATCCCTCCCTGTCTAAGCCTACCAACCATTGTCCATAAATGATGGAAGAAAAATGGGATGTTTTAGTAGTAATTCACTTTGGGTGCTATGTCTATGAAGTTGGTGTAAATCCAGCAGACCAGCCTGCTTACGTAACTTTGAAAGAGTAGTTCTGGTGCTGGAATCTGGTGGCCCCACCTCTCCGTGCTTGGGGGCAATATATCGGGTGGCCCCACCTCTCCGGGCTTGGGGGCAATACAAGGCTGTTCTGCCGAGATGCGACACTGCACGGGTCCTCACTGTCAATTATTTACCCAGCATTTGACACCACCTTTTGGTGTCAACATAAAAAACTCACAGCTCTGAAATAAAGTATTGGTTTGGGTTCAGAACCTTACCTAAGGAGCCACTTCTACACGTAACAATTTACAATAACACCATTTAGACAGGGTCAGATCTCTCTGACCATACAACACACCTTACCAAGTTGGTTTCACATAGGATAAGTTCTCCCAGACTACATATTCAGAAATATGTTTATTAGCTTCTTGCCCTAGGATAGGATAGGTGATATGTTCCACTGATCTCAACACTTGATCTGTCCTTCCTAATCCTTGCTGGAGTTTATATATATTGTTTGTCCCTAGACCCTGAACTAGGGCGGGGGGTCTAGAGCAAATCCTTACTTGTTTGTAAGGCTAGATTTCGATATGGCAGTATCAAATCACTCGAAACATTAAACAATATTCAAAATATACAAAGAAATAATTTCAATCTTACCAGATTATGAATAAAGAACACAGAAATGCTAGCAAAACTCAGCTGAGCTGCTGGCTATAGTATGGCGTCCCTGAACTTATTTCTATTTACTTCATTTGAAATCACCACACTTAAAATTTACTGTGTCTATCACTGGACAACTATTGAGGAATGGCAAAAAAGCTCGTCTGAGCGCGGATAATATGATTGTCTGTGGCCAATCAATGCCTTGGTTTTTTTTTAAATTCAAATTTCCTACACTAAAGTCATTTCAGTCATGCTTCAGTCAAGTATGGATTTTTATCTGTTAGTCTGTCCGTCTCTACTTGCGTTTTCACAAAAACGTACTTGGTTTTTGAACCAACCTATCCATCCCCTCTACAAATTTGCCTGAAAAGTTATTTTTAGCCACAGCTCCCACCAATGTCCCTTCTCTTTCATTCTAACTAGATTTGAACACTTGCGTCTCAAGGTCGCGATTTTTGTGCAAATTAGTGACATGTTTGATTCAATGCAGTCTTTCGCTGATGTGAACAACACAGTCTTTTGTCATTATCTTCATTATTAGCTATCCGTCTGTATAAATAAAAGCATATTATTTCACTGCTCAGAATGGGCCATCCGGCCAGCTAATTTTTATATTCCTAACATTAATATTAAGAAAAAGTTACTTTTTAAATTTTGTAATATTTCAAGCATCTGCGTTTGCCGCTGAATTCAAATAAAAGGCTTGGTATCGCAAAAGTGTCCAATAAATGACTGTGGCGTATCATATCCAAGGTCCCTTCTGTCGATTTCCTTACTTTATGTCAACTTGGGGGACGTACATTTTCCTTTCTCCCCCCCCCCCCCCCCCCCCCCCCCCCCCCCCCCCCCCCCCTCCCCCCCCCCCCCCCCCCCCCCACCCAATTGCGTCTCCTTAGCCTTGCTAGTCTCACGCAATTTTTCAGTCATATTTTTTTCCTTTTGATCCGCCGTTCTCATCCCGTTCAAATGGTAACCGTTTTGATTTCCCGTCTAGCAAGTCAATTTTTATGGAGGGTAGTGACCCGCGGCGTGGGCGATCATGCCTTCTAGTAACTTACGCATTCTTTTTATCCCTACATTTTATCCTTTGGAGATATTTTTACGTTGTATCACTGTTAATTTTGTGACACCAACTCGTTGCTGTCCATGTAAAACATGGTCTCTGACCAAAGGACTAGAGAGGAAAATCCTATCCTGTGAGATGAGATGTTTAAGAAAAGCCATTAATATTACCTGAGAGACAGAATAAGAAATGATGACATCGCAGTGATGACATCGCAATGATTGTAGGAACTACACCTTGCAGCAAGTATATAGAAAGACAGAAAATTATGTGGTTTGGCCAACTCACAAGAATGGAGACCGATAAATTACTTCTACTCGCTTACAACACTAATGAAATCTCATCACGACAGCAGAGGGACAGGAAACAAGATGGGCAGAGCATTTCTGAGAAACTCTGAACAAGGAACCACCAGAGACAAAATTGAATGTTCCTGAGGCTGAAAATGATCTAGATGTTAATACATACATTCCACGAACAGAAGAAATCATCACAGCAATCAAAGGGTTAAAAAATGGAAAAGCTCCTGGCCATGATAACTTAAATGCAGAGCTATTTAAGACAGATCCTGAGCTTGCAGCAGAACTATTAGAACCACTATTTGCACAAGTCTGGAAAACAGGGACAACACCAACGGAGTGGAACAAAGGAATAATTGTCAAATTGCCCAAGAAGGGAGATCTTGCAGACTGCAATAATTGGAGAGGAATAACTCTTCTCTTAGTTCCCAGCAAAATACTAGGCAGGATAATTATATAGAGAATTTCAAAAGCAGTAGACCACAAACTGAGGAAAGAACAAGCAGGATTTAGAAAGAACAGAAGATGTGTAGATCATATATTTACCCTCAGGAACATTATAGAGCAGTGCTCAAAATGGCAAAGACAGCTGTACATTAATTTCGTTGATTTTGAAAAGGCTTTTGACAGTATACATAGGGACAGTTTATGGAAAATATTGAGGGCTTATGGAATTCCAAGCTGCATAATTATAAAAAGCCTCTATGCCAACTTTACGTGTAGCGTTGGGCAGAGCAACCTAACCTTTGAGGTGAAGACAAGGAGTACGACAGGGATGCCCCTTATCAACCACTCTATTTTTAACAGTCATAGACTGGGTGATGCGCCAGACAACAGAGGGCAGTTCAAAAGGAATAAGATGGACTACATTTTCTACATTGGAAGATCTGGAATATGCAGATGACATTGCACTGCTAGCACATTGACATCAACACATCCAGGAAAAAACCGATAGACTTAATAAGTATAGCCAGCAGGTGGGATTGAACATCAATCTAAAGAAGACAGAGGTCATGGCGCTCAATGTGAGCAATCCTGAGCCCATATCAGTAAGGAAACAGGAACAGAAAGACACCTTCCCATACCTAGGATGCATAGTAACACCAGACGTCGGAGCAAGCAAAGACATCAACAACAGAATGAACAAAGCAAGAACAGTTTTTTTTAGTCTAAACAACATCTGGAAGTCCTCTCAGTACAACACAAGCACAAAATTAAGATTACATCAGAGCTGTGTGCTTTCTGTGCTTCTCTATGGTGCGGAATGCTGGAGATCTACAGAGAAGTCGAAATTGTCCTCTTTACACACAACATGCCTAAGAAAATGTCCGAATCTTTTGGCCGAATACCATCACCAACCAAGATCTGCTTACTCGGAGCAAGCAAGAGGACATGCACACCATCATAGCTGGCAGACGCTGGAGCTGGGTTGGCCATGTCCTCAGAAGAGACCCCGATGCCATCACAAGAACAGCTATGCTATGGACCCCTGAAGGAAAACGAAAGAGAGGCCGACCAAAAACAACTTGGCGGAGGACTGTGGAGGCTGAAATGCAAAGAATGAACCAGAGTTGGAGCACTGTACGAAGGATGGCCACCGACCGAGCAAAGTGGAATAAATTTGTTGTTGACCTACAAGACGCCACCAGGCGTGATGGCCACTGACTGCTTTGACGGTCGGCGACTAAGCATCAAATAAGAAGAAAGAAGCTTACAACACTAGAAGATCTGGGTTCAGGGCACAGGGAAAACCAACAGGCAGATGGGTAGACAACATCACAGACATCCTACAACAACACGAGCTCACAGCTGCCAGGGCAACACACTTGGCTCACGAACGCAAACTCGGTCTCCACACTGGATGTAGTGGTAGGAGAAAAAGCAAGAGGAAAAACGTCTTAAATAATAACCTTATATTTTCACGCATGATTTAAATCTTCACGTACAGCGAAATAGTTTTTAATACTATGGCCACGCTGAACTTGAAACTGAAGCTGTTAAAACTGTGTGGTTACAAAGATACGACAAGCAACATTCGAAGACACAGGTGTAGTGTGCATCTATTAGTTCAGGTTAATGTTTCTTTGTTTAATACATCTTCGTTCTCGTCAATCCTGGATTCCCAGTGACAGCTGAAACAAGTACCATAATTCACCCTGATCATGGCCTATCACTCTCTCTCTCTCTCTCTCTCTCTCTCTCTCTCTCTCTCTCTCTCTCTCTCTCTCTCTCTCTCTCTCTCTCTCTCTCTTAGACGGGCCTAAGTTCCTTTCTCTCAACACTTTGAAAATAAAGTTCGTTCGCTCTCTTTCAGTCCCTATTCATACAATCGTAGACTTTTCGAATACTTTATTAGTTTTGATTACATGCCCCCTTAATCAGATTATCTTTTCTTATAATATCAATTGTAGGTTCTAATGACGATGTTTGTACTTTTCTACATATTTTATGTCATGTTTATAAGTAGTTAATGTTAATATGAGTGTGCTATTTTATTTTACTTTGCAACGTTGAATTCCTTGACATTGATATGTAAAATGCATATGGGAATAAATGAATTCAGTATGAAAGGTGAGAGAAAGGAAGGGCAGAATGTCAGACGGGCCTGCGTGCCCAATTCTCAACCCTTTGAAAATAAAGTTCGTTCGTTCGTTCGTTCGCTTTCTCTCTCTCTTTCTCTCTCTCTCTTAGACGGGCCTAAGTTCCTTTCTCTCAACACTTTGAAAATAAAGTTCGTTCGCTCTCTTTCAGTCCCTATTCATACAATCGTAGACTTTTCGAATACTTTATTAGTTTTGATTACACTGACAAACAACATTTTTCTTTCTTATATAAGAATAAGTGTTCTTAGGTCAGTTTTTTGCGCTGATTTCAAATTTGAAATCCGTTTATCTCTATCACATCGGGTTCTTAAGATATTTGTGAATAAATATATTTTTGGGAAACCGTTATTTGCTCCGTTTCATTTTTACTATATAACTTATTAAAAATTAATAAAATGCAAAATAATTCTACTTTTTATACTGGTAAAAGATGCATGACATATGTTACACTATTTTTCAAATAGTTACTGTATTTTGAAATAATTCTGAGCGAAATATGGCTTCTAGAAGTTGTAGAAATTCGGCTGATCTGTTCTGTTACGTGTGCGGATATTTTACCGATCGTGTTCACCAGAAAAACTTTACACCATTACTAAAGAAAGCATATGAACTTTATTTTGATTCGAAAGTTGATGATGCAAATAAATCTTGGAAGCCAAATGCAGTTTGTTCGACTTGTGCAAATACATTGGCAGGTTGGTTACGAAAATCGCCGAAGCATAAGTCGATGCCTTTTGGAGAGCCAGTAATATGGCGTGAACCGACAAATCACGCTACTGATTGTTACTTCTGCTTGACCAAATATCCATGGTTTCACTTTTAAAACTAGAAAGTCTGTGGTTTATCCAAATATTGAATCGGTTTCGAAACCAGTGCCTCATGATCCAATCACGTGTCCTATCCCAGTTCCACCAGAACAATATCCGTTGGACGTGATTTAACCATCAGAAAGTGATAGTTTACCTGCTTTAGAAACTAATTCTGACTCGGATTATACACCAGTGAATGATGGTGTTCATTTAACCATTCAGAACTTTCAGATCTAATACGTGATCTCGCTCTTACCAAAGGACAAGCAGAATTACTCGGTTCGCGACTCAAAGAATGGAATTTTTTAGCGCCCAATACTCCGATATCTAAATTTCGTCCTAGACACAGAGAACTTGTTCAATACTTTGAGATGGATGATGAAATTTGCTATTGCAAAGATGTAAACGGTCTAATGGTGCACCTCGGTCATGAGCACATAGTCAACGAATGGCGACTTTTCATCGACTCTTCCATTTATGTTCATCAATTCCAGTTGCCTACTCTGTTCATATGAAAGAAACTTATGACAATATGGCTATACTTTTGGCAAAAATAAAGTACAATGACTACCAATGGCAGATTTGTGGAGACCTAAAGGTCATTGCAATTCTCACGAGCATGCAGACTGGGTATACTAAATTTTGTTGCTTCCTATGTGAATGGGACAGCCACAACAGACAGGAACATTATGCAAGAAAGGTGTGGCCTATCAGGGATCGTATGCAGCTCGGGCATAAAAATGTAATACACAAGCCATTAGTTAACAAAGACAGCATCATTTTACCACCGTTACATATAAAGTTGGGGCTCATGAAGAATTTCGTAAAAGCGTTAGATAAAACGAGCAAAGCTTTCACTTATCTTCGAGAAAAGTTTCCGCAAGTTAGCGATGCAAAGATAAAGGAAGGTATCTTTGTAGGACTTCAGATTAGGAAAGTTATTGCAGACAAACAATTCGAGAACTTGTTACATGGTAGTGAACTTCGCGCATGGATGGCATTCAAATCGATCGTCGATAACTTTCTGGGAAATCACAAATCTGTCGACTATGCGCATATTGTTAAGCAGTGTATAGATGCATACAGAATTATGGGCTGTAACATGTCCCTCAAAATCCATTTGCTCGATTCGCATCTTGACTTTTTCCCTGACAACCTTGGCGAAGTCAGCGATGAACATGGAGAACGATTCCATCAAGATATCGCCGTAATGGAGTCACGTTATCAAGGACGGTGGAGTGTGACCATGCTTGCCGATTATTGTTGGATGCTTCATCGCGATGTACCACATGCCATTCACCGACGAAAGTCGACTGCAAAGAAATTCAAGCCTACATAACTGTTATACTTCTTGTACGAATGATATAATACTGTATGCGTTGTTTAAAAACTTCAATTGTGTATTTCTAGAGATCCCGACCTGATAGAGAAAAACGGTTTGCAGATTTAAAAACAGCACATTAAAATTGACCAGAAAAACATAGAAATGTTAGAGAAAGAAAAAAAAAATTTTTTTTTGTTAGCTAGTGTTATATGCCCCCCTAATCAGGTTATCTTTTCTTATAATATCAATTGTAGGTTCTAATGACGATGTTTGTACTTTTCAACATATTTTATGTCATGTTTATAAGTAGTTAATGTTAATATGAGTGTGCTATTTTATTTTACTTTGCAACGTTGAATTCCTTGACATTGATATGTAAAATGCATATGGGAATAAATGAATTCAGTATGAAAGGTGAGAGAAAGGAAGGGCAGAATGTCAGACGGGCCTGCGTGCCCAATTCTCAACCCTTTGAAAATAAAGTTCGTTCGTTCGATCGTTTTCTCTCTCTCTCTCTCTCTCTCTCTCTCTCTCTCTCTCTCTCTCTCTCTCTCTCTCTCTCTCTCTTTCTCTGTCTGTGTGTCACTGTGTGTCAATGTGTGTGTCTAAATGCGTACCTATGTGTGAGTGCGTGCATGTGTGCGTGCGTGCGTGTCTGTATGTCTACCTGTATACAACATTTAGTCCTTGATACCAAGAGGGAGTTTGAGTGGGTTAGTCTTGGGTTTCCAAAGAATTCTACATAAATGAACTGTTTCCTGCCACTGGCTCGCCTGGTTATTCGTAATAAAATTGTTTCGTATTTTATTTCTATCACTATATTCTACTACCACTACTTCTACTATTAGTACTACTGTAACTGTTACAGCTATTACCACTCCTAATGCTACTGCTGCTATTAATACTTCTACAACTACAACAGCAACTACTATTAATACTATTACTACTACAGTTGTTACTACTATTACCCACCTATTTTTTTCTGCTACTGTTATGACTAATACTGGTCCTACTACCACTACTAATTCTACTATTACTGCTATTACTACTACTACTTTTACTACTACTGTTACTACTATTACCACTACTATTACAGCTGCAACTGTTACTAATAATGTTACTACTATTACTACTACTATTGCTACTACTAGTGTTACTACTTCTGTTGTTACAACTAGTATCACTACTACTATTGCTGCTACTACAACTATTACTACTACTAATACTAATACCTCTTGCTCGTATTACTACTACCTTACAGTCAAATTTTACCTGCTTACCACGAGCGGTCCGCAGTAGCCCTTTATCTTTATGAATGCCGGGGAAAATTGAACCTATTCCGTTCGTCCCGCAAATAGCTGTTCTCTCGCACAATCGTTACATTTCCTTACTCTCAACTACATTTCCTTAAATGAGTACATCGCTGTAATCCAGTGATAAGCATAAAAGTTGTTACGCCAATCAACCCCCACACGATGAAAAGTTCACCCTTGGAGAAAGACGTGATTTATTTACGTGATAAGATTTTTGTTAGCACCTAAGATCATTGAGTTCATCGCGATAATAAAATGACGTAGGTAAATGCAAAGGAAACATGTGAAATCTGTATTTACAAGAAGGATTCCAGATCTCGGTTCACGATAAAATACACATCTGGGAAAACATTTGCGCCTGTTAAGTTGCCTGGCATGTAACCAACAGTTCTTTAATAATACTGCAGCAGAGTATCTCGGTGGTTGTTGTTGTTGTTGTTGTTGTTGTTGTTGTTGTTGTTGTTGTTGTTGAACTAGGGCTGCTGAGCTTCTCGCTCTTTTTACAGCCAATACCAAGTTGAAGAGTCCTTTGTGTTATCTAGGCTTTTTCTGTGGCTTTTCTGGCATTCCGAAACGTGTTGGGTTGAAGTCATGAGCTCAGATTCTCCAGATTGGCTTGCATTTGAAGGATGACCACATCTGGTCTCAAGCTAGAAGGAAGAAGCGAATGCATACTGTGCATTCCCCGCCATCCAAGGTGCCTATCCAATTATGCATAGCTAAAATACTGTGCTCTGGTTCTGGACTCTCCCAAGGTATCATCACAACGTACACAAAGCCACTTCTCAGCTCCCCCTGCCTATCATGGGGTCCATAGTGCATGCAGGCAACGAGGTAAAAGCCATAGTTACGTCTCAACATGTTTCACCACAGGGGGAATCCCTGGAAGTATGTGGGTGATTTCGAGAATCAATGAGGGTGTAATTAGCCTCATAGACAGAGGTTCATTTCCAAATCCACATACTATAGCACGGTATATAGCTGGTGGTCATATAATGATGACTGAGGTAAGGCTTATTAATTTCTTGTGTGTAATGGACCCCTTTGATTGTCCATTGACAGCTATAAGTCCATTCTTAGAAAAAACATGTCCTTAAATGCATTAATTAAATTGTTACATTAAAAAATTTTTTGGGTTGTGTCCTCGGACCTTGTAGTTCCCCTGGGGTTTGTGAAGTGACGAAGAAAGAATAAGACTACATGTATGTCGTACAAGACGACTAGTTTAAGGTTGTGCATGGCGATGGCAACCTCATCATATAAAACAAATATCAACAGAAAGCACAGCTGGGACAGCATGTGAATATGCACCTGTTGCAGGCGCCGTACACGTGAACCAGCTGCAGCAGTAGTTCCAGGCTCAATAAAGACAGAAAAGAAAAGTGATGATGATGTCATGGACCTGCTAGGATTTATTCACGGACCCTCTTGGAGCACAGGTTAAGAAGCCTTGCAATAAGGTTTTCTTTATCTCTTTGAGATTGTTCTCTGTCAAGTCATGTGCGTGTAATGTTAATATCCTTGTAATACTTCTCAGTCCGTTCTACGTACTTTTCCTAATTTAATCTTTTTTTTTATAGTTCCGGGGTTGGAAGGGGCTTTGGCTGTGGTGGTGTGTGTTCTAGATTAACTGTCAATCTGATTGGTTTATGATTGCTTCCACCCATTTGTTCTTGTACTGTTCTGTGTGTTTTATGGTGTGGTAAAGGCTAAGTCTGGGGTGGTAGTTGTTCTCCAACGCTTTGAGTAGAATGTTGGTTGGTCTTCTATCTCTTTTGTTAAATGCTAGTTCTTTCCTTCTCTTAGTCTTCACTTTCTCCCCTCTGGCATCTGTCTGTACCCCCCGCCCCCTTTTTTTAAAAATACTGTGACTGTTAGTCCTCCCCCCCCCCCCCCCCCCAAAAAAAAAAATCAGATATACGTAATAAAACTTCATAATTCACATGCTGTTTCTTGTTCTTCTTTTGTTTCCTCCTCCCGCGGCTCTTCCTACTCTTCGTCTTCATACTTCATATGTGAATCACCATAATGCTTCTTCGATGCTGTCGTTATGTTGTCTTTAAGATTTACTTCTATTAATTTATTATCCTAGCCGTGGCGTTATCTTTGGAATTGTCTTCCACATAACCTAAGAAACAACCTCAGTCCCTATTCATACAATCATAGACTTTTTGAATACTTTGTGAATTCTGATTACATGCCCCCCCTAATCAGATTATCTTTTCTTATAACATCAACTGTAGGTTCCAATGACGATGTTTTTACTTTTCAACATATGTTATGTCATGTTTATAAGTAATTAATGTTAATATGGGTGTACTATATTATTATTTTACTTTACGTTGAATTTCTAGAAATTGATATGTAAAATGCATATGAGAATAAATGTAAATAACACAGTTTGAAAGGAGAGCGAAAGGAAGGGCGGAATGTTAGACGGGCCTGTGTGCCCAATTCTCAACACTTTGAAAATAAAGTTCGTTCGTTCGTTATCTCTTATCTGGGGCACAATCTGAACTTTATTGCCGTTTATTCTGAGATCTCGTAAAAACTACCCCAAATCACGTATTTCTCCTTGCCATTTTGACCTACCCGTCGCACTCCTCACACGCCTGACGTGACTGTAATGCCCGTTCTCCCTAACTCCGCTCCACCCCTTGTTATTATGAACTGAATGGCTGGGAGAGAGGCACCCATGAAGACTTACGGGACACAATTAAACAAGATCCCGCTGAGCGGCAGATGCGTCAACGTTAAGTAGAAACAAATGAAGAAAAAAACAAAACAAATTTATGGATCCAGTTTTTGTTATTACTACCAAATGCATTTTTAAAAAACCCACTAGAAAGTAAGTTGTCCATATATTATATTGCATCAAATAAAAGTGGATGGCCTATTTTCATTAATCAGGAATTCGTCATATCGTTCACGTAAAAATATTATTGATTTGTGAAAAAATATGATGAATTACTGATTAATGATAACTGGCCTTTTTTTTTTCAAATAGAAACTTTGCTTCGTTTTGGCAGAGGGCGCCTCGTTCAGCCTTAGACGCAATGATACGTCGTTATATTAAATCATGACTGAAATATTAGGCCATGTCCTCAGAAGAGACCCCGATGCCATCACAAGAACAGCTATGCTATGGACCCCTGAAGGAAAACGAAAGAGACCGATCAAAAACAACCTGGCGGAGGACTGTGGAGGCTGAGATGCAAAGAATGAACCAGAGTTGGGGCACTGTACGAAGGATGGCCGCCGACCGAGCAAAGTGGAATCAATTTGTTGTTGCCCTACAAGACGCCACTAGGCGTGATGGCCACTGACTGCTTTGCCGGTCAGCGGCTAAGGATCAAAGAAGAAAAGAAGAAATATTAGAAACTGTGTGAAGTGTCTAAAGTTTTTTTTTTTTTTAACACTCCTGGCAATCCACTTATCTGTATGAGGATTGGCTGCAGCATTAATCCCCTGCTCCGTAAGGAACAAAAAGGAAAAAATGAGGATAATTGTGATGATTTTTATTTAGGGCAACAACAAAAAAGACAATTAGGAATAGAGTAGGCAATATTAGCTTTTATTACAGGGAGAAATACAGGGATTCAAGAGAAATGATCTTCACCTCAAATGTCTAGGCCAGAGGTTCTTAACTCTTTTTGTGCCATGGACTTTTTTGATTTTCCGGCGAAGGTTACTAACCCCATTGATTGTCCCCTGTGAAGGCTACCAATCCTTTTGATGGTCCGGTGAAGGCTACGAAACCACTTTGATTTTCGGGTGAAGGCTACGAACCCCTTTTTTTCCGGTGAAGGTTTACGAACTACTTTGCTTTTCCGGTGAAGGCTACAAACCACTTTGATAATCCGGTGAAGGCTACGAACCACTTTGATTTTCCGGTGAAGGCTACGAACCTCTTTGTTTCCGGTGAAGGTTACGAACTACTTTGCTTTTCCGGCGAAAACTACGAGCCTCTTTGATTTTCATATGAAGGCTACGAACCTCTTTGATTTTCATGTGAAGGCTACGCACCTCTTTGATTGTCCGGTAAAGCAACCCCCTTTTGATTGCCCGGTGAAGGCTGCGAACCCCTTTGATTGTCCTGTGAAACCTACACACGCCTACTTACAAATAATCTACATACATAAACTTTTTGCATACAAAGAATACATGTTGTTAACAAAGAATAATCGTTAGCTGACATAATCATACTTACTTACAGAGACTAATTTGTAAAAAGAATATATTTCTTTACATGCAAAAATATACGGTAATTTTCCGAGTGAACCTTTTGGTGAAAATGAAATCCAAATTTTTATGGTTCTCTACACGGACCCCCTAAATGTGCATGAAGGGTGTCCGAGTAAATAACTTACTTAATTACTTAGCCGTTCCCCTTCTACCGTGAGGTGTAGAGGTTTGGAAGAGAGAGCGCCAGACTATCCTATCGGCTGTCTTCCTCCTGGCCTGGTTCCATTCTAGTCCTCGGTCCTTCAAAGATTGTCTAATGTAAATAACACGTTGTTTAAATAAAAAAATGTGACTGTATGTAAGCTAAACGATTTTTCTTTGAGATAAAATGTATTCATTGTATGCAAAAGTATAAAGTTTAACACATTTACATACCTAGGATGCGTAGTAACTCCAGACGGCGGAACAAGCAAAGACACCAAGAACAGAATGAATAATGTGAGAACAGCCTTTGCTAGTCTAAACAACATCTGAAGTCTTCCCAGTACATCACACACAAAAATTAAGTTTATATGGGAGATGTGTACTTTTTGTGCATCTCTATAGTGCAAGAATGCTGGAGAGTAACAGTGAAGGGGGGGAAATGTCCGAAATTGTCCGCTCTTTCCACACAGCCTAAAGGACAATTTTCAGAATCTTTTGGCCGAATGCCATCACCTGTTTACTCGGAGCAGCCAAGAGGGCATGCACACCATCATGGCTGGCAGACGCTGGAGTTGGGTTGGCCATGCCTCAGAAAGAGACCCCGATGCCATCACAAGAACAGCTGTGCTATGAGCCACTAAAAGAAAGCGAAAGTAGAGGCCGGAAAAAAACAACCTGGCGGAAGAACTGTTGAGGCCCGAGAGGCAAAGAAAGAACCAGAGCTGGGGGCACTGTAACGAAGGATGGACCGCCAAAGTTTGATTTAATGCCCTACAAGACACCATCAGGCGTGATGGCCAATTGACGCTTTGACAGTCGGCGGCGGCTTAAGGATCAAAGAAGAAGAAGAAGACACGGACCCCCTAGATTCCATTCATTGACCGTCAAGCGGCCCGTGGAACACATTTTCAGAAATCCTGGTCTAGGCAATCCTACTGTATGGCTGCGAAACGACGAAAGAGAAAGAAAAAGACAATCTTGAAGTAACAGACCTTCAGTAATGGGTACCTGGCTGAATAGAAGTATTGCAATGATATGGTAAGGTCACCAGTTTGGAAGTGATGCAGAATCTAGGTCAAAACGTGTGAATGAAAGAGGGCGGAGAAGATGCTGGATCTGGATGTTGTAAATAATACACATAAAGGTATGTTTCAGGAATTCGTGAGAAATAAAGAAGTAGAAGAATAGACCCAAAAAAGTGATAGGCTTACCGGAGACTCGAACCCAGGATCATCTGAACGACAATACTACCTTGCTACGGGAGTGTCCACCTTCTGCCTCCTTATGAATGTTTGTTTTCATGTAAGCCGCTCTATGTTCAGCGGAAGTAACTTTTCAAATACCCTGAATAACAACGCGAATTACGTCATACCATGCAACAATACACGTTCAAACTTAGTCTGTAACAATATAAATTATGAGACATTCTGTCATATTTTCCAGCCCTATTATACTTTATTAAAACAATAATTTTATCAACTGTCGTAATATTTTAAGGATATTTTCCCCTGTTAATGAAATTGCATTTTCTATTTCATCGCGTCTTAAGATTTCTGCTTTTAATAAAAGATCATTTTTATTTCGTGATATTTGTCGGCCGTGGGAACAAACACAAGTAGGCGCATGTTTAAAATGCCTGCTGTTTATTAATCCACTCTGTTTTAATACCCAGTTATTTTGAGACACCGAACAATGTAAGCATGCTTATTTCTCTAACTGTTACTTTTTCTTTTGTTTGTGTTTATTTTTATGTTTTCTTTTGGAGATTACGAGGCTGACAACTATTTTTAGTTGTTACAGTATTGGACTTCTGGTTTTCTTTTTTTTTTTTTTTAAATGTAAAACTTTTGCCTCGTTTTGGCGAGGCGCGTCCTGTTCAACCTAGTCGGTTATATATACGAGTATATTTTTTTTTCCCTCGCATGAGGTCGCATTTTTTTAACTCGCAGGAGTCGCATTTGGCACACGCCCAACCCCGGCCTTGGTCAAGACACATAATCCTAGCCAAGGCCGGATAGCAAACGCATGTCCCAAGACAAAAAAAAGACCCAATGACACATAAGTGTCACTGTAATGATCTTTTGTGCCGAGCGCATGGTTATATTAGGGCGCTTCTTTTTTTTTTTTCCTCGCATGAGGTCGCATTTGGCACACAGCGCCCGACCCCGCCCTGGTCAAGACACATGTCCCAACACAAAAAGACGCAATGAAAAACGTGTCACTGTAGTGAACTTCTGTGTTCTTACACAAAGGACCTAATGAAACAAGAATGTCACTGTACGGAACCCCTGTGGTAAGACACATTGATCCTTTTTTTTTTCCTCGCATGAGGTCGCATTTTTTCCTCGCATGAGTCGCATTGGAACACGCCCAACATAAACGCATGTCCCAACACAAAAAGAAAAGACCCAATGACACACAAGTGTCACCAATGATCCTCTGTGTTCGCACACAAAAGATCTAATGACACATAAGTGTTTTTTTTTTTTTGTTCCTCGCATGAGGTCGCATTATTTTTTTCCTCGCATGAGGTTGCATTGGAAACACACGCCCTAAAACCCCCCGACCCTGGTCAAGACACATGTCCCAACACAAAAAGACCCAATGACACACAAGTGTCCCCAATGCTCCTCTGTGTTTTCACAAAAAAGCTCTAATGACTCATACGTGTCACTATACTGATGTCTTGTGCCGGGCACATGGTTATATTAGGGCGCTTGTCCTTTTTTTTCATCGCATGAGGTCGCATATTTTTTTCCTCGCATGAGGTCGCATTAACTCGCATGAGTCGCATTGGAACACGCCCAACACAAAAAGACCCAATGACAAACAAGTGTCACTGTAATGATCCTCTGTGTTTTCACACAAAAGATCTAATGACACATAAGTGTCTCTTTTTTTTTTATATTTTTTTTTCCTTGCATGAGGTCGCATATTTTTTCCTCGCATGAGGTCGCATTTAACTCGCATGAGTCGCATTGGAACACGCCCAACATAAACGCATGTCCCAACACAAAAAGACCCAATGACAAACAAGTGTCACCAATGATCCTCTGTGTTTTCACACAAAAGATCTAATGACACATAAGTGTCGTTTTTTCTTTTTTTTTTCCTCGCATGAGGTCGCATATTTTTTTTTTTTTTTTTTATTTCCCTCGCAAAATGAGTCGCATTTGAACACGCCCAACATAAACGCATGTCCCAACTTTTTTTTTTTTTCCTCGCGTTAGGTCGCATTTAACTCGCATGAGTCGCATTTGGATCACGCCCAACACAAAAAGACCCAATGACACACAAGTGTCACCAATGATCCTCTGTGTTTTCACACAAAAGATCTAATGACACATAAGTGTCACTGTACTGAGCTTTTGTGCCGGGCACATGGTTATATTAGGGCGCATGTTCAAATATAAAAGACAATCAAGTCTGGAGTAAGTGATTGGACTTGTGTTGTTGTTGTTTTCGTCTACTGTGTTGCTGTAATACCCTGTTCAACCTGAAAGTTGGTTATAATTGGGGTATATATTGCGTTTAGTTTCTTCGGTGCTAGCCGGTTGTTAGTCCTGAAAAGGACTAGTCCTAAAAAGGACCACTAACTGACTGTCTGGATACCTCTTCGTTGCTTGTCTGTTTATGGTGTCGTGGCGTACTCATTGTGTTCATTTCCTGCAAACGTCCTGGAGATGACTGGTCCTGAAAAGGACCACTAGCTGCCTGTTCGGTCCCTACTCGTTGTTGTCTGTTTCGGCATGTGTTGTTCTATGGCTGTCGCTATTATGGTACTTGTGCGTTAATTCACCGGGTAATAATTATTTTGCAAATTTATTGCCCAAACCGATCACCGTACTCTTTCTTGACTGAAAACGTGACATTTCACATTGTGAGCTCTCCCCGATTTGTAGTGTAGAATTTTTTTTTTTTTTTCTTAAATTTTTTTCCCCTTAAATTATGTGTTTTGGCGCGGCTTTGGAGCCCGTATTTGTTTTTTTAAAGTTTATAAACCAATAGAACGGAATTGAATCAGTTCTACAAGTTAACGGTACACCGGAAACAAGGGAAATCGCTGCCGTTGCCTTCTCTACCTCAAGATCAGAGTGAGGTACCCATTTACAGCTGGTTTGACTGATGGCGTGACACCTGTTTTCCCTTCCTCGCTGCCGTTCCTTCTCTTAACTCAGGATCAGAGTCAGGTACCCATTTACAGCTGGTTATGGAATGTTAGAGACTTCACCATACTAGGTCCAGCATCGAGAGGTGGGGAGACCAGTTTCCTCCTCACTGTCTTTTCTTTCCCTAACTCAAAGTTAAGTACCCATTTATAGCTAGGTAGGCCCCATCTCTCTCGAAAATGACTGCTTCTGTACGCAAACAGTTAAGATCAAAGTAATAAAAGTCCACACTAAGTCACCATGTTATGCTAAATCTCTCACAATTTCGTGACATCAAATGAAAAGGCGCTAAAGATGGCATACATCACAAGATCATTGGTTCAACGCTCGTATTAGAAGATGACCAAAAAATGATGTACATATTTATATGGCGCGGGGCCCTAAAAGAAAGGGGCTCGTAGCATATGCTACTTTTGCTACTACGTTAATCCGGCTCTGAATTAGGATAAATATTGACAAGGGTTCAGTGTATAGTGAGGGAGGGGACCAACTCCCCAACCAGCCCTCCACACCCAGCGGTGAAAACAAATAAAGGCTTTCTTGCCAGGGTACAGTTTTGTTGGTTTTGGGGGCCCTAAACAGGACCGTGGTCCAGTTTTTGTGGGGCCCTGTAAAAAAAACCGTGGTGGGTAAAAATTTTTTTGTGGCGCCCTGAATAGGACCGTGGTAGAGTGCAGTTTTGTGGGCCCTGAAAAGGACCGTGAGGGGAACAAATTACCAAAGATCGCTGAAGCTTGGCACATATCAGGACATACACATGTTCGTATCGTACTGCATAATTTACAGAGGAGGCCAAAAATTCTGCAATGTCAAGCAGTATAACTTGGGTACCTGACTCTGATTCTGAGTCCTGATAAGAAGGCAACGGCAGCGAGGAAGGGAACGAGGTGTCACGCAATCAGTCAAACCAGCTGTTAAATGGGTAACCCATCAACTCTGTTCTTTGAGGTAGAGAAGGCAACGCATGCGATTTCGCTTGGTTCCGAGGTGTATCCGTTAACCTTGGTAGAACTGATTCAACTTCCGTTCTATTTGTTTATAAACCTTTCCTAAAAAAAATACGGTGGGGAGGGGGGGGGGGTGGGGGGGGGGGGGCGGTCCGGTCTAAGCGTCTCAACTATAATCAAAGACACGCTTTTTTTTTAACTTGCCTCCCAAATCACAATGTGAAAATCAACAATTTTCGGTCAAGAAAAAGTACGTTCTCAGTTTTGGTAATAAATTGTCCAGATTTGAATTTAACCGGTGAATAAACCTACAAGTACCGAAACACCATTATGGTTTCGAGATTATTTTTGTATTCCGCGCTTGTCCTTCTTTCTTGATTGTTTTTAGTTCCCTGTACGATTTCGGTTTTTATTTGTCTTTAGTTTCTTTGTTTGTTCTCTACTTTTGTAAGGGTAATCCTCAACATCCTTCGCTCTGTTTCAATTCTTTTGGAGGAATTGCATTTCTGCAAAGGCTTCTCCTCTACTCTTCTGCGAGCTTGGCGATGTCGCTTCGATCTCGTCTTTTGAAGATATTCATGTTTCTCTGTTAACAGGTGCCTGGGGATCTCTTGAAACGTCCTAATAAGACTAGACCTTTTCACAATCACACTTTGTCATTCTCAGTAAATCAACCATGGGGAGGATAGTTAGTGCTTCCCCCCCTGATAGCCAAGCTCCATTGATCACATCATTAATTTGAAAATGATTCAGAGAGGTAGCCAGATAGTGTAATATTCACTGTGAATGCTAGGCGGGTCTCATCCGCATAAGGTCCAGTGTAACTTCATTAATCCTAGGTAAGCAACTCATGTATGAATTAATGATCACTGTTGTCTGGTATCTACGTCTTTATATTCAACTTGCGAGTGCAATGATAATTAGACCTGTTAAAATTGGAGCAATAGTCACATTTTAAGCACCTAACTGGAATAACTCCTATGAGAAGGTCGAGTCAAAGAAAGATAAAGCAAAGGTGGGAACAAAGAAGAATACGTTGTTTTAAGTCTCCGCATCTCTGTGATAACAATTTAAAAAGCATGGCTCTTGTGTCTGCACCTGTTTTGCCAATGCACTACGAAGCCACTCTGTTTCTTGGCTTCGCTGAAGGACAATACTTCTCATGTTATCAAATCCCTAAAAATAGCCTTTGTTTTCGTAAAGTTCGGACAGCTCACGGTAACTTGCTCCGTGGTTCCAACTCAGTTATAAGCGCGGTAAATCTTGAGGAAGTTGTTACAGCAACTTAGAGAAGTTTATCATTGCGTGCATGAGAGAAGTATGCATGTAAGCTGTTACTGGCTCCGCCTGTAATCGACAAACTGCCTCTTTACTGTAAGTATTCTGCGTTAGTGTGGTCAGTATTTGACTGGCAACCCACAAAAGCCATTTCCAAACCTCAGGAGGAATGTAGGTATCTGTTCTTCCTACAGGTGGTCGTCTGAAGTTAACAAGAAAGACATGGTCTACAACCAGACGATACGACAAAGACTAATATAACCCACAGTTGGTGTCCTGCTTGACTCCAATAGAACAGTCTTCCAACGAGATGGTATTGTGTTTATGTCTTGTTCTCTTTGTTAGGAGAAGGATCGTGACTATCCACGTGTCAATCGACTGTTGCGAAACCTAAGAGCCAGGTATCTTCTTGACTCCATGACCGACCTCCAATAGTTAACGTTCATCTGGAGTGACAACATAGATTTGCTTTGAAGGACCAGACTCTAGAAATGGAGTCCACAGTCAGGGAGGAATACTTTTCCTTGTTATTTAGAAATTAGTATGGCACCTCTTGCGTGCCTTACAAACCGTCGACAACTGCTCACTCTAAGAGAAGAGGATTCGACTAAGATACAAGGTAACTTTATCGTCACTGGAGAAATGGTTTCGACCATCATGATGCTGGTGCCCTCAGGTTCTTTTGTTCAACAGGTGGATCTTCGATAGATTCTATAGTGTATGTCTGGCCTGACCAAACTAAAATATTCTCTGCCTGGTCGAAGCCTAGCTACGTTGTTGGGTAAGATGGAGAATTTCACGTTTGGCTATATTAATGTTCAGTTCTTGTCATAAGAACCCGAGTTCAATTCCCTGAGCGTTAGTAAAATGCAGCATAGAATATCCTTGGAAGTCACAGAATTGCCTGGTCGCTGTAGCAAAAAAACTCGACTATGAATCTCCATTTTGAGCAGTAAGAAGAGTCAATTTGACGAATTGATCGAAAGGAATTGTTACCCTCTGGTCCAAGACGCTTAATTGGAACCATATCAATAGAAGGAATCGATCTTGTATCACTACGGACATGCAACACCGCCTATGGGCATCCTGTTTATCAAAGAAGTGCTTTATTTATAGCCCGACTTCGGAGTCTGTTGTCCTCAGACCTTCATCAGCTTGAGATGCGTCCGGCTTCTGAATGTAAAAGCCCCGACATCTAGGAGGTAATTAATCCTGTTGGTTTCCTTTATGACTCTTTTGGTCTCTCTCTCTGCAGGTGTCTTGTGTGAAGTCTTTCCTTTTCGCCCACTCTGAGTGTGTTGCGCATAGATAGCAACTTCCAACATTAGTGCGATAGGCCAGCTTAGTCACCTTCCGAGGTTGCTGTGATTTTGTCCAGTGAAAAGACGCTCGTTTTAGTATAGTGCTTCTTCCGATGAGGTGCAGAATAAACCGAACAAAAAAAAGATGATTGGACTTGTGTGACCATTGTCCGTTAGCCAACTCATATTAATGACTAAGGTGTACAAATAACGCTCTTACAAAATTTGAATAAGACAGCGGGCGTAGTTGTGAGTTCTTATAAGGAGACTAATGTTGTACGGTCTGTTGATTTTTGGAGAGAGGAGAAAATCGGTAATTTCAGCTTGTCCCTTTTGATTTTTTTTTTTTGGGTTGTGGTTTTTGCCTTCTTCTTTACGAGGGCGCGTACTTTCCAACCTATGCTGTTATATCGGAGCCGCAGTTACCATCCACAACAAAAAGTCAGCTACTGTTGACTCAGCAAACCCGATCAGCGTTTGATAGGTACTAAGCTCCTGAAAAGGACCAACATTATCTATCTGCTAGCATAAAAGCCCTAAAAGGGACTCGCCAGCTACGCCACTCAGCCCGAGTCGTGGGTCAAAAGAACTTTTTCAGAATAGATGTGCATACTGCTTTTAAGTAACTTAAGAGAGTCAATAAGAGTCCATGATTTTATAGGAATTCCCTAACTAAGGGGAGTATGAGTTACCTATAACGTCCCCTATTGGGATTTCAAAGAGTGAGTTTGGGTTACGAATAAAATGAATATTTTAAGTGAGTTGTCCAACGGGATTTTTTTGTGAACGATTTTAATCAAGGTTGGAATTCGATGCATTTAGTTTAGTAAGTCAGGTTTTGGAACGCGGTTAGCGTAGGGGCAAGCGTTTTGGCTGTCCATATTAAAGCTTTTTTTGATGTGTTCTAAGTTGCAGGATTTGATGGTAACGTTTCAGAGAGAATAAGCCTCGGAGGTGTGTTGTTCTGTTTATATCAGAAATATATACTAAACGATTAATTTGCCTAGCCATATATATAGTCGCTATATGGTACACCACCTTGTGTAGCTGATAGACCACATGTTCGTGGGTGTATCCAAAATGACAAGCGAGACAGTGTCAGCATCTCGAGAAGCATGGAAAGTTTATTACAGCGACCAGGTATGTTTGGTTAACTTCGGACCAAAAAATTTTTGTCCATGACAAAACGTTTGTAAGTCAAAGTCAAGTAGAGTAGAACAGCTACTAAAACATTGAAAAGTAGGGGAAGGCAGAGACTGTTGGCTAAATTATCACCCCTGCGGTTATAGGCCATCGCTACCCAGATACGCCATACCTACCGATATAAAAAATACAGGCAGTCCAATTAACTCATATCAGAGGTTAGGAGACAACTATGCAAAAACGTTTGGCACACGATAATAAATTAAAACTAAAACACTAAGAGCAATTAGCAACAGCAAGTGGTTCCTCAAGCCAGTGACCACCGCAGGCAATTAGGGAGGCAGCTTTCTGAAAAGACGGACAACTTGCATTATAGTATAGCCGTACGCAACATCTTTAGTTATCGGTATGGCGTGCTGTCTTGTTTGTAACAGACGCCATCCTTAGCATCGCCATTGTCTCCGTGGTTCACGAAAGCCTTTTTACCACAACATCTTCAAGAGGATGATATATTACTGGCCACAATAAAGCCTAGAAATCAGTTGTGTTTTAACAACTTTCAGCTCCTTCGTAGAGCATCCATGCGCGTGTGTTTTTGCGTGGCCCAATTACTACTTTTGACGCGCGCGCACTATACACCGTGGATGAGTAGAGCCCCAAGCGGCCTATATAAAGAAGTGCCTGGCCAGCAGAGGCCTTCCTAACTATAAACGATGGAAATGGAAGACAACATGGGAAAGACAGTACCCAAAAGAAGACATGCCTTGTCCAAACTGCTGAAAGAAACCAACAAGGACGTGCCAGGTCAGTAGAAGAACTAAAGGTACCCATCGAACAAAAAGCTGTGGCGTCTCCTCCGTCTCGGTGCAGCACACTTCATGATAGAGGAACCACACGGCCCCAAGAAAATGCCAGGACAGAAAGTGAACAATAGACCACTACCTGATCCACTTAAGGATGATTTGTGCATATCAATAGAGAGAACCGAGGCTGAGAGCGACGTCAGGATAGCAGAGTAGGGCAAGACCTCGGCCGAGGGCGAACGGGAAGGGTACGGGTTACATAAACAGAGAAGCAAGAGAGGGTGGACAGGCTAGATGAACTCACAGAGGGTAATTACGATAGAGAGAAGATAACAAGAACAAAGAGAGAGAAAGACGAAGCGAGATAGAAGTATGACAGGAAGATAGAATAGACAGAGGAATAAGACGGGGGATAGGAGTCAAATAAGAAGATAAAGAAGAATAAGTCAAGAAAAAGTCCACGAGGAGACATGGGAAGACGAGAAGTACAAAGGAAGATTTGCAAACAAATAACCGACGTGCAAGTAAGGATTGTAGACTGCTTTTCTGCAGAAAAGTTACCGAAACTGAGCATAAGAAGATGCAGCTATGACTCCAAATGAAACGGCAGAGCAGCCGAAAGCCCAGTAGATGAATAACAGAACAATTAAGAACGGGCGACAATAAACATGACTTTAGGCATCCAAACATAATTTCAGGTAAAAGGAGGATATCATTTTAACGACAAGTAACATCGTACGCAGACATGTAGAACCAAGCAACTTAATGGTAAAAATCTGATCAACAGAGGCAGAATCAAAAACATACTGGGAGAATAATATACAATCAATAGACATGACAGTGAACAACGGTGTTAAGTATAGATGTCCCCCGTTGGAACCCAATCAGAACAAACAATATACATAACAACAAGGAAAACATAACAGAAGGATAGTCAGCTATGGGAATATCGAACAACAAAACCATCTGAAACTCCAGATAAGACTACCCTCAACCAAATATAAATTAAGTAAACAAAAAACTAACAAATCATTAATAAAATGAAAACCAGAAAAATTAGCAATCCCATTAAAATTCTCATAGGTCAAGAAAGCCAACGAGATGTTTTAAAAAAACCAATAAACAAACACAATACAAATTAAAACCAAGTGTAAAAAGGACAATAGTTATCTATATACAATACAAACAGAAAATAAAATGAACAAATACTAATATAAAATTAAAATCCACAACTGCAAAAGACATTAGTTTTTATTTATAAACTTTATACAAAAAATTAGAAATAAAATGACAACTAAAATACCCCAATTATTACCAATTTTTAGGTTTGAACAGGTATACCAAGAATGAACAGAAGAGCAATAATGGTCAGCTGTTAAGTGCCGCTCTCCACTCAATCCACCCTTTTCAAAAACAACAAACAACAAACAAAACAAAGAGGCGGTTTCTTTGTCCAGTCGCCCCCAAAGAATCTTGAGTAAGAAAACAGAAGTCCGATCTGAAGATCGACGTGAGTTGGATCGACGCCTTGAACACGTGCGTGTTTATTTAGGTTTGGTAGAAGGTGAATTCCTCAGAAACATTTCGCTCTATAGTGTTAGAAAGAATATAGGGCTGTAGGTCTAACATATATTTGGTATCGTGTTTCATGAAAATAGATACAATAAATTGTTTTTCATAAGGAGATTTATTTTAGGACATTAAATTTAGTTTTTTGAAATGTTAGATGAGTGAAGAAATAATGGGTGTGGTTAGTGGTTTTTTACTCGGCGTGGGGGTTTAAGTACAGATCACGGCTTCTCTGAGAATATAGAAAGAAACCTTTTTCATACGCATGGAACTGGACAGAGAAGATATTTCAGGGACTGAAATTTTGGGTATTATTAAACTGGTTGGCAAGATTGGCAGGCCAGGGCCACGTTGTTAAAATTTGCTTAAGAAAATTGAACGGCATATGGTGAGCGAAACATTCAAACATTTTTTAGTTTACCACGTAGCGATACAGTCCTAATGATTGTTAAGGCTATTGTGGTTGAAGTGGCGATGATTTATAAATATATTTTATAGGGGGACTTTAGTGTTACTGGACCTGAAGATCCAGCTGTAAAGGTATCTGTACCTAATAAGGTGTAGTGTTTTTAAACAGGAGAACCGTACTTGCTACATACATTAAAATCCTCAGTCAAGGGAAAATATTATTATGGGAATATTGTGATGTCTACGTTGAATGTCTAGGGTTTATGAAAATGATGAAGGTAAGTCATTAACAACAACAGGACAGAAATAAAATAAACAATTTTTAAATTTATTCCACAATCACTTTTTCTTTACTACAATGTGAACTCACACACATATAACACTCTATAAGACTATCTTAAATGAGTCAAGTGTTTAAAGTTTTAAAAATATATGTATTTAATTCCTTTCAATAATAGATATCCTGATTTAACTACACAGTGAACCAGAATCACAATCAAATGTAATCACAATTATATTGTACACATTTTTTTAATAGAGATGATTCTTTGTATTGAATATTTTATTATTATTATCTATGTGTGTAAGTTGTGGACTGTAGGTACTATGAGGTAATACTGGACTTTTGTTCAAGCTAGGTTGCTGTTTGTCATCATGACTTCAAGTGTTTGTTTATGAAGGAAATAGTATTAGGAAAAGTTCACAGTTCCTGTCATTTAAAACTATTTATTGTCCCTCTGTGTTTAATATAGATGTAATTTTTAGAGGGGGCACATAATGTTGAGCTGCTTCTGGCCACAGAAGCTTATTCTTTCGTGATTTTTTTGGCGGCAGGAAAAGGACTCTCCTCTGGCTCGATTGCTTCACTGATGTTCTTCAGACACCTCACTGGTCGCTATCTGGACAAGGAGTATGCTGTTCAGCCTCCTGGATTCAGCAAAACTCAGACCAGGTGCTGCTTCAATAAGTTTGGGACCACAGTCCCTGAAACAAGAAGTTGTACCTCCTAATTCAGAACTAATTTATAATTCTATTTTCCAGGACCTGAACACAATACATAACAAACCACTCGAGTTCAGAGCGATAGGCCAACTGCTAGCCTTCATCTGAAACAATTTACACCAGTATTCTCCTCCTAATGGTTACTACGCCTCTGCAAATTTCACAGCATTATTTCCTTCTAGTCAATAAGATAGGTGTCTGTGTATCTAGTATTGGCAATTCCATGCAGTTTTAAAACTTTTCTCCGACACCGGTTTGTTCTGGTTGGAGCAATATCTAGGCTTTGCCTCATGTTTCGCTACTGATCCACACACTTATACAGACATTAAATTATCAATTTACATTCATTTTCATTAAATTGAGTATGATCAAATATATCAAGCTTACCACCACATTCATGGGAAATAATACACAAGATTCGTTTGGACTGGCGATGACATAATGGCTCACAATTTCGGTTCTGGGCCTCTGTCCCAGGCTTTTTATTTAGAAAAATAAGCATCTGGAGCTCAACGCATGTTTCTTAGTAAGTTATATTTTAAAAATGTGTAGGCACTGAACAATACGGCTCATAATTGACTTATTCAAAGCGGGTCTACCAATCGAGCATGTTTACCCTAAGCTTTTGAAACAAAAATACATCCTTCCCTACCGTTTCCTAACAACCAAAGATAGTATTTGATAGCCTGACTACTCTATGTGTTAGCCTTACATTATTGGTTCAATACAAATAGGCTATCGTTAAACATGTTTGGCCATCCCCATTTCCCGTAAAATGGTGGTATTCATATACATAGGCCACTGTGGCCTATTTGATTTGTGGAAGTTGTCTTCTGACACCCTCACTATTTTCTTTTGGCTATAATTTGATTAATTACTAGACTATTTGCGTAAAATAATCACATAACTTATTCTTTTGTCAGCATGTCCTATGAGAAACCCAAATAATAATAAGTTTAATGGAGCTGATGGGGCTGCGTGCAATATATGGCATTTTCTTGCATTAGGATAGTCGTGCTGTTGTTGCCACATTCCTCAGTTCGAAACGTTAGTGGTGTCCTGCTGTTCTGTCAGGCCTTTTCTAACGTATAATCCAGGTAATAATGTCCATGGTTCCCTAATAAGACATTTTTCTGGTTTTTTAATAAACCTAACTATCGGTAGTGGGTAGTGTTTTTTATCACTGTCTATCTGAAAAAAAAGTTAGTGCTTCATGCCTTCTCGCGCGGGTGGGTGGCCTTAATGTATATCGCGAACGCGTGTTTATGTTGCATGCGTTTTCCTTGATTTCAGCCCTCCTGCTCCTCTATCCTAAGCCATCTGGTCCTTCCGTTTATGTTAAACGTAGTGTATAAAGAAATTAATGGAAGTAATTAATTTAGGTCATTACCATGGCCTACTCAAGGTTTCTTAGAATACCTTACAAACTTTTATTGTTTTTTGAAACGCGTGTATTGATTGCCAGTAGGCCTTTAACTAGTAAACTGAAACTGAAATATCAACAAGCAGAAAAAAGGGGAATCCGATACAGTCATTGTGTCAGCCCTGTTCTTTACTCATTCTTCTATCCCGTTTAGTAATTTATCTGTAGGCTTTTACATTTACGCCGTGTAATTTATATAAAGTGGAAATTTAATGGATGTATTAACGACAGCATATGTATTATTTGAGACGCAGTGGTGGCCAATGCTCTAACGTTTTGGTGAGCGTTAGTCATATGATTGTACTCGTTGTGATTGTAGAAGCGTGTGTAGTGATGCAGTGAGGCTATTTCTATCACGTGAATCGATTATCATTTTGCAGACTGTATAGTTTTATGATTAAACAAGGGGGTTATTTATGTTGATGAAAATTATAGCCATTGTGACAGCAGGTGCTACTTTTACACATTTCTCTTTCCTTTTTTGAATTTATGTCCATTCAGGCTTTAGCAGTACATTTATAATTATTGGAACGTGGATTTAGTTACGTTTCACGACACATTGTATGCTTTTACTATGATCTTGGTTTGCATTGTATGCTGTTCTATACACTGGTTTGCATTGTAGTGCTACTATACTTCCCTTTGCAGAAGTATTGACTTCCTATCCTTAAGTTTGCATGGTTATGGCTATCCTATCCTTGGTTTGCTTGTAATGCTTTCTATCTTGTTTGCTTGGTATGGCATCTCCTATCCTAAGTGTTTCTGCTTGTACGCTTTGGCTCCTTCTTGATTGATTTGTGATTACACCAGTTTGGCTAGTCAACAGAAGTCTGGCCCGTTAGTAATTATATGCTGATGTTACAACTGGTCTGAAGCTATTCTGTAATGTTATGGCCGATTTGCAAAATGAGGAGTTTCCCAGTGTTAATGACAGTGTCAATGTGCTGAAACACCGGTAAGTTGTCAGAAGAGCCAGGAGAAACATACGACATTGGGTTGCTGGAGTAAAAGTAGGAAAAGGTCGATTGATACTGGATTCAATGGTGCGGAGGCGTAGTATTCCTCGTAAGAAGACCATTCGTGTGTGCAGGTCGTTTGCAGTCAGCCATAAGTGAATCCATGTTAGTGCATGCAATACAGGTGCAGTCACATTGGTTGATGAGCATGTTCACGATAGGCTTCACTTGGAGCATATTTATTTTTAATATTATTACTCCTTATAAAGCTGTGCCATTGTTTGACTCTCGGATTGTTTCTAACTCAGTTTGCCTTCTGTTCGATAGGACCAGCAGCGTTTCAGTATTAGTTGCTGTTACATGGGGTTCAGGACTTTCGCATCAAGTGTTTTGCAAATGAGGTAGAGATGGGATGGAGAATTCATGCTAGTCCCTTTATCCCAACATCGCTAGATCTTTTGTTTATATTTTTTTTAAAATGAAGTTTAAATTGAGTTTTTTCAAATCAGATGTACTTTGTTTGTTTAATTTCAAAATTTACTATAACTCAGGACATCAGTTAACGTCGATATGCAGGCAGAACCATTGTTCTCTATGCCAAGATGTGCACCACAATAACTAACACCACAATCTTAAGGCCACATTTCAAAAGGGCCAATTGCAGCCTGAACGATGCAGCTGAAGGAGAAAACAGAGTCTGTTGAACTTCGATAGAGAACAAGGAAACTTTGGAAGCTGTATTTCTGCTTAACGATCAGGGTACACAGAGTGATTAACTCACATGATTGCACTTAGATAGATGGATGCGTGGTCCATGGGGTTAAACAGCAGCTTGATCTTTTGCAAGTACATCACTTGTGCTAAAGACAACAACACGATGTATAGCCCATGATTAAAGCAACACGGTAATAATAACGTGAGTAAAAAATCACAGTATACATAACGAGAAGGTAAAATACTCTAATTTAAGGATATGAACCAATCATATGATAGTTTTCTTGTATGATTTTCATCATTTCCCCCCTTGAAAAATGAGAAACTCCCCATGGAGTATGAGGAGTGTCCATAAATAATTGCAGAACTTTGTCACTTGCAGGAAAATAAAGCTGCATGCTATGTATCTTCAGGTATATCTTTTGGAACTCTGAAGTGGTTTTTGTAGCAGCATGTGATCAGGGACATGCCTAGTGATGCTATCAACTAGCTTTTATCAGTGATATGTCCTGTCCACGTCCTCCAGCATTTCTGCACCAAATCTTGCCTTACCAAGCTGTCCGCTTGAAATACAATGGAACGTATCAGCAACCTCATCAACATTGTTCCACTGATGAAAAAGTCTAAACCTTCTTGTACCATCAGTTCCAGGCTGGCTATTGTCTAGTTCGGCATTCAGTTCCACTGAAAACTTGAACTACCTTAACTTGCCCATCAGTTTCACTGGTTTATTGTCTAGTTTCTTGCCATCTGTTCCACTGGTACTCAGTCCTAGTTCTTGCCATCATATCCACATAGTGATCTTTTCATAGGCATTTGTCAACCTTTTAGACATTATTACTGCCTACGAAGAAACACTCGAGAACTTTAAGACTCATATATGATGTTGCAGCAATATGAAACATACTTGCATACCAAAGATGCCCGACAATATCTAGGTACCTAAAGTAAGAAATTTATATTGCGTGGATGCTTCCCTCGGGAGGTTGGGGATTAGGTGTGGTTTGTGCTGTGAGAATGTAAAAATAGGAAGTCCCCCACACGTTTCTGTGAGGATAATGATGCTACGACCTGGTGGACGAAACTACCACATTGAGATTGAATCAGTGCATAGTATTACCTAGGCAAGTCCCTGTTTCTGGAATCCCCATGGTTCACAGATTGACAGCATTGATGGAGACCAAACTGCTAAAAACATGGAGCTATAGGAAATGCCTTAACAGTTATGACAAGGAATGCAATTGGTCAATGACAGACTTGACCACATGACAACAGGACAGGACTACGCGCTTGGGAGTGTCACTCCCAAACATTAAAGGCCTGGTGTCATCAAGAGGGGATAAAAGGTATGATGATGATGATGATATGAAGCAAAACAATGTTGGTCAGTGGGGCAGTAGACATTCTTAAGATAGCTGACATCTTGAACAGCACCACCAATGCCACAAAGCAGCCCGCGCTTTAGCGTAGTGGTTACAACACCGCTCTGCACCGTGATACAGATCAAACCCGGCACGCAATTTGAGATTTTTCGTCGACCGGGATTTGACGATTAACTCGACAACCTGCGAGGACATTTGTAGTGAGTGTCGTCCGACCAGGGACTTGACGGCACTGAGCCGACCTCAGCTGCAATGGTTACCATCCGAAATCGGCGAGGTATTTGCCTGAAAGGCGAGACACCTGTCTCTGTACATGAAATAAAGGATACGCACTAAAATCAATGTCAGGTTATACATTAAAAATAAATACCATGAGATTTCGCCTCGAGTATTAGCGGGCGAACGGAAAAAAAAAACAAAAAAAAAAAAAAAGCAGCAACAGGCCAGGAGGAAGTTAGCCATCCGAGAAAACTAAGTGAAAACCATATGGGGACCATCGGGGAAAATACTTAGTAAAGTTTATAATCAGCAGGGCATACACCACACCTGGAAATATGGGTCCATCTGCGTGTGTCACCAGCATACATTACACCACATTACAAAAGCTAGATAATCAAAACCACGCTTAGGGTCATCAACGCCTATAGGGAGATGGAAGAAATGGGAGGATACAAGCAACGGAGAGAATGCATTACACGATAGTGCTAACTCTGCCAGAAAAAAGTTGTCCTCGTATGCGACCATCCCAGTGAAGGGGCAATTCCAAAACCTAGCATGGGTCGATTGAAAATACAGCGTATTATCCACCAGCCAAACGATTTCTTAGACAAACCTCAGACCTGCCGAAGTTGACGAGCCCCCTAAAGTCCTTGTGCCAAACAAACCCCCTTGGAAGAGACCTGGACTACCAGTACACATTCAGACAAAAGTGTAAGGATTATTCGGACTGGATTGAACAGAACAGCGTGCAAAGTAGGGAACAGTCACTCCTCAAAGTTTCCTGCGATGCATGAATAAACTCCACAGGACCCTTTTCTGGGTCCGAGTATACATGGATGAGGTCAGAACAGAATGGCAGCTAACTGAATGGCAAGGACAGTGACATGTGTACACTAGCAATACCCAAAACAACACTAGGGATACGGTCAAGTACCAACGGGAAAGATACTGTAACAACTATGATGCAAAATCCAGGAAATCAGGTGCCAACTGTGAAACTGTGAACACCAATCTATGGTGCACCAGCCTGTAGTATTCCAGACAGATGCAAGATCAGCACTTCAAGCACTTCAGGCCAGAAAATCTGCCAGGTATACAAGGCCTTATTTCTCTGAACTGTGCAAACCAGCGCACGGTTTGCAATGCAAGGTCTGAGGCCGTCTCATTGTGGAAAATACCAGGGATAACGAGTGAAGCGGATATGGGACTGGCTAACAGAAGGTAGCTGCAGACGAGCAAAATCGGATGTAACCAATGACATACCCTTCAGGCAGAACAGAAAAAGATGATCAAATCAATCAGAAAGCCAACCACATACACAATGTGATGGGATGACTACCAAGCTATGAACAGATTCAGAACAAATTTGTCATTCTGCGCCTCAGAAACATGGACACACACACGACTCCGCACGGCACATGTATACACAAAAACATCAAGATTGTCAAGTCCAGCCATGTGTAACATGTGGAACAGGGCACCCGCAGACGGCGTAGACACGTGACTTTCAAGATTGCCCCGAATATTATATATTTGAGTCAAACCCACTGGCCCAGAGAAACAACACCGAAGCAATACTACATAACGGATGCTCTGTAGAGAAACTACAAAAGACAGTGAAGTATTATCCAAAGAACAACATTGTATATATAGACAATATATATCAAGCGATTGAAAGAAGAAGAAGAAGAAGAATTGACATCAGAGCCATACATAGGATTAATTGACATCAAGGCCATATAGCGATAGAGCTAATTGACATCCCAGAAGCCATAATATAAGAGTTTTAATAACATTTGAGTTGTCACG
>JAMPIV010015798.1:0-94072 GCA_024509875.1 Oreohelix idahoensis | reverse complement strand
GCATAGCGAGGTTGTTTTTCCTGGTGGCGTCTTTGTAGAGGAAAACAAATTGAATCTCCAACTTAGTCTCGGTCGGTGGCTCCATCCCTTCATACAGTGCCCCAAACTCTGGTTCATTCTTTGCATCTCGGCGTCCACAGTTCTCCGCCAGGTTGTTTTTGGTCGGCCTCTCTTTCGCTTTCCTTCGGGAGTCCGTAGCATAGCTGTTCTTGTGATGGTATCAGGGTCCCTTCTGGGGACATGGCCAACCCAACTCCAGCATATGCCAGCTATGATGGTGTGCATGTCCCCCTGGTTACCAGCTATTATCAGTACTGAATTAATTTCTGTGTGCTCTGACATTCTTGATTTGTTTGCTCATTTGAGATACAAGGCTATTGAGAAAAAGGCTAAGGTGGAAAGGTGAGCACTGTGTCGACAACGAAGGAGGAGCAGATGCAAAAACTTTCTGGAGGTTGTGTCCCTTTCTGCAATTCAAGTTAAAGCAATTTTTGTTTCCCCTACTAACTCCCCCAGTGGAATTATTAGTTGTTACAGTCTTTTCTACGTTGCTTGGTATCTTGAGACATTTGTTTCTTTCATAGACATTGTTAAGTATTTAAGTGAGTCTAATTGATAGTCATTCATTCATTACCCTTTATCTCCCTAAATAGTACAGGCCTTTAAAAAAAATCATGCTAAGCCTTCCTGGCCTGTTCCATCCCTTCCAGGATTTCCATGTTATTTTTGTCCCTTTCATGTCTGTCTCCAGTTCTCTTCTCCAAGTGTTTTTCGGTCTTCCTCTACCTCTCTTACCCTGGGGATTCCAGAACAAGGACTGTTTTGTTATTCAGGCTTCCTGCACAGGGACCATCTGCCGTGATGGCTTCATGTTCCATATGGAGCGAAAAGGGAAAAGTAGAAGGCACAGGATAACAGTATCAGAACTGAATTGATAATGTGGGTTGTTTAAACAGAACTTTGTCTGCCTTGTTCTGAATCTGTTATAATGGCATTTTTTATTTTCTGTCATTGCCAGGGAGAAGAACATGGTGGTATTTGTGGAGCCCTGAGAATGGCTATTGCAAGAACGTTTTCTTCTGGAAGATGAAAGATTTTCAACGTGTTCACAGGCCAAACTCATAGCATTCAAAGAAAGGTGAGACTAACTGAGTTTGCCATTATCTGTATATCAAGTTTCATGTCCAGTAAGGCTTAAGGACAAGTTAGATCTTTCAGAGGAGGTGTGGCTTTTGACAGAGGTCAGTGTGTCGTCATTGCCATGTCTTCCTGCTTCTTGAGTTTTCTTGAAGTCTATTGCCAGTATTTTTCAGACAGCACTCTCCTTTTCATTCCAAATTAAAATGCTATTCAGAGTACAGTTTCTATCCATTTTATGTGTTGACAAAACTATGTCGCGACCCGCAGTGTATTATATGAGGTGTAGGGTGAAGTTAGATTTCAGTTGCCAGCTCGTAATGGCTTCATTCGCTTCGTCCGGCTTCAACGCAGGTGTCGTCAGTGGTGGGTGCTGCTGCGGAACAACCGCAATAATTTGTCTTCAATTTATTACTCACCAATTGCCTCCGGCTGGCGGAATAGTGGATTTTAAAAGCTGCAACACAAGGTGGAATGGGTTTCATTTGCTACACAAAGACAATAGGAGGCTAAGACATTTGCGATTCATGACCCAGGTGGGCCCCCCCCCCTTAGAGTGTAAAGGAGAATAAGGGGTGAAAACACTTGGTTCGACGGGGGGACTACTTCTGATGATCAGATTGCCTCCTGTTCGGATCGCTCTGTATAGTTTCCTATCTGTCCCATTGTCTTGTACTTTTGCTGCCATTCCCCCTCCCACCAGGAAGAACCCATTTAAACCTAATTGATTCTGATCAGTTGTCATCAGAAATATCCATAGTTTTTCACATTCCCACTGCAGTTGTACTCCTTGTAGCTAGTCTGTGCCAGAGTACCCCATCATGTGGCCTTGGCAGGTGGTGCTTCTTTTTTGTAGCAGTTCGTTTTACAGCGTGATGTTACTATTCCCATACACAGCACTGGCTAGTGGTCTTTCATGCAATCTTGGTAGGATACAGTGGTGTTAAAGTCATATTTTAATGAAGGGGAGTTAAACGTTAAAAGACTTGTATGTACAGGTCGGATTTTTGGTAATCACCCTTGAATACACGCTTAATTTGTTTTTTAAATATATGATAGAGAATCTACTCGAATGTTCGAGATACAGAAAGTGTTTGAAAGCGGATGAACGCTACTCACATCCCGGGGCGAATTCGCGCTGGGATAAATTGGTACTGAGCTGTTTTTTGAGCGGGGAAATTTTTCGTGACAGTTGATACGGGCAGAGATCCGAAGATGGATGTTTGACCATTCTTCGTCAGTGTGTCCCGGAGTAAGATATTTTTGGTGTGAAAGGGATATTTGATACTTCCTAGTGTATTTCCTAAAGCCATGGATATGCGGCTTAGTTATATTATGCAGTATGTACGTTATTGAAGATTTTCAGGCCATGGATTATGTATTATTTCAGGCCTTGGAGTATGTTGAGTTAGGTCATACACATATTATTGTAAACTGCGGCATATGCAGTTCCCCTTTCTTGAATGGATATTTTTGGGCCATAATGTTTATGATTATGGGCTGCTGTGCTCTACAGCCTTTATGAATGGATATTTTTGTACCAGTGACTGTATCTCTAAGGATTTACTTACTGATGTTCGATGATCCGTTATGAGCAATTTTTTGATGATTATATACTATTGGATTATACACTCAATTACCTACGGATTGGTGTTTACTTGATGTATCATAATTTGCTCGTGAACTGTAACCTGTGACAGTGTGCCGTATATGATGTCTTCGTGACTGTATAGCTAATAAACAGTGTAGAACGTTATTTGGAGTTACAACGTTTCCTGACTCCTACATGTGCTTAGGTGTGTGTGATTGTTATTGATCTAATAGTACTACATGGCATTCGCATCCATTGATATCTACACACCCAGACATGGGAGCCGCGCTGGTGTAATGGCTTCGGCGTTGTACTGGCGACCAGGTGTTCATGGTTCAAACCCGGGCGTCGGCATTTGAAGAAATGTTTACGGCCGGAAATTTGACTGAATAGCCTGAACGGCTCCTGTGATAAACCCTCTGTGGATGGGAAGGAGCGAAGCTCCTGACCGGGTTGGAAGGAAAGTCCTCAGGTTCCCCAGCCTCGCAATGACATGTCATTGGGCCGAAGGGCTGAAAGCCCAAGTGCCGCTGGATAAGAAAAAAAAAAAAAAAAAAAAACACACCCAGACGCCTGTCGGCCATCCAGTAAGCCCGACATAAGCTGATTGCCTATATCAGCGGAATATATACATTAACATTACTCCTTCTATGCCACTACACATCTTCTACAGAAACAACCTTTAACAATGACTCTCCAGAACGAGGAGTTAACAAGTGGTCTTAGTCTTTGCTCACCAGGATCCATGAGTGGTGGCTGCATGCTTTTTAAGGAGGAAAGTGGGAAAAGAAGACATGACTTTTATAGTAGATCAACAGTTAATCAGCATGTTAAAGATAACCGTTTGTCTTTTTTATACATATCAACAGTGAATCACTATGTTGAAGACAAGAACATGTCTTTTATCTACATACCAAGTTAGTCAAACAAGTTAGTGTAATGAGTACAGGTTGGTAACCCAGATTCCAAAACATCAGAAAACCAAATATTCAAAAAATCAAAAGTTTTTTGGCCTACTTCAGGGTGATTTTTTTAAAACCAATTTTTGGGTGACTTAAGCTACTTTTTGGGCGACGGGGGGTTTTTTTTTCAGCTAGTTTGGGCGAAATCCGAAAACCAAAACATGGCCGTCCCCGAGAATTTCAAATTCTGGGTTACCAACTCGTACAAGTACATGTTTTTGTATAAACATATCAGCAGTAAATCAGCAGAGTGTAAGGGCATATATTTTGTATCTACATATAAACAGTTTACATGTTGATAACAAGCACAAATCTTTGTAAGTGGTTGAAAATGTGCTAGAGCTTTTACATTTATCATGTAATACTCCAAAACAATTTCAGTTAGAAATGGCTGAATCGTTGGGGAAAAAGGTGTCTACAGGATGTGCCTTGTATAAAGAAATGACCCATTCCAACATAAATGACAATATCAATAACCTACTACATGTGGAGCAGAGAACAATCTTTCAACTAAGACCAGAACATACCAGACTCAATAAGCTTCTTCTTCTTTGATCCTTAGCCGCCGACTCGTCAAAGCAGTCAGTGGCCATCATGTCTGGTGGCGTCTTGTAGGGCAACAACAAATTGATTCCACTTTGCTCGGTCGGTGGCCATCCTTCGTACAGTGCCCCAACTCTGGTTCATTCTTTGCATCTCAGCCTCCACAGTCCTCCGCCAGGTTGTTTTTGGTCGGCCTCTCTTTCGTTTTTCCTTCAGGGGTCCAAAGCATAGCTGTTCTTGTGATGGCATCGGGGTCTCTTCTGAGGACATGGCCAACCCAGCTCCAGCGTCTGCCAGCTATGATGGTGTGCATGTCCTCTTGCTTGCTCCGAGTAAGCAGATCTTGGTTGGTGATGGTATTTGGCCAAAAGATTCGGTGAATTTTTCTTAGGCATGTTGTGTGAAAAGAGGACAATTTCGACATTTCCTTATCTGTAACTCTCCAGCATTCCGCACCACAGAGAAGCACAGAAAGCACACAGCTCTGATATAATCTTAATTTTGTGCTTATGCCAGAGGTTTTCAGACTTTTTTGGTCCGCGGCTCCCTTGACCTGTGCATAAATCACCGCGGCTCCTCTCTATACTACGAAGATCTATATTTATTGATGGACCTTGGCTCATAATATCGAGCCCAACACTTTTCCCAAGCCACCGCGACGCCCTTAGCCGAGGGCCGCGACACCCCTGGGAGCCGCGATGCACAGTTTGAAAACCTCTGGCTTATGCTATACTGAGAGGACTTCCAGATAATGTTTAGACTAAAAAAGGCTGTTCTTGCTTTGTTCATTCTGTTGTTGACGTCTTTGCTTGCTCCGCCGTCTGATGTTACTATGCATCCTAGGTATGTGAAGGTGTCTGTCTGTTCCAGTTGCTGATTCCTTATTGATATGGGCTCAGGGTTGCTCACATTGAGCATCATGACCTCTGTCTTCTTTAGATTGATGTTCAAGCCCACCTGCTGGCTATACTTATTAAGTCTATCCGTTTTTTCCTGGATGTGTTGATGTGAATGTGCTAGTAGTGCAATGTCATATGCATATTCCAGATCTTCCAATGTAGAAAATGTAGTCCATCTTATTCCTCTTGGACTGCCCTCTGTTGTCTGGCGCATCACCCAGTCTATGACTGTTAAAAATGGTTGTTCGTCCATCACGGGTGATGAAGACCACTCTGTTCATCCAATTATTTAAGAATATGTTAGGTTAGTCTATGGGTACGAAGGTGACTGAAGAGCCCGATGCGGGCCTGGAAAGATCTTGGACAGTGTGGGCAGGGAATGTTTGCTTCATGTGAAGGTTTTATTTCTCGGTCCTTTCTAGCTTGTCTCCGCTGTTCCGCTGCTGCTCTTCTGGATGATTCGCATGCTGCTGCACCTTTACGAAGAGATGTGCGCCAAGCAGTTCGGTCTTGCGCAGCAGCTTCCCATGTGTCTGGGTTTATGTCAAAGGTTTCAATGACGTCTTTAACGTGTCTTTGAAGCGCTTCTTTTGGCCACCATGGGAGCGTTTACCCTTCTGCATCTCACCATAAAAGAGTATCTTTGGCAGTCGATGGTCTGGCATGCGGAATACATGACCTGCCCAGCGAATTTGTGACTGCATCAGAATAGTATCAATACTAGGGATACCAGCTCTGTCAAGAACGGCGGTATCCGGGATCTTGTCTTGCCATTTGATGTTCATTATCTTCCTGAGACAGACTGTATGGAAGTGGTTTAGCTTCTTTACGTGGCGCCTGTATACAGTCCATGTTTCACATGCATATAGCAGCACTGGAAGCACCGCAGCTCTGTACACCTTCAGCTTTGTCTGTAGACTAATGCCACTTCGATGCCAAACGTTGGTGTATAGTCTGCCAAATGTGCTGCTGGCTTTGGAGATCCCTGGTGTTATCACCTCATCATCAATGACAATGTTCTGGGATAGTGTGCTACCAAGGTATGTGAATCTGTTCACAACATTCAGTTTCTCACCATTAACCTTGATGACTGGCCAGTATAAACTGTGCCAGGAGCTGGTTGGTACATGATTTCTGTTTTCTTCGTGTTGATGGTAAGCCCAAAGTTGGCGCAGGCTTCGGAGAATCTATCCACACTATGCTGCAGATCAGCCTCTGAGCCAGCATTGAGGGCACAATCATCAGCAAACAGAAGATCTCTGATGGTGTGTGATTTGACCTTGGTTTTTGCTTGAAGCCTCCTAAGGTTAAACAATTTTCCATCAATACGATAACTAATGTCGATTCCTGTGTCCCCGTCTCTAAAAGCATCAGTCAGCATAGCAGAAAACATGATACTGAACAGAGTCGGTGCAAGTACGCACCCTTGTTTAACTCCATTTGAGACGGGGAAAGGCTCTGATAGCTCACCGTTTTCCTGAACTCTAGCCTGCATTCCATCATGCAGTTGCTGCACTATTGTGATAAATTTCTTTGGGCAGCCGTATTTTGCCATGATCTTCCATAGACCCTCTCTACTGACCGTGTCGAACGCCTTTGTCAAGTCGATGAAAGCTGTGTACAGGTCACAGTGCTGTTCTTGGCATTTTTCTTGTAGCTGTCTTGCAGCGAACACCATATCTGTGGTTCCACGTTCTTTCCGGAATCCACACTGACTTTCAGGTAAAAGACCTTTGTCAAGATGAGCCGTAAGGCGATTCAAAAGGATTCTGGCGAATATCTTCCCAGCGATTGATAAAAGAGAGATGCCTCGATGATTGTTGCAGTCTTGGCGATTACCTTTACGTTTATATAGATGTATAATTGAGGCATCTTTTTGAGATCGTGTGGGGATGGTTTCACTCTGCCACATTTGCTGGAAGATCATATGAAGTTTCTCTATCAGAACTGCACCGCCATCTTTATAAACCTCAACAGGAATTGAATCGGAGCCAGGGGCCTTTCCACTAGACAGTTGACGAATCGCTTTTTTAGTTTCCTCCAGAGTTGGTACATCATCTAATGCTTCATTTATAGGAATTTGGGGCAGGCGGATGATGGCTTCGTCGTTAATAGATGATGGCTGGTTCAAGATATTATTAAAATGTTCAGCCCAGCGTTGGAGCATTTTTTCCTTGTCTGTAATTAGTGTTTTTCCATCTGCATTAAGGAGGGGAAATGATCCTGATGATGTTGGACCATAGACCGCTTTGAGTGCAAGGTAAAAGTTTTTCAAGTCATGGCTGTCAGCAAAGCCTTGGAGCTCATCTGCTTTATTACTCAGCCATGAATCCCGCATCTGGCGTAGTTTATGTTGGACGATTCTACGCATGTTGTTGAAAGCGTCTTTCTTGGATGTAGATTTTGGATCATTTAAATATGCTTTATGGAGATGGTGTTTCTCAGCCAACATCTGCTTTATATCATCTGAGTTCTCATCAAACCAGTCATTTTGTTTCTTGATGGAAGGACCCAGGACCTCTGTAGCAGTGTTGTAGATCTGCTCACTTAGGGCTGCCCAATTTGTTTCCACACTTTGGCCGTCTAGCGAGATAGATTTGAGACGGTCTTCTAAGGTGTCAGTAAATGACTGTTTGATTTTTGTCTTCTTTAGTTTGGTGACATCCAGCCTCTTTTGAGTTTTCTTCCCCTGAGGGCGCCTGGCTGGTTGGATTACAAATTTTAAGTTTAGATACAATGAGGCGATGATCAGTCCAGCATTCGGCACCACACATGGACTTGGTCACCCGGACATCTTGCCTGTCCTTCTTCCTAACAATTACATAGTCAATTAGGTGCCAATGCTTTGAGCGAGGGTGCATCCAGGAGGTCCTGTTGCGGGTAGGAAGTCGAAAAATGGTGTTGGTGACAAGGGAGGTCATGTTCTGCGCAAGTCTGGAGGAGACGAAGTCCATTACTGTTACAGCGACCCACGCCGTACCTACCAATAGTGCCATTCCAGGAGATGTTATCTGAGCCTACTCTTGCATTAAAGTCACCAAGAATGATGAGCTTATCTGCTTTAGGAACTGATGCAATGACTGCATGTAGTTCTTCGTAAAAACTTATCCTTGACATCATCCTGGTTTGTCATAGTTGGTGCATACGCGCTAATGATGGTGGCATGTTTTCTTCCATAGAACAGAGGGATCTTGACCGTCATGAGCGGTCATTTATTCCCTTTGGGGGCCCGCCTAACTTGCTGACAATTGCTGTTTTGATTGCAAATCCAACCCCTGCTTCTCGTCTTTCTTCAGTTCCTCTTCCGCTCCAAAAGAATGTATAACCTGCACCCTTTTCGCAAAGTTGGCCCTCGCCTGCAAGTCGAGTTTCACTCAGTGCTGCTATGTCAATGTTGTACCTGGCCAGTTCTCTCCCAATCAGGGCAGTTCGTCTCTCAGGTCTGTTTGCATTAAAGTCTTTGTCAAGTAAAGTGCGCACATTCCATGCGCCTAGAATGAGGAGGAAAAATCTGTCCTTTCTTTTTCTTATATGTCGACCGCCGAAGTAGGGTACCCACAAACCGCGGTAAGCTGGTTAGGTAATGGTGAAGCAGGCAATGTTTAGGGCACCTTTTCTAGCCCCGCAGTGCTTTCCTAAAGAGGGCTGCTCAGACACTCAGGGGGCTGCCGAATCCCACTGCTGCTCCGATCAGTGGAAGACGACCATATGGCCTGAGCCGCCTGTGTGTAGGTCTGCGACTACGACTGCCAGCGTACCCACGCCTGCCGCTTCGCCGCTCGCCCATCGCCACAGGACTTGTTGTGAGTGGATGGATGAATGGACGACTGGATGAAAGAGTGACTTGCGCGCTGATTTGGATTACAGTGAGGAAGAGTTGCGCAATTCGTCGACCTCACTCTCTCGCCTGGGTCCATCTCAATCCAGTGGCAAGACAAGTCAAGACGACTGGAGATGAAGTCAGGTGCAGTGGATGACCAGGGCTTTCTACGTGCCTCGCCGTGCTCCTTACGCTTTCCACAGCGCGTTGCTGGTAATCGCCGTCATGCCCGTTGAACCAACAGGTGGTTTCTTCCGCGCACAAGTCTAATCGAAATCCAGTCTTCGCATGCATGGGTAAAGGCAGACCCTAACTCACCGAAGGTTTTATAACCATTCGGGTTACCCCTCAACCTAGTTTAAGCCGGCCTGTCAAAGCCGTTGTCCCGGGGGTGGCCCGCTGTCGCATGCTGACAGCTACGAGGAGCCACAGGTTGAGAGCTGGATGCCAGTTTGGACCAAAGGTGCCTGAGCTGCCCTTGAAAAGGGCATGAAACAGCTCCTTCACCAGATGTACTAACCAATACACCTGACTTCCCAACACCCCCCATGTTAAAAATAGATGTATAAATGATATATATAGGGCATAATCCCTGTCGTACTCCTGTCTTCACCTCAAAGGTTAGGTTGCTCTGCCCACCGCCACACGTAAAGTTGGCATATAGGCTTTTTATGATTGACACTATGCAGCTTGGAATTCCATAAGCCCTCAGTATTTTCCATAAACCTGTCCCCCTATGTATTACTGTCAAAAGCTTTTTTTCAAAATCAACGAAAATTAATGTAAAGCTGTCTTTGCCATTCTGAGCACTGCTCTATAATGTTCCTGAGGGTGGAATATATGGTCTACACATCTTCTGTTCATTCTAAATCCTGCTTGTTCTTCTTTCCTAGTTTTGTGGTCTACTGCTTTTGAAATTTCTCTGTATAAAATTATCCTGCCTAGGTATTTTGCTGGAACTGAGAGAAGAGTGATTCCTCTCCAATTATTTGCAGTCCTGCAAGATCTCCTTCTTGGGCAATTTGACAATTATTCTTTTGGTTCCACTCTGTTGGTGTTGTCCCTGTTTTTCCAGACTTGTGCAAATAGTGGTTCTAATAGTTCTGCTGCTAGCTCAGGTCTGTCTTAAATAGCTCTGCATTTAAGTTATCATGGCCAGGAGCTTTTGGTGCCGACATTCTTTAACCCTTTGATTGCTGTGATGATTTACTTCTTTTCATGGAATGTCTGTATTAACATCTAGATCATTTTCAGCTAATCAGAGAACATTCAATTGTGTCTCTTCTTGTCTGGTGGTGTCCTTGTTCAGAGTTTCTCTGAAATGCTCTGCCCATCTTGTTTTCCTGTCCCTTTTGCTGTCGTGATGAGATGTCCTTGCTTTTTGGCTTATCCTTTACTAACGTTGGTATATTGTTTGCACCTCGTTTTCCATGATGATGATTTTAGTTATTTTGTATACTGTGCTCTGTTCATTTCTCGGTGCTGCCTCTTCTGCCTGTCTTGCAAGATCGTCTAGGAATTTCCTTTTGTTGGCTCGGGTTTGGCGTTTAACTTCCTTGTCCAGCTGACTGTACTGCTCGCTATATAGTTGCTTTAACCTGGGGGACTTAACTTCTGTTTTCTTTCTTTTCATTTCCTTTCTCATCGTTATGGTGTTTAATGTGTCTGGTGGTCTTGCTTCTTCCTTTCCTGGAATCCCAAGCATGATTTGCTGCTTTCCTTATATATTGTTGAAATGGTGTTGAATTTCTGGTCTGTATCATCAGTCAATGTATTTTCCTGACTTTTGGCAAATTGATATCGCTTCTTTATAAAAGCCGCAAAAGCTTTTCTGGTAAGGGGGTCCTTCGATTTGCTGATGTCAAACCTTTTCTGTGTAGTTACAGTTGGTCCCGCTGTTGTTCTTAGTTTCACTTTCAGTTTTGCTACTACTAAATGGTGATCACATCCCACATCTTCACCTCTTCTTACCTTCACATCTTGTAATGCATGTCTCCATCTACCATTAATCATGATGTGGTCTATCTGGTTTCTGTCCCGACCATTTGGTGATTCCCATATTAATTTGTGAATTTCTTTGTGTGGGAAAAGTGTTCCTCCAATGACCAGGTTGTTAATGCTACAGAAACTTATTAATTTCTCTCCATTTTCGTTTGCTATTCCGCTGCCGCATTTCCCCATTACTCTTTCATTATATGTATTGTGTGTTCCAGCTTTCGGATTGAGGTCTCCCATTACTACGATAAGATCATATCTAGGTGTGTCTTCCATTTCTTTCTGCAGTTGTTGATATAATTCATCCTTGACCTCATCATCGCTGTCATTCGTTGGTGCATAGCATTGTATTATTGTAGTGTTAGTGAATCTCCTTCTCAATCTTATTCTTATCAATAAGCCCTTAAACAAATTAAACTCCACACATGAGCCTAATTGCCACAGCTGTACCCATCCACATGAGACAGTTCAGCATGTGCTTCACACTTGCCCAGGACTCTCCACAGAAAAAAGAAAGCTATCACAAACACGCTATACAGCACCACTCAATAGCTACAGAACACATGCAAATTCCTCAACTTAGTATTAGCTGTGAAAGAACAACAAGCTCAGCAGCCCTAGTTAATCAACAACAACAACATTTATCATTTGTAGAACTTAGAAGAAAGTTGACAGGACTTAGAATAAGTCTGTTCCAGTCTGGACTTTTTTTTTTTTTTAATCTGTTTTATTTTGTTTGCTTTATGGAATGTCCAAAAAATACATGCTGTTAACTTTGACACAATTCTTGCACTCAGAGTAGAATAGTAAAATCTATACATAGATTATACATGAGCTGAAACATTAGCAGAATCAGCGCTTCCTTTCATGTTTTTTTATGGAGCATGGAGCTACTATTACAGCTGGTCCCATTGCTGGAAGCCTGCACAAAGCAATTTTATTTTGCAATGGTGGTCTGATTGGGGGGGGGGGGGGGGGGGGGGGTGGGGGGGTGTGCTTAATTTCTTTGGAATTCTTTCCCCTTTCCTCAATAAATGACTTTGTTATGTGTCCTAAATAATACTGAGCATGTCAAATCTATATTTTAGAACCTCTGTTGGTTTGTCCCCTTACAGAAACTGGGGACGCAACAGTGTTTTTGGTAATGAAAGTTAGACATTAATTGTATTGTTTCCCTTAACTCTTGCAGGCCGGAATTTTTTCATCAGTTTTGCCAGAATTACTTTTGTACCTTAAAGCAGTACCTTTATAAATTCTAAAGTTACTGAGTTATTACACAACAAAGACACACATATTATACATCACAGTAAAGATAAATGAGTGTAGAATTAGAATATGAAAGATTTTTAGTGATATTCTACATATTGTATTCAATTATGAGTCATAATATAGACCACTTTTAAGAAAAGACTCATTTTAGTGAATGAAAAATGTACTCACCAACTCGTGCATAAAGACTGAAATATTATCCAGAGAGCTCCAGCATCTTTTAAAATATCACTAATCCATATATGAATATTATTTACAAGTGTCAGCTTCCTGTGATATTTTGTTAATGTTTTACAGACCATCCAGCGAACCATATAAACATTATAGACATTTGGAAAGAAAAAGGACATTATAGGCCGCATGAAGCTTTTAAATTAAATCATATATTGTATTGTTTTTATACAACAAAGACACACATATTATACATCACAGTAAAGATAAATGAATGTAGAATTAGAATATGAAGGACTTTTAGTGATATTCTACGTATAGTAATCAGTGATGAGTAATAATATAGACCACTTTCAAGAAAAAAATAATTTTAGTCTATTAAAAATTTATTTACCAACCCATGCAATAGACTGAAATATTATCCAGAGTGCTCTAGGGTCTTTTAAAATATCACTAATCCATATATGAATATTATTTACAAGTGTCAGCTTCCTGTGATATTTTGTTAATGTTTTACAGACCATCCAGCGAACCATATAAACATTATAGACATTTGGAAAGAAAAAGGACATTATAGGCCGCATGAAGCTTTTAAATTAAATCATATATTGTATTGTTTTTATACAACAAAGACACACACATTATACATCACAGTAAAGATAAATGAATGTAGAATTAGTATGTGAAGGATGTTAGTGATATTCTACATATTTTATAGACTACTTTTTAATAAAAACTCATTTTAGTGAATGAAAAATGTACTCACCAACCCATGCATAAAAACTGAAACCTTATCCAGAGTGCTCCAGCATCTTTTAGAATAACACCAATCCATGTATGAATATTATTTACAAGTGTCAGCTTCCTGTGATATTTTGTTAATGTTTTACAGACCATCCAGCAGACCGTACCGTCATCATTAAAATATAAATGAAGATATTCAAGGCCGCGTGAACTTTTAAATTAAATCATATATTGTGTTGATATTACACAACAAAAGACACAAAAATTATGTTTCACAGTAAAGATAATTATAATATATTTAGAATTATAATATTGGGGCTTTTAAGTGCTATTTTTCATATTATATTCAATTATCAGTAATAATGTAAACAATTTTTTTTTTAAATTCATTTTAGTGAATGAAAAATGTACCCACCAACACATGCATAAAGACTAAAATATTATCCAAAGTGCTCCATGGTTTTTTTTAGATAACACTAATCCATATATGAATATTAATTAAAAGTTTCAGCTTTCTGTGATATTTTGTTAATGTTTTACAGACCATCCAGCAGACCGTACCATCATCATTAAAATAAAAAAGAAGATTTTCAAGGCCTGCGTGTGAACTTTTAAAGAAATTAAATCATATATTGTGTTGATATTACACAACAAAAGACACACAAATTATGTTTCACAGTAAAGATAAATATATTTAGAATTATAATATTGGGGCTTTTAAGTGCTATTCTTCATATTATATTCAATTATCAGTAATAATGTAAACAATTTTTAAAAAAAAATTCATTTTAGTGAATGAAAAAATGTACCCACCAACACATGCATAAAGACTAAAATATTATCCAAAGTGCTCCATGGTTTTTTTTTTTTAAATAACACTAAATCCATATATGAATATTAATTACAAGTTTTCAGCTTTCTGTGATGTTTTGTTGAATGTCATCAGTAAAACAATGTCCCTATAGCAGTCAAAAGGAGTTGATGCCTCACACTAAGACCTAAGTCATCGTGTACTCCTGGTTTGCGACCATATTTGGGAAGAAATCTGAATGCGTTTTGGGTCTCAGTAATACTGATGTTTGGTACTGAAATCAATTCATTACTAATTGCCCCTTGTTGCTCCTTGGTACCAATGCTTTTCCCCCTTTTTGTCGATGATTTGGTCAAAACTTTTTGTCGTTTTGTAGCACTAGGGCCTGGCTGTGACCACGCCCCCTCCTCATTAGAACTAGCTTCTTCGTTAAGTTCAAATTCAAAATCATCATTTTCACAATCATCATTCTCGCTAAACTCGTCAAAGATACATAGTTCCCTAGCTTTTTCTACAGATAAAAAAGACCTACGTTTTGATAAGCATGATGTGGTTGGTTCGCTAGACATTGTCTGTATAAACAACAATAATTGCCGATTGAAAGCTGACAGATTTACCGTTTTTTCACAGTGAAATTAGCTAGAACAAGCGTGTTTCCGAATCACAACTCAAAGATAGCGCTCTTCTGAATAAAAAAAGAGTAACTTCCGTTATGTTAAAATACCAAATTACGAAAATACGGAACAGATTTCACGGAACACAAAAGTGACGTTACCAACGTCGATTTGGCTTCTAGGGGTTTTGCGGATGTACACTCCCAGCGTCGTTCAGGCCTTTAAGAGTTAACATTAATCTTGGGTCACTGTATCAGTGGATTTCCCATTTAAAAAAAGGATTCAACGAGATAATGAGATCAGGGGTCGCAATAAAAAAGAAAGAGGACATAACTGGAGTAGATGTGCTGGAGGTGGATGTATAGTTGTATACAGGAATGTGACCCAAAGACGCAGCAATAGAGAATGCAGTCAGCGACTCATAGCTTGACTGCTTGCGTCAGGGTCAGCGAACCAGAGCTGACCAAGACCCTACTCCACCTCCACGTGGTGGTCCTGGAAACAGGCTGCATCACTGCGATCTAGCTGAGAGAGTAGGGATCGAAGAGGGAAGGCAAACCCGGTCCCAAAAAACGCTGTGCTGAAGTCAGATGAGCCTGCCGAAAGGCGCTGATATCGCAGCTCCACTGTAAACAGACACAACGCAACCAACGTCCTTTTCAGGACGAACAAGGAAGAAGAAGAAGAAGTATACAGGTATAATAGAGACATGACTGGAGCAAATGTGCTGGAGGTAAGAGGGACAATGGGGGACATTATAGGAGTGGATGTGCTAGGAGTGAGCGGTATGATGGAGGACAAGATTGGAGTAGATGTGCTGGAGGTAAGAGGTATAGGGGAGGACATGATTGGAATAGATGTGCTTGAGGTGAGAGATATGGTGGAAGACATGATTATAGTAGATGTGCTGGAGGTGAGAGGTAGGGTGGAGGAACATGAATTATAGTTAGATGTGGCTGGAGCGTGAGAGGTAACTGGTGGAGGACATGATTATAGTAGATGTGCTGGAGGTGAGAGGTATGGTGGAGGACATGATTATAGTAGATGTGCTGGAGGTGAGAGGTATGGTGGAGGACATGATTATAGTAGATGTGCTGGAGGTGAGAGGTATGGTGGAGGACATGATTATAGTAGATGTACTGGAGGTGAGAGGTATGGTGGAGGACATGATTATAGTAGATGTGGCTGGAGGTGGGTGGTGTGGTGGAGGAGATGATTATAGTAGATGTGCTGGAGGTGAGAGCTATGGTGGAGGACATGATTATAGTAGATGTGCTGGAGGTGAGAGGTATGGTGGAGGACATGATTATAGTAGATGTGCTGGAGGTGGAGGACATGATTATAGTAGATGTGCTGGAGGTGAGAGATATGGTGGAAGACATGATTATAGTAGATGTGATGGAGATGAGAGGTAGGGTGGAGGACATGATTGAATTAGATGTGGTCGTGAGAGCTACAATGTGAAACATGATTGGAGTAGATATGCTGGAGGTGAGATGTTTAGCTGTCATTGGGTTTATCCAAGAATTAACCATGGAGGGTTGATCTTGGTTGCTCAGATAATAATGGTAGCTCAGGTGTACCGCAACCAGGTAATATATTAAAAGGATATATATAAATATTTTTTTTTACTGGATCAATGCCAGGTATATCTATTAGTTATTTATAAACTAGAAGATAGTTCCCAGGAGTCTCTGAAGAAAGAATAGGACTACTGTACCCTCAGGCATACCGTGCTAGGTGGCTAATATGAGGTCGCACACAGCGATGGAAACTTCATCATTTAAAACTAATTGCCATAGAAACCACTGCTTCAAGAGCATGTGACTGCTTGGATGTTTGGACCCTTAAGGAGGAGAAAGGACAAATTATTATGTTTGTAGGTGAACAAAGTCCTTTAAAACAAGTATGTAGTCAAAGGTGCAAGCACAACACTACAAAAGTACTGAGACATCCAGCACATATTAAGAAATATTGGGGGAAGGGAGGGGAGGATGCCTCTATAGCTCTTCCTCTAAATACACAGCATCATACAACCAGTGCACTACAGAAACAATTTGCATTCATACCCTTCTATCTTTGCTGAGGGAGCTTGAGCACCTATGGGTTTGCCGGCGTGCAGTGATATAGATTCTGATTAACAAGAACACAACTTCTTGCTGTGTATGTCTGTTGTCATGTATATACCTGTGTACATTTGTCAACTTACATACATGTCAGATGCTATTTCCGTTTACTTGCTAATCTGTATGCACACGTGTCATTCTCGTAATCTGTTTGCCTACTGAGTTATGAAATTCTCCCAGGTGTGGATGACCTTACAGACAAGGTAGACTTCATTATATGTCTAGGAGGGGATGGAACCTTGCTGTATGTTTCTTCATTATTTCAAGTAAGTTTGACTCTGCTTCCTGAAAGAGAAATCTGTAATTTCCATTAGCAGTTTTGAGTGGTTTTGTCTTGTTTAATCCCATCATCACTCCTTCCACACAATCTGTGTAAGGAAAATTCTCTGAATTTTTTTTTGGCAGAATACCATCACCAACCAAGAACTACTTATTTGGAGTAACCAAGAGGACAAATGCACACCTTCATAGCTGGCAGACGCTGGAGTTTGGGTTGGTCACTTCCTCAGAAGGGACCCAATGCCATTGCAAGAACAGCTATGTTTGATGGACCCTCGAAGGAAAGCGAAAGTGAGAGAGAGTTGACCAAAAACAACTTGGCAGAGAACTGTGGAGGCCGAGATGCAAAAAATGAACCAGAGCTGGGGCACTGTATGAAGGATGGCCGCTGACTGAACAAAGTGGAAGCAGTTTTTTGCTGCCCTAAAGATGTTACAAGCATGATGGCCACTGACTGCTTTGACAGTCATCAGCTTGAGATGAAAGAAGAAGAAGAACAAAGTATATGTGCTTAATTCAAGAAAGCCATCTTCAAAGCATTTAATGATTAGTGCTAAATTACATTCAAGCCAAACTGGTGCAATCAGATGGGAGTAAAATTGTGGGTACCCATTAAAGGGCCCAAGCTGTGGGAGCCCGTTATAAAGAGGTTAGACTAAAAACTTCCTAGTTTTTTCATTGAAAGAATGAGTTTTTTAAAAATATAATAAATTTAAAAGTAAATTAATGAGATACCACAGCAGATGATTATAACAATAGATTCCATTGTTTGTAGAAACTTGGGGGAATCCAATGAAATTCAGTAGAAATAAAGAGGCCCCCTAACTCCTAGATTAAAAATACTCGTAAATCATTGTTAAAATTGATGTCTGTTTTATCTCCACAGGGCAGCGTGCCTTCAGAATGGCAATTCAACGATTTGACATGGGGTTCCACTTGGTTTTCTAACACATTCCCAGTTTTACCAGGATTTCAAAAATGAAGGTGACAAGGGTTATGCAAGGTATAACTGGAATTTTCTCTTGCAGTTTAAAAAAAAATATGAAAGTTTGAAATAGCTGAACAGGATTGTATGCTTCTGTGTGTGCATATGCGCTTGGCATTTGATGGTGCCTGCAAAAATCTTTTAAATTTGATAACAAGCAGAATGTAATATAATGCAAAAGTCACCATACATGCAAGCACTTTTATATATCATTCATTGTCATCACAGTGTTCTGCTCCCGCAAGGAGCAATAGAGGGCCTTCAGCAGATTCATTCATCCAGGGGGGCCCCTCTTTTTTGGGGGGGGGGTCCCGTGCCATCAGCTCAAGGTCTTTTATATTTTCATCCTAATCCCTTTCATTTCTGTCTCCATTTATTTCTTCTCCTTTTTTTTATTTTTTTCCTTTTTATGTGAGTGGTCTCCATCTCTACCTCACTATACATAGGGATTCCGTAGAACAAAGAGAAGTCTTGTGATGCTGTCAACAGATTTTCCCAGCGTGGTGGGGTCTCCTGGTTCTATCATTCAGCATCTACTCTTTTTTTTTTTTCTACTTGCAGATACTGTTCTGGTTCTTGTCATACAATTCCACATTGACGACCTTGTCGATAGCATTTCAATTCATCTTATTATATGCAAGCAGAATCCATTTATGGAAAGAGTCTGTAGCTTTTTTGTTGTTCTCCATGTTTCAGATCCATACAATAGCGAACTGACTGACATTTGAGTAGTGAAGATTCTGATTTTTTTGTCTTGTGGACTTGATTTCTTTTGATCTCCAGTATATTTCATTAATGCAATCAAAGCTCCTCATTGCATTATATATACTTGTTTTTCATATTGTCTGTTTGTCCAAACTGTTTGCCTGTATTTATGTTTTATATATTGGCCTTGGCTGCTGCATTTTATATGTGTGCTCATTGCAGGGGTGGTATTTGTAGCAGTCCGTTATTTTACATTAATTGAGGTAGTTGCCTAACACCCATTGTTGCATTTTGTTATTTAGTATATCACTTGTGTAAGAGGACCCAAAGAATGCAAGCAATAGAGAATGCCAGTCAGCGGAACCCATAGCGTTGACTGCTTTGCGTCAGGGTCAGCGAAAAAGAGTTGAGCCAAGACCATACTCATCCTCCACGTGGTGGTCCTGGAAGAACAGGTTGCATCACTCAAGTCTGGCTGAGAGAGTAGGGGAGATCTGAAGAGGGAAGGCAAAAACCCGGCACCAAAAAAATGCACGTTGCTGAAAGGTCGGATGTGTTGGCCGAATGGCGCAGAGATATGCGCAGATAACGGTAGGTATTGTAAAACAGACACAAACGTCACATACAAAAAGTCCTTTTCAGCGACGAACGAGGAAAAGGGAAGAAGATGACTTGTATTAATTCCTTGTTGTGCTCAAAAGAAGCTGCAACACCCATGTACCTTCCATTTTGATGAAGGATGATGAGGACATCACATACTGCTGGTTAAAGGGGGACTGCCTCGAAGTGGAGACATAGACAATTATGGAGTTATAAATGATTGTTTTTTTTTATTTGGTCATAGATGTTTCAATATTTTATCCTTGTTACTATCCATAGGTTCAAGCTATCCCCTTTCTCCTATCGGCTTCCGTCTCAAGTGTGTGGTTGTTGTAAAACATGACACTGCTTCTGTGGCAGAGATTCCGCATGGCATGTCACAAGAATATACAGACAAGAGCAATGTCTCTTTTGAAGACATCACAAGCTGGTATGAGATTTTCTTGGACGGGAATACATTTTATGTTGTGTAATCAGAGTGTATTCACCTCAGTTATGATTTGGTTTTTCAAGATGGATGTACTTAATATTTTTGGATTCAGCTCTATTATTTTATAGTGTAATAAAAGTTTTATCTTCAAATGGCTGTTGCTCTTCTTTTTCTTGGACCCAATTGTCCCTTCTCTGGAGCTCACAGGCCAATTCAGTGCCCCATTCACGCATAGCGGGAAGCAGCAGGACATCTCTCCACTTTATCTCAGTTTGTGGACCCAAACCTTCCTGTGGTGGCCCAACTCCCAAGTTCAGAGATTTCACATGGTCTCACACAGTTCTCCACCAAGTTGTTTTTTGGTCTGCTCTCTCTTTCGGCCTCTTCCGTCTATGAGGGGGTCATGTGTATCGCAATTTCTGGTGATGAGTGTTCTGAGTACTCTTCATGATCTTCTGAGGACATGGGCTAACCCAAGTTAAACAGAGTCTACCCGCTGTTATGATCATGTGGATGCATGTCTGCTACATTGCTTTCGGTGTAAGGGCTTTCACTTGGTTGGTGTTGTGGGTAGTTTGGTAAAGAAAATGTGTAAGAGAAATTACTCACTTGACTAGCTTTCATTTCTTTAATTTGCATTCATTTTCTTTTTACACTCTGTGGAATCATTGAGGACCTCACTGCAGCTTTGAGCCCACTAGGGGCAAAGCATCCAAGTGATTTTTTCTATTTTCACTATTTGTGTCAAAGAATAGCTTTCAAGTTGGAAAACCATGGCAGGAGGAACTTTTTATTTCCGTTCGATTACATTGACGAAAGAACTTAGTACATAGGGATGGTTTTGGCTTGATTATTTTGCTTCTTTTACTTCTGTGTGTTCATATGTATATTAACTACCTCGTTGTATTACTTCTTACCTCGTTCCCATCTTCAGACTTTCCCACATTAATGACTCTAATAAAGGCAGTAAGTCGGCTCGGCTCCAAGGTTCCTGACATCTCCAAACAGTTTTTCATAGGAAAGAAGTAGGATTGTTGCATTATGCTACTCCGTTCATGCTGTATGTTGGGCAGGGGATGCAGGCAGGTGTTTGGCTGTCATTGGGCTGATTGCTGCAGGTGCAGAGATCTGTTTTGCAACCAATTTCTGTACTTGTGGTATAGATGGTATCCTCAAATCTGTTGCTTGTCCAGTGCAGTTAACTAATTGTGTATACGATTGTACATTTGTATAATGTGTGTTTTTCCAGAATTGCCTCCGTTTTACCACTTTCATTCTTGCCTTCGGATGAACCGTAAATCACTGCTAATTTCTTAGTTATTAAAGCTCAAGATCTATTAGTTACAACATATTTCTGATTTTTAAATCAGCAACCAAGGAGTTACAGAACTTTATCATAATAGATGGGTGCTAGCTTGTGATAGAATAGTAAGGAATTGGAGTAGTGATACGACCAAGATGGCTAATGTGGAACTGAATTCTTTTTAAACAATCAGGGACGAATTGCACAGTGGAAACAAGAGGTGTGAGATAGATGTTTAATAGAGTTGTATAAAACACACTTTCATTTTATCGGAACAACACTTCTTTTTCTTGGATCCATTCCATAACTTTTAACTCACGACTCTGAGATTTATCTTCCATCCTATGATGGTTATTAAATCTTACATCATGTATCTAGACAATTCTTACTGGCTTGTTTACAAAATACTGTTCCATTTACTATTAATAGTGGGCTCTGTTATGAAGTCACATTTAAAAAATTCATTAGTCACAAATTTTAGCATCCCTAAAATAGAGAAAACAAGATAAATCAGAATAAATGACACGGAAAACAATAACAATATTGGCACTTGATCAGAAACTACCAATTATTACTTACTTACTTACTCCTACTTAGTCATTTCCCCTTCTACCGTGAGGTTGTAGAGGTTTGATAGAGACGAGTGGCCAGACCATCTCACCGGCTTGTCTTCCCTCCTGGATATGGTTCCATTTAGTCTCGGGTCCTGTCAAAGATTGTCGAATGTTGTCATCCTCCAGCGGGACCTCTGGGGTCTCGGTCACTGGGGGGTATCTGTATCCACTGGCTCTTTGATTTCCCCATGATTAGTTAGTGGTAAGAAGATCTTCTCCCATTCTGCAGACATGGCCAAACCATACTTAGTTGGGGATTTGTTCTTACTTGGGTCTTGCAGGCGGGTGGGATTTTAGGACTTGACATATCGCGTTTTGGTTGCGGACCATGTCATCTTCTTGTTTATTACAACCAAAGATTTGGAAGCTAGCGAAAACTAGAAATCCTGGCTATTTACGGAACAAACACCACTACAAAAATGCTAGGAATCTATCTCATATACTGTTCTTGTGTTTGTAGGGACAGATGGGATATCAACAATAAGGAATATAAAAGGATTGGTGGAGCTTTCATTGCCATTGGTGAAATATATGGCAGATAAAATTAGGAATTTTCAATTACCGAATAGTTAAAGAACAGGATCTATTGTGTGCGCTCATGACAACATGGAGATACAACAACAAACTAAGACAACAAAAAGAAAAAAAAGACTTTTATTTAAATAGGTCGCTTGCATAGGAATTGGACCGATTGCAAGTGGTATGACAAGATTAGTAATGTGGAACTGATGACAAGAACCAGACAAGTGCCAGTGGAACAGGAGATGAAGGAGACACTGGAGATGGATAGGTCACACATTGAGGAAACCTTTTGAGCACAACAAGTCTTCTTCTTCCTTCCTCGTTCGTGCTGAAAAGGACGTTGGTTGCGTTGTGTCTGTTTACACCGGAGCTGCGATATCTGCGCCTTTCGGCCGACACATCTGACTTCAGGCAGTCCTTGTTCTGGAACCCTAAGTGTAAGAGAGGTAGAGGGAGGCCAAGGAACACGTGGAGAAGAGAACTGGAAACAGGCATGAAGGGAATGAAGAAGACAAAGAAAGACCTAAGAGCTGTTGGCAAGGGTCAGGAAGACTTTGACAATAAGTTTTTTTTGAGAGGCCTATGCTGCCATGGGAGTGGTTGACTGGAGTGATTGTAATCGAAGACATATACATACTGAAAAACGAAGATCCCCATGTTAGACTGTTGTGAAAATTGGAAGTTCCGAATGGTTACTTACTTTTTGTATAGTACCACTTTGATTGGGGATTGTAGTTAATTGTGGTAGATAGAATAGCATATGTTTGGCTAATTATTTATTAAAGTTAATAACTCAAGTTATAGCTAATTCGGATAATGCTAATAAGCAGGGTAAATAATTTAAAAGCTGATAACTAAATTGTTGTCCACAACACATCAGCAGCAGAAAGAGTTGGGGGGGGGGGCGGACTTTCATAGATGGGCTGCTTGCATAGATAGAAGGATTGAAAATGTATGACGTAACATGTGACAAGATATGGGGGGCTGGTGACAGGGACCAGACAGGTGCTGGTGGAGCATGGAGATGAGAGGAGAGCGACTGGCGATCGGGTGGGACAAAACGACATTGAGGAAACTGTCTGTTGGCCATTGACAGGGGGTAGGTCCCTTGTTCTGGAGGTCCCTGGAGGCGGCAAATAGGGGGGGGGGGGGGAGGCGGGATATAGGCGGAGGATGGACCGAGGGGACACATGGAGAGAAAGCTGGAGACAGATGTGAAAACCTGATGAGGAAGAACATGGAAAGAACTTTAGCTCGATGGCACGTGGACAGTGAGGGACCTAGGATCATGAGTTTCGTTGTACAGGCCTGCTATTGATCCTTGAGGGAGATAAAAGGGTATTGATTGATTGGATTAAATATTGTCTAATGGTTCTTATGGAAAAAAACTAATATATGTACACATCTTTATCTGTTATCTGTAGGTATTACTAAGAAAGTAGTTGTCGACAGGGTTTCGTCTTTCATATCTGAGAACTTGGACCTTTTATATAGGAGGCAGGAGTAGTAACTCTACAGTTCAAGGATGATGGTAATGTTTGTTGCTGTAATGAATTTTTGTCAAACATCCATTGAGGTGAGGTGTGGGGGCAAAATTAATTATAAAAAATATAAATAGTTCAATGTTTACCTGGTATGCTGTATACTAGATCCAGAGACATGGGAACAAACCAGCACAGAACGTAAAACAAACCTTCTCTTTGGGACCTCTGAGGGACTGTGCCTAAGATGAGATCACCTTTTTCAGATTCAGTTGAAACTGAAATAAATGTTGGAATTAATTAAATCAAATCTTTTTGTTCGCACGGGGTCAGAGTTCTACATAAAGGGTCTGGGTGCAATACAGACAGTTTAGTTCGGGTAGTTCAATTACGGTTCATGTCAGGGAACATCTCCAAAGCAGTTTTTTATTTTTGTGTGAAGATTAATATCAAATAACCTGTTTTGATTCCAGACCAGTAGAGTTATCCATGGGTTTCTGGGAGAACAAAGGAGAGAATAGAAGCTCTACCCTCAGGCATCTTGGAAGAGCGCAAACCTTATGGAGAAAGTTAGTGCACGAGGTCTGGCAGCTCATTAATCCCAGCTTTGTTTTCTGTCAAGTGCCTAATGCTAAGGGATGCAACTTTGGTTGAAAGTTAGGACTTAATTGTATTGTTTAGATTATATGTTACTCTCCCGGAAAATAGTAACTCACTTACCACAGAAAAGTGCAGAAATGAAGGTGTGGCACAAAAATACGTTATAGAATGATGTGATCTCGTATACTATGAGTACATTAGGAGCTTCGTGCTGCTAGACTGTAGTTCATGTACTGTAGGTGATAGCACAGTGGTTTTTTTTTTTTTTGTAATACTTTTGAATAAGTAAAATTGCGTTAGGTGTTACTGGTGCATTTTCTTCTTGAAATTTAATATTACCCGTTATTATGACGGGGCTTTGTACACTAGTCTGTGTAGTATAAATTGCTACAAAAAGACTGTCATTGCAAGAGCATGTGAATGCTGGGTGCAGGCTTCCTGCAAAAGGACCATCTACAGTCGTGGCTCCATAAGAAGTGAAAAGTAAAATGCTCATTCCATCTCCTTCATACTTGTCATTTGGCCTGGTGCCTTCGATGTATGGACCTTAACTCAATGTACAGATCGATTTCCTGTGATCAACAGTCTCGTACAGAGAATACATTTCCGCAGGCGGCGCGATTCAATCATCATTGCACTTGTCATTGCTGTCTGCATTATACTTCTACTACTTTATACCTTTCATTGACAGTTTCATTAACTTCATTATTATCAGGATCATTACCATCATCCGTCATGGCTCATAGTGAATTCTTTCAACGCTGAAACATTCAATCCCCCTACATGGCAGTATCTGCGATCTAACACTACCTTGACCTATCATTACCAACTCCGAATGAAATAAAATAAATAAAAGCCTGTATCTCAAAAAATGGTAAAACAGTTTTATCCCGTGTTGTTTTTTTTTTTTCTAAAAAAGCACTAATCAGATCATTTTAAATTACAGTGATTTGAATTTCTCCATTTGAAATTGGACTTAACTCAAGGTGACTCTCCCTCTTTCTGTCTATTGTGCATTAGAGCTGGCAACCTCTACTTATCTTTAAAACAAATTGCCAAAGAAAAGTTTACAAAACTCCAATTGTATTACATGTAAACAGCCTTTGGAAACAGTTGTTTCTTCAGTTGTTCAAATGGTGGACAGCTATTCCACAAAACTATGTAAGGAGCCCAAAGGCAAATGATGATGATGATGAAACAGCAATGCATTTGTTTTTCTTAGAAAAAATATTTGTGCAACCATGTGTCACCAAAACTACGAAACTGGTTTCACTAGGCTCAGAATATTTTGGAAATAGGTTGTCAATCTGGAGTTTCATTTAACATAATAAAAAATCGCTTTCATAATTTCTAACTTGGTCAAAAGACTCTTCTAAAGTGAGGTTTAGAAGTTTGAAGGAATTAGGAGCACCATATCTTTCCTATCGGTTGTCTTCCGCCTGGTTCCAATCTAGTCCTCGGTCTTTCAGAGATTGCCCTAAGATCTGATGTCTTTTTAGTGAAAGCTCTGGGTTGTCCTGGAAATGGTTGGAATGCACATTTCTTTACAGTGTTAGTTGTCTGGACATACTTTATCGTGCCTTGCCGATAGTTCTTCCATTCTGCAGATGTGCCAAACCTTCTTAGTTGTGGACTGAAATTCTTGAACATGTTGGACTTAAATGATTGTTAAATTGAATAAGCCATGGACAACATCGGTGAGTTTGGCTAAATACCACCTCAGATTGTTTAAACAATAAGCATGGCAAGGCAGTTAATTGGTTTACCAGATTGATAACTGAATAAGTGGCATCGGTTTCGAGTTCTGGGGGGGTATAGGCCTATGATGGCTTTCTCAGAGTTAAAATGAATAAGCCTGTGCCTGAAGTTTCTATAAAACGTGTTGGCTCTCTATGACGATTGTTAAACTGAAGTAAAGCCATGGGATGAAGTTTCTATGATATGTTGGCTCACTCAGATTACTGATTGGTGAGACATCGACATAGAATTGCTTGTAGTTGCTGTTGAGAAATAAGAAACTAAGTGAATAACATGGTGGCTTATTTGTTAAAGTGATTGATTATGATTACTAATACAAAAACAAGCCATGGAAGAGCATGGGATGGTAATATTTCAGGTCAATCATTTGATCAGCTGGTAAATTACCAAGGCACTATTTGGTCTGATCTGAAGGGGGGGGGGGGGGGGGGGGCTTGACTAGGTAATTATTTCGGACCAGCCTTTATCTCCCACTGGCAAACTTTAAAGCAGTTCCCCTAAGGATTAGCATAGGTACTTTACCACAGTTCAGTCAAAAACACATGCCAGATTAAAATATCCCACTTTATTCGTGAACTGTATACAGATAGAAAGCTGACATTGTCTTTGAAGAAAAATTAACATTGGTGAAATAACACATGTTTTTTTCCACCAGTCTGTCGATGTGATGCGGGAAGCAGACCCATGCAGCAGAGATCCAAGTTCATATAGGACGGCTTATTCCAAAAATCCAGATACTCTTAAACAGCAGAAATGAGATTTTGATGGCAATCCTTGATTTTACAGAGATGGGTGTTGCTAAAGTATATCCCCACAACCTCCTTTGACGACCCCTATTAGAGTTTCCTGTAAAGAGTTCGATCAGTGCAGCACAAACACCAAATTAGGATTATATGACGAGAGTGAACAGTGCTTTCTGTGCTTTCTCTATGGTGCAGGAGAGTAAACATAGAAGGCACATTCTCATTAATATTGTTGCATCTCTTTCTACACAACATGCTTAAGGAACATTCTCCTAATGTTTTTTTGTCGAACAATCACCAACCAAGAAATACTTGCTAACGAGTAACCAAGAGGACATGCAGTACCATCATAGTCTGGCAGAAGCTGGCAGTTGAGTTGGCCAAACATCCTCAGAAGAAACCACCGATGCCATCACGAGAACAGCTGTGCTATGGACCCCTGAAGGAAAGAAAAAGAAGAGGCCTCTTTAGCCATAAAAACTACAACTTGGCGGAGAATTGGACCTTCGAGATGCAAACTAAATGAACCAAAGATGGGGCACTGTATCCCCTACTTGCCAACCAAAAGCACTAGAAAATGCCCCTTTGCAATTGACCCCGAACAAAAATGTGGAAACAGTTTTGTTACTGCCCTACAAAACCCACCTTCTAGGCATGATAGCGGCCACTTGACTTGAACATTTGACAGTCACTCGCAAGGTTCAAAAAATTACAAAGATTGGTAAATACCAGTTTAGTCATTACTGATTGACATTGGCAAGATAGTGCACAAACAAACATTATTTCACTCAGTTTCATTTAAAAAGTGTTCCATTCCTTATATTTTGTCTCATACATTGTGTATGTAATTGTTTTGTACTAAAGATGGTATGTTGCATTATTACTTACATTTCACTGTGACTACAAAAATTTGACATTTTTAAGTGTTTGTTTGTTGTTGTTTAACTAGGGGTGCTGAGTTTCACGCTCACTTGCAGCCAATACCAAATTGAACACTCTTTGGTATTATCTACATTGTAGATCTATGCTTTTCCTGCGGCTTTTTTGTCATTCCAAAACATGTTGACTTGAGTCATGAGCTTCAGTTTATCCAGCTTGGCTTGCATTTAAAACAATTGTCCACATCTGGTCCCAATTCTCTAGGAGTAGGACAAGCTCATGGCATACTGTGCATTCCCCACCATCCAAGGGGGGCTTTTCCAGCTATGCAGAGCTAAACATACTGTGCTCTGGTTCTGGGCTCTCCCAAAGGAATCATCACGTCCTACAGAGCCACTTCTCAGCTTTCCCTTGCCTATCACCGGATCCATAGTGAGATTCCTCCTGCATGCAGTCAACCAGGTCCAAAGCTTAAGAATTACGTCTGGGGCTCAAGTGACTTCTCCAAGCTTAGTGAGCAGTGCTGGGTTCTAAACAAGTTTCACCACAGGGGGAATCCATGGAATGTGTTTGGATGATTTCAAGAGTCAATGATGGGAGTAATTAGCCTCACCGAAGGATGCGGTTCACTTCCACATATGTATATTTTAGCATTGTGCATAGCTTTTGGTCACATAAAGGTGATTCCAGATAGGCCTCCATGCATATATTTTGCATTTAAAACTTATTGAGTTTACACATTATATTAAACAAAATAAAAAACGTGTGATATTTTTTTTTGTTTTCAATTACTTTTACAGGTGCTCTGCCCTTGATCATTTCAAAACCTCCAACGGGCAGCACTGCATATGCTGTGGCAGCAGGAGCTTCCATGATCCATCCGAGTGTTTAGTACATACCCAGTATTCTCAACTCACCCCGATTTGCCCTCACTCTGGACTATCATTCCGACCTATTTGTGGTTCAAGCTGGTGTGGAAATCAGAGTTGATGTTAGTTTGTAATTTGCCATGTTCCCTTACGTGTATGCCTTAGCATCTGATTGGCATAGTGGTTTCCCTAGAGCGCATGACACTCTCACAAGCAAAAATGCCGGGTTTGAAACAAGGCCGGTAGCGTCACGCTCCTTAGTCTACCCATGCTGTGGAATAGGTTCCTAACTCTGCTGTTAAAGTTACGGGAAAGAAGATTTGGCAGCTAGAAAGGGAATGGTTCCCCCCACCCGTTGTTGACTGGACCTTGTATAGCGAAGTCATCTATCACTTCACTCCACATATGGGAGTATCCACTATGGGGGACTACCATTACCTTTTTTTTTAACCATGTATACTGCATTTCTTAAAAAGTATGTTATCCTGGGTAAAGGTTCTCATGTGCAACTATAGTGACCTCCCCTTGGTTAAATGAAAGAGAACCATTTACCAATTTGTACATGGCCAAAAAACTAACATTACAAGGGGAGTTGTCACTATAATGTACATGTTCTAAAGAGAGCCTTTACCTATTTGTTACAAGACCAAAAACTAAACAAAATTATAAGGGGAGGTCACTATAATGTACATGTCTAAAGAGAACCTTTACCTATTTGTACATGACCAAAAAACTAATATTACAAGGGGAGGTTACTATTTAATGTACATGTCTAAAGAGAACCTGTACCTATTTGTACATGACCAAAACTAATATTACAAGGGGGAGGTTACTATAATGTACATATCTAAAGAGAACTTTTACCTTATCCTGAGCTAGGGAGGTCAGTATCGTTGCCTTTAAAAACATTAAGAAATAATTTGCTATGATTCAGCGAGTAACTTGTCAAGAAATTACTACAGAGAATTATGGTATGTGATTTCTGCAAATGTTTCTAACTACTAAGCCTTGGTATGTGTGGTTTTTTTACAATTGTAGTGATTGACTTTCCCTGCGGTCGCTGAAGGGACAAAGAAAGAATTAGAAAACTAAAACTGTCATGTGTGTCAATAGGTAAAGGTCAAGGATCCCATTACATGCCCATTAAGGCATATTGGGAATTTCGCCATGGTGTTACGCCCATATTTTCTATACCATCGGCACGCTAGGGGTGATGTGGTCAGCATCACGTCGGCCGCCTTAACCTTCCCAGAGTTGCTCTGGTACCCAGTTTGGAGCTGGGTTGACGCAGGAGCCGTTTGCGGGCCTAAAAAAAATCCCACCTCATCCAGGGATTGAACCATGGACCACTGAGCTAGGAAGCCAGTGCACTAACCACTATGCTACCGCGGCTCATGTGTGTCATACAAGGTGATCATGTGAGGTTCTGCAGGGGGGGGTGGCAGCCTTATCATGTAAAACAAGTTGCCACAGAAACCACCACAGCAAGGGCATGTGACTGCTTGGTGCAGGCTTCCTGAAAGAGGGCCAACTGCAGTGGTGGCTCCATGCTCCGTAAGGAGCGCAAAGGAAAAGGACGATGATGATGATGATTACTGTATTGATCGGGAGCTGCGTTGGTGTAATGGTTACCACACTGCGCTGGCGATCCGGTGATTCCAGGTTCAAGCCTTAGCGAGAAACATTTGAAGAAGTATCATCGACCGGGACTTGGGACTGGAATAATTTGAGCCCTGGTGAAGATATTTGAAGGAGTGTCATCGACCAGGGACTGGAATAACCTGAACGGCTCCTGAGCCGATCCAGCTCTAATGGGTACCTCCGAAATCGGTGAATATCTGCCTGAATGGTGAGAGGACACCTGTCATTGTACAGGGAAAAAAAGGGATACTCACGTAAAATCAGTCTCAGGTTAGACATATTAACCAGAGATTTCACCTCGAGTAATAGCGGGTGTACGTTTTAAAAAAAAAAAAAAACTACCTCAGCGTGTCATTTCTGTTGTTAGGAATATACCAAGACAATTATGAGAGAAGATGATTGTGCTGAGGATAAGACCCAAAGCGGGACATCATTTAAGCAATGTGTAGTTTGGCTTCAGAAATCAAAGACGCACTAGCGTCTTGTTCACCCTGAGACAGATCTGTGAGAAAATGACTAAATATAACGAGACATTAAAAAAGTTTATAATGCTCCAGAAATAGCCTTCATCAGAGTAGCCAGAAAGAAGCTTTGACACATTTTAGAAGACAGCAGCAAAGGACAGTTCTCGGATAATGTTAGAGCTTTGTACAACAAAAACAACCAAAACACCACAGACTTTCATAAATGGGTGCTTGCGTGGAATAAAAGGATTGAAATGGTGCATCAAGGTCACCATTGTGGAACTGGTGACAAGAACTAGACAAGTGCCAGTGGAACACGAGATGGGATGAAGATGCTGGTGATGGATAGGACAGACGTTGAGGAAGCCTATTGATAGCCTTATAAGGCAATCCTTGCTCTGGGATCCCCAGGGAAAGAGAGGCTGAGGTAGGACAAAAAAAATACACAGAGAAGAAAAGTTGGAGTCATGGAAAGAACTTGAGCTGATGGCACATGACAGGAGGACTTGGCATGTGTTTGTTGAAGGTCTCTGCTCGTTTGGAGCTAAAAGGTATTGATTGGTTGATTTGGGCTAATGGTTATACAAACAAGTTTGAGGTTAGCAGAACAACAGGGATTGTTCAACATATCATTTGTAAAACAAACACTCCTGTAAAACACATCACTACAGGCGCGATCATTGCCAGAGCACATAAATGCTCTGATGCAGGTTCCCTGCAAGAGAGCTACCTGTAGTGGTGGTTCCATACTCCTTAAGGAGTGAAAAAGAGAAATGAGTGAAAGAACCAGATCTGGATGTTGTCAAGTCATGTACCTCAATTTTCAGGTAATGTTGAGTCCTGGGGCCAGAGGAACAGCCATGGTGTCCTTCGATGGCCGAGATAGGCTAGACATTCACCAAGGAGACAGGTTAGGTCACTCTAGTTTAGCATATTTTATCATGCTTTTGCTCATAATAACAGTGTATTTCTTTCAGATAGATGAATGAATGAGTAGACATTTTTTATTTAGTCAAAGTACAGAAAATAAGCATTCTACCCTTCTTACATTTCTGCCCAGAACATCTTAACCTTTAGCACGCTGCATTCTTTTCCCAAAACAGTGCGCCTGAAGCTGCATTCTTTTTCACAGCCCCCCATTTTTATAGTGGGTGACTTGTAAATTCTATAGTTTTTTTGTTTTTTGGTCAATTGCTCTAATTTATGGAGTGTATAGAAATAAATGAATGATGAATCTGATGATGTAAATTTTGTTTGTGTACATGTTAGATGAGATAGGAAGAGAGGAATGGAAAGATGGAAAAAACGATAAAAAAATATAAAAAAATTTGTGTTAATTGAAAATTTTTTTTTAAATTAAAAAAAAATAACTAACAAACGAAGAGTCCTTATCTCTTGCATCTCAATGAAAGTCATTTGACCAATACAAATCAAATGATGATCTTTTCGTTACACCCATCATCAGTAGCAAAGCAACAAATGCCCTCATCAGCAGTGACTTTCGGCCGTAACCCTAAACCTTTCCCATAAACGTAATCCTAACCCCTAAAATTAGACATTCTAGCAATGACATTCTACTTTCGTTTCCATCTCTGCCATCACTCATATTCTGAGAACCGATATCAGTGCTAATAAGACAACAATGTCCTCGCCATCGCATCTGAGTCAGAATCCATTAAAATTAGAGCGAAAATGGCCGCGTGCTCGATGCCGATTGATTTCGATTTAAAATTCACAGAAAATAAACGCCATTACACCCATCATTTTTTTTAAGATCGGAAACGGAAGCTAACTGTCTTGCAAATAACATTAGAACTTAACATCCGGGGCTGAAATCACGTGTACACAAGTCCTAAATGCTAGAAACGATGATATCCGTAAGGCGACTAAAGCAGCGTGCTAAAGGTTAAGTAATGTTGTTTTAGAGGTTACAATATCATGAAATATGGTACTGCAGTTGTACTCTAAATATCTGTACCTCGTTTACTCGAATTTCCAGTTAACCGAATTGTCAAAACCCGAGGGATGTGGGAATGATCTGTAACGAAAGTACCCCTCTACTCACTGAATAACTAGTCTGTTCCTAACTGAAGTGTAGTGTTTTTTAGTTTCATTTTAAAACCCCGTCTAATTTTCAAGGCTGCTACCACATTTACAGTGTCACGTAAATGATAACGTGCTCTTACAATGCCCAAGTAAAAATAATTAATTTGATGAAAAAAGATGTGAATCAGGAAAGAAAATAACTGAAATATATGATAACGGAACGGCCATATTTATTATTTTTGGTTTTTTTTTTACATTAAAAATATTAGTGAAATAATTATTCAGTTCGTTTCTGTTTGAAAGTGATGATGTGTGGTAGTAACTCTTGCAGAAAAAAAACGATGAAAAAGCCTGACAACAATGCAGAAGAAACAATATTCAAACGGTTTATGCAAAACAAACAGATCTGCTCAACAGCCAAATTTTAGGGGACCTCTTTTGTATGAGAAAGCTCTAATGTTTACTAAAGAGTTTGGAGGAAATATCGACTATGAAGCCAGCAATGATTGGTTAAACAATTTTAAATCTCAACATGGACTACGAGAAAACAGCAGAAGTCTTCAAATAAACAGCATCTTCAAAGTGTGCACAAATTAATACATTTTTAATTTTGTGGTTACAAGTGTTTTTGCAAAAATCTAGTTATCCAAATTTTCAATTATCCAAACCTTTTTTATGAATTAACTAGGATAATTGGAGTTCTGCTGTATCTTTAAAAATTGCAAATGAAAAAACACAAGATATAGTAACATGATTTAGTTTTGTTCATACATTAACACTTAAAAAACAAAATACACAGCCAACTCATAAAGTTAAATTATTATAAAGGATACTCATAGTGCAGTAACAAACAGTTATAAAACAGTTTATTTTATAGGACACTCGTAAAGCATATTATTATTTTGGTTTGGTTTCAAGGACTATCTTCATTGCACATGGACAACTCCATCACTGCTCCGATCTCCTCTCTTAGATCACACAAGGAGGATCTCAGCACAGTGCAAAAGCTCTCTATGGTGCGGAGTCCTGGAGAGTAACATAAAAGGAAATGTCGAAATTGTCCTCTTTCCACACAATCTGCCTAAGGAAAATTCTCTGAATCTTTTGGCCAAATACCATCACCAATCAAGAACTGCTACTCGGAGCAACCAAGAGAACATGTATACCATCATAGCTGGCAGACGCTGGTGTTGGGTTGGCCACGTCCTAGAAGAGACCCTGATGCCATCACAAGAACAGCCATGCTATGGACTCCTGAAGGAAAGTGAAAGAGAGGCCAACCAAAAAACAATTTGGTGGAGAACTGGAGGCCGAGATGCAAAGAATGAACCAGAGCTGAGGAACTGTATGATGGTTGCTGACCGAGCAAAACGGAAGGAGTTTTTTGCTGCCCTACAAGACGCCACCAGGTGTGATGGCCACTGACTGCTTTGACAGTCGGCTGCTAAGAATCAAAGAAGAAGAAGAAAGCATGAACTCTGTACCACCAGCGAGAATCCCAATGTGTGTGTGTATATAGGAATCCCAATGTGTGTATATAGGAATCACATATTCTATAAATATTTTTGTAGTGGGTTGGTTTCCTAATTTTTAAATTTTGCCAGGGCAGCCATGTGGCCTACTCTTTATGATTTCTAACTGCCAAGGGCTTTTTAACGTGCACAACTTACACACGGGACCTCCTTTATTATTTTTCATCCTTATCCGAGAAGGCTAGGCATCCGATCTCCCTACCCAGGAGACCAGGGGGAGAGTATGACATCGTTAGGACCACTGGTTCTGAAAAAAATTTCCATAAATGATATTCCCACTACTGGTAATTGAACCTGGTACCTTTATAGTTTGAAGTGGACACCATACCTCTTAGCCACGCCAACCCCCATATTATTATAATGAAAACTCTTAATGAAAGTTTTTATGTAGCATCATTCATTTTCCTTTGTGCTTCTAAAGGAGCCTCAGCTGCTGCTTGTCCTATTGCAGTAAGCCTGCATTAATCAGTTACATGCTTTTGTAGCTGTGGTTTCTGTGCCAGTTTGTTTGACATGGCAGGATGGCTAGCACCATGCACAACCTCCAATTAATCACCTTCTATGACTTGCCTAAACCTTAGATATGCAGATGATACCGTGTTGTTAGCTGAAAGTGAACAGGAGTTACAAGAACTAGTGAAACAAGTGAACAGTATAAGTCATGAATATGGATTGGACATTAATATTGAGAAAACAAAAACTATGATAATTAGCAAAACAGACGATAAGCCCACATTAAAGATAAGCATAAATGAGGAAATCCTGGAACAAGTCAAGAGCTACGTATATCTTGGTCATATAATAACAGAAGATGGCAGATGTGAAACAGAAATCAAGAAGAGAATAGGAATGGCCAAAGCTACATTCAACAACATGAAACATATACTGACATCTAAACAGTTATCTCACAAATTAAAACTGAGAATCATAAAGTGTTATATATATTCTGCATTACTGTATGGTGTAGAAACATGGACGATGAATAAGCAATTAGAAGAAAGAATTGAGGCTCTTGAAATGTGGATATATAGATAAATGGGGCGCATCTCATGGAAAGAGAAGAAAACAAATAAGGAGTTCCTAGAAAATCTAGGTATGAAAAGAGAACTAATGAGGGAGATCAAAGTTCGGCAGCTAAAATACTTTGGCCACATAAAAAGGCATAACACCTTGCAGAAGACCATAACAGAAGGGAGAGTTGAAGGCAAATGTGCGAGGGGAAGACAGCGCTATAAGTGGGAAGATAACATCAAGAGATGGACAGGAAAGATCTATCAGAGTGCACCACCAAGACAAGAGACAGAAGACGTTGGAGATCCATTACAGCCGACCTTTGTTGTGGAGATGGCTGCTGATGATGATGATGATGTCATGCCTGAGGGGGCAGAAGTCCTGTTCCTTCTTTATCTCCTCAGAGACCTTGGGACCTACACGAGGCTTATATGTAGTATGCTCATAAGGAAAGGTCATTACATAGGATGCTGATAATGTAAAAGATAATTATGGGACACTGACACAACAAGATTGTAACACGGAAGATTGTTTCGCTTTTGAGTGATTTTATTTTTTTATGTTTCCTGTTGCCATTTAGACAGTCAGCATTTCACAGGAAAATATGGTAGCTAATTTTGTCTGTCAGCACACATGTTCCTCTAACTTTTCTTTATCTCTGAATAATAATCCTTCCATGTAAAACTTGTTCTGTGTAGCTGTTCCTCATCTCTGAATGATAATCCTTCCATGTAAATCCTGTTCTATGTAGCTGTTCCACATCTCTGAATGATCTCCTTCCATGTTAATCCTGTTTTGTGTAGCTGTTCCTCATTTCTGATTGACCTCCTTCCATGTTAATCCTGTTTTGTATAGCTGTTCCTCATCTCTGATTGACCTCCTTCCATGTTAATCCTGTTTTGTGTAGCTGTTCCACATCTCTGAATGACCTCCTTCCATGTTAATCCTGTTTTGTGTAGCTGTTCCTCATCTCTGAATGATAATCCTTCCATGCAAATCCTGTTCTGTGTAGCTGTTTCTCATCTCTGAATGATAATCCTTCCATGTAAATCCTGTTCTGTGTATCTGTTCCTCATCTCTGAATGAAAATCCTTCCAGGTAAATCCTGTTTTGTTTAGCCGTTCTACATCTCTGAATGATCTCCTTCCATGTTAATCCTGTTTTGTGTAGCTGTTCCACATCTCTGATTGACCTCCTTCCATGTTAATCCTGTTTTGTGTAGCTGTTCCTCATCTCTGATTGATCTCCTTCCATGTTAATCCTGTTTTGTGTAGCTGTTCCTCATCTCTGAATGATAATCCTTCCATGCAAATCCTGTTCTGTGTTGTTTCCGGAAAGTCTGACAAAGAAAAAAAAAATAATAAATAATAGGGCTACTGTTCCCTCAGTAAGAGGGAATTAATATAAAGCTGTGCTTGGGATTGGCAACCTCATCTTGTGAAAAATTGCTGTAGAAACCAATGCTGCAAGAAGGCATACAGTTTGAGGAGGCCATATTGGTGGCTGAATTAACTCTATTTTTAACCCTATCTCTACAGCCTAAGAATTACTACAGCATCATACCCAGTCCCGTCTATATGTGCAGCCGATCAGATTGAGGACTGGTTCTATGGTCTGTCCTTCTGTCTCAACTGGAACCTCCGTCTGTCACAGCGACCTCTACAAGGCTCAAGCAGCATAACTTCATTTGAATCGATTGACTCTGATTCTATGCCCACAACTGTGTCTTACTCCGTTTCACAACAGAATGATGTTGTTGAGAAACCGGGAAAAATTCAGATGAATCCAGGTCCAGGTTAGGCTTATATCACGCGTGCATGGATGATATCTTGGCTCAAACTGGATCACAGACCAATTTATTTATTGCCCCTTGTTTGTCTTGTTATTCTCGTCTGTTTCATGAAGTTGAGAACTGCTCATAAATTACGCACAACTAGGATAGTCATGGATCCCTTAGTAAGCTGAAATTTTGTGGAGAGAGAAGAAGAAAACAGATGGCTTATTAACTTTTTTTTTTTTTTATGTTTAGCACATAAGAGGAAATTTACTTGAGTAGATTTCAAAGGTATATCAAGTCTATATGGTTTGTCTTAGATTATTTATGAGTGTGGTTTCACTGTCTTTACACTGACTGTGTGTGAGCTGTGATAACCTTGGTTCCATGAGTGACAGCTGTCTTTACATGGACTGAGTGTCAGCTGTTGTAACCTTGTTTCAGTGAGTAACAGCTGTCATAATATTGTTCTTTGAATAGTAACTTACAACATTGGTTCTATTATTAATAACTGTTACAACATCTGTTCTATAAATAATACTGTTGCAACATTGGTTCTATAAATAACTGCTACAACATTGGATCTGTGAATAATAACTGTTGCAATATTGATTCTAAAGGGAGGCATCAAAGAAGAGTTGGCCACTCGAAAAGCAGCAGCTGGGAGACTTTTTCAGGCCATAAATCGAGGATTCCTCAGCAAGAGAGAGGTTGGTAAGAAAACGAAGATGGCTGTATACTGCTCCACCTATGTCCAAGTCTTGACATATGGATGCGAGTCATGGGCAATGACTACAACCCACAAAAGCCAGATCCAAACCTCAGAAATGAGGTATCTGAGGAAGGTGGTTGAAGTAACAAGAAGAGACATGGTACGCAACCAGACGATACGACAAGGCCTTAAATCGCACCCCCCGCAGACCCGGGTGGAGCAGTCCCAACTAAGATGGTTTGACCATGTCTGCAGAGTGGGAGAGGATCGGCTACCACGACAGGCGTGGGAAACAAAGAGCCAGAGATCCAGACCCCCAGGACAACCCAGAGTCCGCTGGAGGACAACCTTAGACAATCTTTGAGGGACCGGGGACTGGAGTGGAGCCGGGCCAGGGGGAAGGCAGCCGATGGGATAGTCTGGCGCTCTCTCTTCCAGACCTCTACACCTCACGGTAGAAGGGGAACGACTAAGTAAGTAAGTAAGCAATATTGATTCTGTGAATAATAACTGTTGCAATATTGATTCAGTGAATAATAACTCTTACACCATTGATTCTATAAATAATAAATGTTACAACATTGGTTCTGTAAAAAAACAACTGTTACAATATTGGTTTTATAAATAATAACTGTTACAACATTAGTTCTGTGAATAATAACTGCTACATCATTGGTTCTATGAACATATAACTATTGCACTATTGATTTTATAAATAATAGCTGTTACAACATTAGATCTATAAATAATAACTATTACAACATTGGGTCTAGGAATAATAACAGTTACAACATCAGGTCTTTGAATAATAACTGTTACAACATTGGTTCTATGAATAATAACTGTTACAACATTGGTTCTATGAATAATAACTGTTACAACATTGGTTCTATGAATAATAACTGTTACAACATTGGTTCTATGAATAATAACTGTTACAACATTGAGTCTTTGAATAATACCTGTTTCATTATATTGGTTCTATAAACAATAACTGTTACAACATTGGGTCTATGAATAAAAACGGTTGCAACATTGGTTTTATAAATAACTGTTACAGCATGGGTTCTATAAATAATAATTGGGTCTATTAATAATATATGTTGCAATATTGCTTCTATAAATACAAGCTGTTACAACATTGGTTAACTATGAATAATAATAACTGTTACACAACCTTGGTTTCTATGAATACTAACTGTTGGATTCTGTTACAACATTGGTTCTATGAATAATAACTGTTACAACATTGGTTCTATGAATAATAACTTGTTTGAGTCTTTGAACCTGTTTCATGTTCAGACACCATTTTTGTCCATGTACAGATGATATACCTCGCTTTATTGCGCTTCGCAGATATTGCCCTTTTTTTTCAAATTAATCATGTTTATTTATTTATTTTTTTTTAAAGTGAACTTTATTTTCATTTCTTTGCAATTTTACAAATCCATGTACATGTTACAAAAATGGAAAGTACATTTTAAAATTTCATATGAATACTGGTGCGTACTCTCACTTTCATCTGCACACTTAAAAAGTAAATATAAAGAATTGAACATTTCAATTTACAAAACCATGTGCATTATTTTACAAACAAAGAATGTGATAAGGGTCATTTTACAAAACCGTGTACATTTTACAGTGGAAAACATGGAAGGTACCTTATAAATTACATATAAATAACCCTCGTGCGTATTCAGCCTTTCATTTGCACACTTAAATGGTCAATATTCAGGGTTAAAACATTTTTAATAAAATAGGGGAATAGAAAGGGATGAATATAGTAAACCAGAAACTTCATATGAAAAGGGGTTTATAGTGGTTTATATTGGTTTATCGTGGCTCAAAATTTCATTTTATAACGTGCCTTCTTCTTCCGATAGATTTTGGCTCTCATCTAGCAACAAAATTACAATTCGCTGAAGGCTCAGATGATGAAGATTAGAATTTTTTTAGCAATAAAGTATTTTAAATTTTACAATACACTGTTTTTTTTTTTTAAGATCTAGCGCTATTGCGCACTTAATAGACATAGTGTAAACATGATTTTAGGCTTTTATATGCACTGGATATTCGCTTTATTGCGGAGGTCTGGAAACGGAGTTGTCAATACAAATGTAAAGGGACATAACAAATCTACCATGTAACATTATTTATGGTGATTATATCCCCTTTTAAGCTGAACAAGAATTAAATTTTGTTGGATCTCCTATAAAGTTTAAGATAACCATAAACACAAAATATTATAGAACAAATAAGTCATCAGAAAGCAATATGGTGGCCCGATATATGGTTCAATTGGCTGACAAATAATTCTAAAATATGCTATAGCATAGCGCTGAATAATAATGCTAGCGTATGGTAGTCAGATTCCAGATAAATTATGTTAAAACATACATTAGATCAGTACTTCTCACCCAGAGGTGTATGCATTCCTTGGGGGTGCGAGACCCAACTTTAGGGTTGTGAGACCCAGCCTCTTGGGGTTTGAGACATGACATATATTTTAGAAAGTGAGTCACCATAAACACAATATCTCAGGTCCTAAATGTCCTACAGGTCCTAAATGTCCTACAGGTCCTAAATGTCCATTTATCACAAATGCTCAGGGACAGCTTTGTTTAGGAAACCAGATTTTTTCAGTTTTCAGGTTTCTCCTAAATCGCGTTTGAAAAATAGCCCAAAGTCGCCCAAAATGTGCCAGAAAATTACCCAAAGTTGCCTAGAATGTGCTTAAAAATAGCCCAAAGTTGCCCAAAGAAACTTTTGATTTTAAGAATATTTAAGTTTTCGAGTGTTCTGATAAAATGATAGAGGTAACAGAGTGCAAAGCTTCTTAAGATGCTGTAAAGGGTTGCGGGAAATCTAAAAGGTGGTTGTTTTTTCAACTAGGGCTGCTGAGCTTCTCTCGCTTTTGCTGCCAATACCAAGTTAAAAACTCCTTGGTATTATGTACACTGTAGATCTAGGCTTTTCCTGTGGCTTTTCTGCCATTCCAAAACGTGTTGAGTTGAAGTCATGAGCTCCAGCTTGGCTTGCTTTTAAAGGATCATCACATCTGGTCTCAAGCCAGGAGGTAGAAGCACGTGGCAAACTGCTTTCTCCACCATCCAAGGGGGCTCTCCAAATATGCAGAGCTTAAAATACTGTGCTCTGGTTCTGGGCTGTCCCAAGGCATTGTCACGTCCTACACAAAGCCACTTCTCAGCTCCCCCCTGCCCATCATAGTGTCCATAGGGAGATCCTCCTGCATGCAGCCAACCAGGTAAAAGCCAGCGTTATGTCTGAGGCTCAAGTGACACCTCCAAGCTTGGTGTGCAATGCTGGGCTCTCAACATGTTTCACCACAGAGAGAATCCCTGGAAGTGTGTGAATGATTTCAAGAGTCAATGAGGGTGTAATTAGCCTCACAGACAGAGGTTCTCTTCCACATTTGTATACTAGAGCATTGTGCTCAGCTGATGCTTATATAAGGATGACTCCAGATATGCCTCCATGAATATCTAAAAAGTTAAGAAGCACTATATTAGATCAGTAACAAGAAACTTGCAACCAAATAATACTAACTTATTTTAGTTCTGTATATAACATACTTACTAACTTACTTAATTGTTCCCCTACTACCCTGGCACGTAGAGGTTTGCCAGAAGAGCCATATACAATCTTATCGGCTGTCTTCCTGGCCTGGTTCCAATCTAGTCCTTCAGAGATTGTCTGATGTTGTCCTCCCTGTAAACTCTGGGTCATCCTGGAGGTCTGGATCCCTAGCTCTAGGTTTCTTATACTTGTCGTGGTAGCTGATTTTCTCATATTCTGCAGACGTTGCCAAACCATCATAATTGGGACAGTTCCACTTGGGTCTGCAGGGGCTGGGTGCGGACCATGTCTCTTCTTGTTACTTCAGCCACCTTCCTCTGATACACTATTTCTGAGCTGGCTTTTGTGGGTTGTAGTCATTGCCCATGCCTGATATAACATACAATGAAAGTAATTTTGTTTGTTTGTTTCTTTGTTAGTAAAGTTGCCGATTTCAATGAAAATGTACATTCTTAACTTGCAGCAATAGCACTTATGCATAATAAAGCATGTGATGGTATAATGCTTTGGTCGCCAGTAAAACGGTAGCCACTTTAGATTGTAATGCTATGATTAAATTCGCTAAGGCTTGAACATTTTTTTTTTTTTTTTTTTTAAATTTGAGCTGATCATTGTATTTTAAAACTTTTATTGACATTAGATGTTTGATAACCTAAGTAGATTCCAAACTATAGAACTTTAAAGTTAGTATCTAAATTTAATAAAGTGAAAAATGTTGCAGTACTATTTCCAATATTGATTAGATATCATCAATCTGATCTGACAAAAGTCTGTCATGTAGTAGAAAGTATTTGTGCGAAATCTCAATTTGCCTGATGAATAAATAAGCAAGTTATAAAAAAATTAGTAACTTAACACAAGGGTCTATGAAATTCATGGATTTCTTCTTGGGGAAAAAACACAATTTCTTTTAAAAAAAGTACAATTTTAAAGTCACAACACAACAGCTTAATTGGTGATCTGACAATTGGTTTTGACATATTTAGATTTAAATTATACATTATACAGAAAGTAGACTAAATATATTTTCCATATTTTTTATATTTTGAGTTAAAATGCAGCCCCACTCCTCCCCTTAATACTAGCATTTGTTGGCCCACTGTACAACATACAGCTTGCTGACTAATATTGCTAGCATGTAATAGTCAGATATATATGGTGTTTTTGGCAAATAACCTAGTCAGATCCATTACATACTTCGGTGTACACTTTCAGACGTCAGCATGAATATTTTCACAGAAAGCTGTGGTCAGCTTGAGGCTATTTGTATTTCCATAGAGTTTTTCCAGGAAAGGTGCTAGTGATGGCTATATGTGCTTTCTATGTTCCCTCATATATTGGGCATCTTTCAAGCAGATGTTCAGCAGTCATTTTTAGTGCCATATTTACACTCATCAGTAGTTCTAATCTTTAGCTTATTGAATGGATGGTTTCCCAATCTGTTGTGGTCCATGTGGAGTCTCAAAATTATCACTTGTTCTCTTCTGCTGAGCTGGTCAAATGCATCATTTTGTTTGTGGCCTGGGTGCTCTGCTTCCCATTTTTCTGTATCTGACTCTGATAAAACTCTTTGCCTCTTCAAAAGTTATGATTGCATCAGGCTGAGGTAGATATTGTTAGATATCATCAATCTGACAAAAACTTTCCACCTTCCTTTGCCAATATGTCAGCCTCTTCATTGCGGGGGATGTTACAATGAGAAAGGATCCATCGTATCACAACTCTTTTGAATCATTGACATTATGTCATACAGTATGTTGACTTTTAATGCTAGCACGTGGTGGTCATATATTACATTCAGCTGGCTGTCATATAATGTTAACATATATTAGTTAGTTCTGTAACATAGCACTTGCTGACTAATATTGCTAGCATATGTTACTTAGTTCTGTTAGTTAGCTTGTTGACCAATTAGAAGCTGAAAAGTCAGAATAATACAAACATGGATGACCTAAGAGTAACACTCAACAAACTATGTCAGCAGTTCAAAAGAGTAGTGATACAGTGTATCCTATCTGACTGCAACATCCCCGAAAATGAAGAGGCTGACAGACTGGAAAAAGGAGGTGGAAAGCTTAACTCAACTTGACATAAGCATAACTTATGAAGAGGCCAAGAGTTTAATCAAGAGAAGATACAGAAGCAAGTGGGAAGCAAAGCATCCAGGCCACTAAAAAAATGGTGCATATTACCAGCTTAGTGGAAGTTAACAAATGGTTATCTTCAGAATTTGCGCAGGTCACAAAAGATTGGGATAACATCTTGTTCAACAAGCTGAAGATAGGAACTACTGATGAGGGTAGCTGGCACTGATAAAATGCTTTTAAATATCTACTTCAAAGGTGCCCAACATATGAGGAACAGAGAAGGTGCATATGGTCATTACCATTATCATTCCTGGAAAAATGGAGATACCAACAGCCTGGCGCTGGACCGCTGACCGCTGCTTTCTTTGAACTTATTCAAGTTGATGTCTGAAAGTGAACGAAGAAGAAGAAGCCGACTGCCATATAATGTTAAAATATATTAGTTAGCTCTGTAATATACCACTTGATGACTAATAATGCTAGTATATGTTACTTATTTCTGTTAGTTAACTTGCTGACCAGCATTACTAAATATATGTTATTCAATTCTATAACATGCAACTTGCTGCTCTGTAATGCTGAGAAAAGTTACCCCAAGTTGTTAAATTGTTATTTCTTCATTCATATCCCACTAATTTATATTAAACAAACATCAAAATAAAGAGAATTAACTGCTATTTCATTACTTAAAATGCTATGCCACATTTACATAGCTCAGTGTGAGATCAAGCACTGGTACACAAAAAAAGCTAGCTATCAGCGGCAAAGAGGAGGCAAAGAGTTTTATCAGGATCAAATACAGAAACAAGAGGGATGTAAAGCATCCTGGTCACACACAAAATGATGCATATTACCAGCTCAACAGAAGATAACAAGTTGAAATCTTCAGACTTCTCACTGGCCACAACAGATTGAGATACCATCTATTCAACAAGCTAAAGATAGGAACTACCGATCAGTGTAACTGTGGCACTGATAAAATAACTGCTGAACATCTGCTGCAAAGTTGCCCAACATATGAGGAACAGAGAAAGCGCATATGGCCCGACACCAGTACCATTCGTGGAAAAGCTTTACAGAGATTCAGATAGCCTCAAACTGACTACTGCTTTCTTTGAATACATTCAAGTAGATGTCTGAGAGTGTAATAAGGAGAAGAAGAAAGCCTGTTCAACATATGATTTCATAACGAGCAGCAATTTTGGCTTTCTCTTGTGACATGAGTTTATTGGCTATTTTAGATTTATTTTTTTTCCTTTGAGTTAAAAAACAAAGCAAGGACAAATTAGTTTAATGGCCATATAAAAAAGGATGCCTATCACTAGCTATCTAGGTGAGACCGGGTCATAATTTTCCACTTGCGCCAGACTGAGAACTTCGGAGGCCCTAGGCTATTAAGATATTTTTAAGCCCCCTCTCCAATTTTCTAAAAGGTAAAACTAGAAAAAAAAAAATAATGGATTCCTGAAACATACCTTTATGTGTGTAATATTTATTTATATTAATCACAGCATAATGTGCATCTTGCTGATCAGTAATGTTAATATAAATTAATCATAGCGTAACATGCAGCTTACTGATCAGTAATGTTAACATATTAATCACAGCGTAACATACAGCTTGCTGATCAGTAATGTTAACATATGTTAGTCACATTTGTAATATTCAGCTGGCTGACCAGTAGCTCTGACATAAATATTCAGTATAATTATAAAAATAGCTGGTTGACAATAAAAATGCTTACATCTGATTGTCCCATCTGTAACATTTTGCTCACTCGTGCCAAAGTAAGCCATTACCTCAGTCAGTCAATACCCTTTAGCTCCCCAAGGAGCATAGGCCTTCAACAAACACATGCCAAATCTTCCTGTCACGTCCCATCCGCTCAAGTTCTTTCCAAGTTTTCCTCATAATTTTCATTTCTGCTCCAGGTCTCTTCTCCATGCTTTTTTTTTTGGTCTACCTCTTCCTCTCTTTGCCTGGAGATTCCAGTCCAAAGACTGCCTTGTTATGCTATCAACAGGTTTCCTTAATGTGTGTCCTATCCATCGCCAGCGTCGTCTTCCCATCTCCTGTTCCACTGGCACATTACCTCAGTTATGTCAAATAGTTGCAGTTTTGAAGGAAAATAAAACAAACAAAGATGTATTTCAAAACTGGAGCAAGAATTTTTTATTTATTAAAATGCAATGAAAACTATTCATGAGTAGTGCAATGAAATGTGACTTGGACACAGCATTTTGTGCGTTTACAATTATTGTGTTCAAAGGGCTTGTCTTTTTTTGTTGATTGATGTATGAAGTCATTCCAGAGCTTCCAGTTTGACATGTTTTCTTTTTGGGTGAAATTTTGAAACAAAACTTTTGTGACACGTGTGTATAATATATATGGCATTTTTTTATATTGGTTATTCCCCTTTACTTTAATTAAAGACACAGACATATTAAAACGAGGGAGGTTACTTTTTTTCTAGAAAATTTGACAAAAGGGGTACACTTATACTTAGTTGTTGGAACAAAAACCTACAACAAAAGTTCATCAGCCACCATGTTTTAATTAATTAATTGTATTATTACTTCTTGAACATCTTGAAAAAAAAGGGAACACTTATGTCTAGTTGTTGGAATAAAAACCTACAACAAAAGTCCATCAGTCACTATGTTTGAATTAATTAATTAATTTATTGTTTTGTTACTTCTTGACAAAAACGGAACACTCATGCCTAGTTGTTGGAACAAAAACCGACAACAAAAGTTTAACATTGTTGTGCTGGGTGGTGGGAGTATGAAGCGATACTCTCTGAAACTTATTGAACGTCCCATGCGAGCATTTGAATGTATCGAGCATTTGAATGTATCATTTTATAAAATGTATTTAGTAGATCTCGTTTTTTGTTTCTGTTTTGCCTTCTGGCTCCTTTTTGAGTAGACTAGGTTATAAAATTTTTCCTTTTTAATGAAGTAATCCAGAACTGTGCCTTACAGCTTCAGTTAGCGGGTATTCACTGTGCTATTTATCACTTTTCTGAGTTATTTTACTTTAAATATGTAAATAAATAAAACGTTATTATTATAAACAATGATCTCTCAACGCAACAAAGGAGTCATTAAAGATGGCTAATTTAAAAAGTAAGGTAAAGTTTTATTGCTGTCTTAGACCATCTAAGATCTGGAGTGCCTGTGACGTCAGTAATGCGTAAATATGATAAGAATGAGTCTCGCATAAGATCTATAAAAAAAAGAGGAGATTCGACAATATATTTAGAGAAATAATAATGTCAAATAGCTTTTATTTGAAAACTAAGCAACTTAGGAGGACTTGCTAGGGCTACCACCATATTTTGACTATATGCGTTTCTTTAGTGTATGCGATGTCCTCAGAACCCAACTCTCACGCAAGATGCGACCGAACTGTACTTTAATTTGAACTGTGAGTCTTGATCATAATTCCTGTTCATTCCCAGTGTTGTGCCCTACCAGTTTGTTTTAGCCATCTTTTTTTGGCTCTGTCCATAAGGCTTCATTTATCTTAGCCTTCCACCTCCACCATTTACCTCTGACTGACCATAAAGCTTATCACAAATATAAGTTCTGGAGGTATACGGTAAAGGTAGTCCCATAGAAGATCCTACCATAGAGGAGTGAAGTGTTATAGACTTCACTATAATAGGTCCAGCTTTATCAGGTGGGGTGACCAGTTCCCTTCCTCTTTGCCTTTTCTAACTCAGGAGGAGATTCAGGTACCCATATACAGCTGGAGCATGGTTCTAGCAGTTTTTGAACCCAGAATCTTGTAACTCGACTGCAGGAGGCAAGTGCTTTAACCACTCTACCAATCGACGCTCATTTGATGTGATGCTCTGGAGAGGGCACATATTATCCTAAATGCACCCTGCTGTCTTTTGAGACAGAAAGTGATAGAGAGAAAAATGATGCACTGAAAATCCGTGATGTGTAACTCTGTGCTGTATATTGCTTGAGGTCTAAAACTTTGCAGTAGTTAAACTCTTTATGGTAACTTTGACTAAGCTGTAGTTGTTTGTTTACTTGAGCTCTGGCTCATGAGAGCTTTATTTCTTGATATTTCTTATATTGTTTAGCTATTTCTTTATTTTGTTATTCTCTCTAAGGACCATTGATTCTTTCCTCGCCCCCCCCCCCCCCCCCCCGCCCCCCCCCCCCCCCCCCCCCCCTTTACATTGCGAAGTATAAACAAATAACTAGGGGAACCCGAGGCCGCTGTAAACAGTAAATAAATAAACAAACAACACACAAGTAGTGTCCAGCTGACAGAGAGGATAGTAGCGATTCCCTCCCGTGGCTAGGCAGGGGTTGCCGTTCAGAAGGTCCTGGTTCAATTCCTGGTAAACCTATCACTCTGTTGTTTTTCTGTTGTCTAGTCTTCTACTTCTTTATTTCTAGTAGTGCCCAGCTGGCAGAGAGGATAGCAGCTATTCGCTCCCGTGGCTAGGCAGGGGGTGCCATTCGGTAGGTCCTGGTTCAATTCCCGGTAAGCCTATCACTTCTGTTGTTTTTCTGTTGTCTAGTCTTCTACTTCTTTATTTCTCGCTGAATGCCTGATGACACGTGACCTTTGTGTGTTGTTTGTTTATTTATTTACATTTGGAAGGCAGAGTAGAAAAATATTTGTCATTTACTGCTTCAAAAGCCATGTATGGTTCATTGGGGGGGAGGGGGTGTTTCTAAAGACACAAAGTTCTCCCTTGTTTTGGTGAAGGGTTCCTGCAAGGGGTGGCGCCATGCTGCTTAAGAAGTGAAAAGGAAAAGAATAGCTCCATCGTCATTGGCTTTTTTATGATGTCTGAAAAATTTGAATAACTGACATGATGGAATACGTTTGGCAGCATACATTTTTTTTTTAAACAGACACACTGGCAATACAAGAGGAGATTGGAGAATGTCCTGAAAACATTTCCTAGTTCAGTGCTTCTATATCTGTCCTGAAAACATTTCCTGGTTCAGTGCTTCTCAATCTGTCCTGAAAACATTTCCTAGTTCAGTGCTTCTATATCTGTCCTGAAAACATTTCCTGGTTCAGTGCTTCTCAATCTATCCTGAAAACATTTCCTGGTTCAGTGCTTCTATATCTGTCCTGAAAACATTTCCTGGTTCAGTGCTTCTCAATCTATCCTGAAAACATTTCCTAGTTCAGTGCTTCTCAATCTATCCTGAAAACATTTCCTTGTTCAGTGCTTCTCAATCTGTTATGTGTACCACAGACTGTACATAAGAAGGTGTTTTGGTTGTATGTGATGCTAGAAAACATAATTTTAAAATCTATCTAAACACCACCATCATCGATTTGCTGCCTAAGAAGCATAGACCTTCAACAAACGTATGCCGAGTCTTCCTATCCTATGCCAAGTCTTCCTATCCTACGCCACCAGTTCCAGATCTTTGCATGTCTTTCTCATCCCTTTCATTTGTGTCTTCAGTTCTCTTCTCCGTGTGTATTTCAATCTCCTGCTACCTTTCTTACCCAGAGGATTCCAGAACAAGGACCACCTTGTAATGTTATCAGCAGGTTTCAATATCCTATCTATCCATCACTAGCTCCTTCTTCTAATCTTGTGTTCCACAGGCATACATGCCAAATGCTATGGTTTACCCATAATCTGTACAAGGTGTTTGCATTTTCAGATGTGTACACCCTGTACTTAATTTCTGTACAGGTTTTCTAACCCATTCCTCTTATTACTGTGTCTCACAACACAGAATTTCCCAGTCTGTTACTGATAATTAAGCACAGAAATAGACTAAATTATGGCACCATCACATTATTTTTATAGTGTAAACTAAACTCAGACATTTATTGTTTGGGTTTTAAAATAAGTGAAACCTGCTTTAACTCTTAAACTCCAGAGCAATGCCCTGAGCGTTGCAAAATTCAACATGCCGTGCCAGAGTAACGCCCTGAGCGTGACTGATGAATTCTCGCTTATAAATGTAGAGACTTAATCATGTAATCAAATCCATGTTTTCTAAACCTAGCCGGAACTTCCGTTAGTGTTGTTCGGTCCTTTTATCGAAGGATTTTGAGCTGTTCACACGTGTTATTTCTTTGTTATCGAATTTATTTGCTAGTCAAGTGTGATCCGATTTTGTGAAAAATGTATGTGTGGTTTTAGCATTATGGCAAGTCATATTCCTATTAGTTCTGTGCCTTCTAGACAAATGTCTGTGTTTAAAGCATTAAGTTTACTTGAAAATATAATGGAGAGTGAAGATGATTTGATGGACTTAGATAGTTTTTTATCAGAGGATGGAAGTGTTGCAGCAATGTCTGATACTTTGGATTCAGGTTTCGATAAAATTAGCAGACTCCTAAATCAAGCAATGAGAATTATAACGGGAGGCATGAAGTCAACACCTATAAAAGAACTCGAAAAGATTACTTGCCTCCAGCCAATGACAGATAGAAGAGACTGCAGGGCTCAGCAACAGGCCGAAAAATTCAAAAGACTAGCAGACCACCCAATGTGCCATAGAATAAATGCTCTTAGAAGGCAAAGACTCAAAAGAAGTAATTTTGTAGAATCAACCAAACCACAAATGAGAGCAGTATCCATAGATGAAATATCCACTGTTAAACCCATCTACACTGCACACAAGCTTCCAGTTTGGAAACAAAATCGTTTCCCTAAAATGATAGAAAACATTCCTGGAATTGAAAGAAAAAAGAGCCAAACTGCAACAGATAGAAAATCCAAAGCAACAAAATACATAGAGAAACATTATCCATGCAACACCTGGACCCATGCATACACAGATGGATCAGCAACAAAATGCAACAGAAAATGGAGGTGGAGGTGTCTTTCTGACCTCAAGCACTGGTGCAGAAAAAAAGGCTGTCAGTGGCGACAGGACGATTCTCCAGCAACTTCAGAGCAGAGGCAGAGGCCTTGAAAACTGCAGCAGAGGTTACATTGACAGAAGAAAGGGCAGAGAGATAAGTTGCTTTCTTTACTGATGCACAGTCAGTAATTGCAACGTTGAAATGCCAAAATAATACAGACCTGGATGATCTCAGAGTAGTGCTCCACAAACTTTGTCAACGATTCAAAAGTGTTGTGATCCAATGGATCCCATCTCATTGTAACATCGCCGACAATGAAGAGGCTGACAGAATGGCAAAAGAAGGTTCACATCTACCTCAGCCTGATGCAAGCATAACTTTTGAGGAGGCAAAGAGTTTTATCAGAATCAGTTACAGAAACAAATGGAATGTAGAACATCCAGGGCACACACAGAATGATGCCTACTACCAGCTCCACAGAAGAGAACAAGTGGTAATCTTCAGACTCCGCACTGGCCACAACAGATTGAGATACCATCTATTCAACAAGCTAAAGATAGGAACTACCAATCAGTGTAATTGTGGCACTGATAAAATGACTGCTGAACATCTGCTTCAAAGGCTCCCCTTATATGTGGTACAGAGAAAGTGCATATGGCAGACGCCAGCTACTTTCGTGGAAAAGCTTTACGGGGATTCAAATAGCCTAAAACTGACTACTGCTTTCTTTGAGAACATTCAAGTGGACGTCTGAGAGTGTACGAAGAAGAAGAAGAAGAAGAAGGATTCAGGTGACGAGAGGGCGTTGCCCCAGCCTGGCCCATCGAAAGGTAAGAAAGCTAGGCTTACAACACTAGATGACTGGTCACAGGTGTCTGATGATGCTAGAAGTACGGTTAAAACTTCAAACAACTTTAGATTTATCCACAAGCCACGAGGTACAAAAACAGCACCAGGTGTAAACCCAGAATATGTTGATGAAACATCAACACCACTGGATTGCTTTTTGGCACTTGTCAGAAATGATGTGATGGAATATATAATCACAAGCATCAATGAATATGCCATTAGACGTGTACAGATGAACACCCCAGCTCAAAAACAATCTGTGTATAACAACTGGAAACCTGTAAATAGGCTTGAATTTTAAAAATTCATTGCAGTCACTAATTCAATGGGGTTGGATAAGAGACCAAGCATACGCGACTACTTTTCAAGAGAGCCAAGCTTGTATACACCTTTCTACATCAAAATGTTTGAAAGACAGAGATTTGCGGCTATATATCACACAATGCTTCATGTGGAAGATGCTGATGGCAAGAGCAAAATTGAGCCTTTTGTGGACATGCTATGCTCAAATTTCAACAGTGCCTTTATACCATTTGAAAACATTTCAATTGATGAAATGATTATTGGTTTCAAGGGGCGTTGGAGATATAAGCAGTTTAATGCATCCAAGCCCAAAAAGTATCACATAAAAAGTTTTGGATTGGTAGATAGTGCCACTGGATCTGCTCACTTATTATGGATCAGATACATCATACAATCCAGAGTGTGATTCTGACAGTGGCCATGCCATTAAAATCTTCAATACCCTCCTCAGCTGTATTGGAAGTGGATACCACATATATGCTGACAGTTATTACACCACCAGAGCTTTAGTTGATTTCCTTCTTGAACACAAATTCTATTTCACAGGGACACTCCAGACCAATAGAAAAGGTTTTCCTCTTGCTCTGAAATGTCTTTCCTTAAAACATATGGAAAGCCGACACTGGGTCTCTAAAGATGACAGAATTGTGTGCACTGCATGGAAGGATAAAAAGGCAAAAAAACCTGTGGTGATAGTCACTTCAAATGGAAATGCTGAAGACATTACACACAGGCAAAAAAACCAAACCATCCACTATCCATAGCTACAATATGAGCATGAATGGTTGTGATAAGGCTGACCAGATGTTGAGTTATTATGGACTCCACACAAGGAAAAGCAATAAATGGTGGAAGAAAATATACCACTGGATAGTGGAGATTTGCTGCAATAATGCACATATTCTATATGTTTTGTCTCGACCAGAGGGCACTGACACAAAAATGTCACTTAAAAAATTCAAGCTGATTTTAATTAACCAGCTTACAGAAGCAGCAGCTGACTTGATGACTGAAGCAGATGACATGATGAGATCCAGAATTGGCCGCCCTATTAAGTCAAATGCAATAGAAAGACTTCAGGGGTCGAAGCATGTTATTGTAAGAGCAAAAAATGATGGATGCTGCAGTACACCGAAGGATGTAAAGAGGACAGTCTTTATTTGTGAGGGATGCGAAGGCAAACCTCGACTTCATCCTCACTGCTTCAAGTTGTGGCACACACAGCGCAATCTTGAATCATAAAATAATCATGTAAATACTTGTATATTGTGAAAATGTTTCATTTTATATTTTTCTAGTTTATGTGCTGGAAAAAGCCACAATATGGTAATATATATATATTCTAGGATTTGTTCAGTGTTGTGAAGTTTTTAGTGGCTGCACTAAATTTTGCTATGTCTAGTGTTGTGTTATTTCAAAAATGGATTACCTTGATGTTTCAAGACTGAATGGTAAGTTTTAATGACTACAACATTAGCTGGCCATCAGTAAGTGCACATTTTGCTTTCAATATTTTTGTGTTTTTCAAATAACATTCATCATGATTTAAATGTCTACTAACAGCATGTTTGTTAATACTACAAAATAAATTAATAATTACAATTCTCCTTCCATTCCCCTTCATGTTGATATGTGCTAGTTCAAAGGAAAATTCACAACAAAATTTAGACTGAAATATGAACACTTCACTCCATAAAATTCTGCCCCAAAAAAAGGCTGACACAGCGTGCAAAATAACTCTGGAATGAAAGAGTTAAAAGCCAAAGTCCCCGTGCCTCATTTATAATGCAGCCCACTGTAATTGAAAATATTTTTACACGAATTAACTCTTTTGATATGTTTTTTTCAGTCTTTCTTTGTACAGGTTTTGCTGGTCTTTGTACAGGGTTTTGGATTTTTTGTACAGGTTTTTCATCTCCGAGGTGTGGCATGTATGCTTCTAATCTTGTGTTCCACAGGTTCTAATCTTGTGTTCCACAGGTTCTAATCTTGTGTTCCGCAGGTTCTAATCTTGTGTTCCGCAGGTTCTTGACATCTGTTCCACATTGATGATCTTGTCTTACCATTTGAATCCTTTTGTTCTATGCAAGCACCCATTAATGAAAAGTCTGTAGCTTTTGGTTGTTCTCCATGTTTCAGAGCCATACAGTAGGACTGGTTTGACGTTTGAGTAGAAAATTCTGATACTTATGGTGGATATCTAAACATGCTGTTATTTAAACTAATCCTTTTTTCATTCACTCTTATATACCCCCATCTGTTTCTCTCATAAAGTTGGCAGTCTGTCCCAGGTGTCTGTCAGAGCCAAACAGTTTTTCCGTCAATGAGGGCAGTTGAAACTGACTAACAATAATTTAAATTGATTTTTAGTATAACAACAGTTTCATAGTTTGTGTTAAAAAAAAAGTAAAAAACTATACATCACTGGACAATATAAACCTATGTATTGTGGAGAGAAATGGTTTGGCTTCATAAAAACATTAAAAAACAAAAACGAAGTTTTTCATTAGATTTAATGAAATTCTACCACACGGCTGCTACCTTAAAGAAATCGTAGGAAATTTTTCTTGTCCCTGAAGAGAGAAAGAAAGAAAATGACTGCCTCCCTCAGGCATTCGTGAAAGGTGACTAATAAGAGGTTTTGTATGGGGGGCTGACAGCCTCATTGAGTAAAACAGATTGCTACCAAAAACACAACTGCATGAACACGTGAATGTTTTGGTGCAAAATTCCTACAAGAGTCACCTGTAATGGTGGCTTTATGCTCCGTAGGGAGAAACAATGGAAATAAGTGAATACCAGACAAAGTAGAGGAAGTTTTAAACTGGATCAGATAAAAGGGGAGTGTTTGTGGCCTTTTCAGGTTTTGTGATCTTCCTCCTTTTCGTTCATCCTGAAAAGAATGTTGGGTGCGTTGTGTCTGTTTACAGCGAAGCTGCGATATTTGCGCCTTTCGGCCAACGCATCCAACTTCAGCACAGCATTTTTTGGGACCGGGTTAGCCTTCCCTCTTTGATCCCTACTCACTCAGCCAGACTGCAGTGATGCAGCCTGTTTCCAGGACCACCACTTGGAGGTGGAGTAGGGTCTTGGTCAGCTCTGGTTTGCTGACGCAAGCAGTCAAGCTATGGGTCACTGACTGCACTCCTCACTATCAGAATTGTGCGATCAAAATGTCACATGACTCATGTAGTTCCCTGGAGTTTCTAAGGAGACAAAGACAGAATTGGACTGCAGGTACTGCTTCCTCAGGCTACAAGGTGACAAACAGATGAGAATATTCATGGGGCGGGCAAACTCATCGTGTAAGACAAATTGCTACTGAAAACGCTGCTTAAAAATTTCAGATACTGTGAAATGAAAACATGATTTTATCAGTGTAGATCTGTAAAGGATCCACTGTAAAACTAAAGTGTACATTCCCAGTATTGGTATTTGACATATGCACATTAGTTTTTTGCTTCTCGTACTTTCTTCTTTTATGAAAAAATCATGTTATTGTGACTGTGCTGATGAGCAAGGGGTATAAAATAAAGATACGAAGGTAAAAAAGAAAAGAGGTTGGTAAGAAAACGAAGATGGCTGTATACCGCTCCACCTATGTCCCAGTCTTGACATATGGATGCGAGTCATGGGCAATGACTACAACCCACAAAAGCCAGATTCAAACCTCAGAAATGAGGTATCTGAGGAAGGTGGTTGAAGTAACAAGAAGAGACATGGTCCGCAACCAGACGATACGTCAAGGCCTAAAATCCCACCCGCTGCAGACCCAAATAGAACAGTCCCAACTAAGATGGTTTGGCCATGTCTGCAGAATGGAAGAAGATCGGCTACCACGACAAGCATGGGAAACAAAGAGCCAGGGATCCAGACCTACAGGACGACCCAGAGTCCGCTGGGAGGACAACATTAGACAATCTTTGAAGGACCGAGGAATAGAATGGAACCAGGCCAGGAAGAAGACAGCCGATAGGATAGTCTGGCGCTCTCTCTTCCAAACCTCTACACCTCACGGTAGAAGAGGAACGACTAAGTAAGTAAGGTAACAGATTTTGTTATTTATTGTGCACAGTCCAGCTGTTGTTTTACCTTTGTGTGTTTTATTTTACATGTGTTTATTTATAAGCTTTGATAAATTCACATAACTTTAAAATTTTCATTTTTATAATTGTCCTTTGTATGTGATAACAGCTTGTTCTTCTTTGCTGGGTTGAGGATTATCATTGTTATCTTTGTTATTGATGAGTCTGTTTTGTAAATTAATGTTAATAATTAGATTATAATAATTTATCAGGATTTATTCTGTAAATTGTGGTATCAGGTTACAATAATTTTTCAGGGTTTGTTCCGTGAATTGTGATGTCAAGTTATATAATAATTTATTAGCATCTGTTCAGTAAATTGTGTATCAGGTGATAATAAGTTATCAGAGTCCGTTCTATAAATTGTTGATATCTGGTTATAATAATTTATCATGGTTCTGTAAATTGTGATATATGGTCATAATAATTTATCCGGGTTCTTTCTGTAAATTGTGATATCTGGTTATAATAATTTATCAGGGTTTGTTTTGTAAATTATGATATCTGGTATAATTTATCAGAGTTTATTCTGTAAATTGTGATATCTGGTTATAATAATTTATCAGAGTTTGTTCTGTAAATTGTGATATCTGGTTATAATAATTTATCAGGGGTTCTGTAAATTGTGATATCTTTCTTCTTCTTTCTTCTTCTTTGATCCTTAGCCGCCGACCGTCAAAGCAGTCAGTGGCCATCACGCCTAGTGGCGTCTTGTAGGGCAACAACAAATTGATTCCACTTTGCTCGGTCGGTGGTCATCCTTCGTACAGTGCCCCAACTCTGGTTCATTCTTTGCAAACTGGTTATAGTAATTTATCAGGGTTTGTTTTGTAAATTGTGATATCTGGTTATAATAATTCATCAGGGTTTGTTCTGTAAATTGTGACATCTGGTTATAATAATTTATCAGAATCTGTTCTGTAAATCAAAAAAACTTCAACAAACTTGGACAAGTCAAATACAGAATATAAAAACTCAACTCAGCCCAGCCCAAAACAGAAGGTCCTCTGGAAGGAGGCGCATGAAAAGCAACCCAGAGAAAGCCGAAAGGAGTCTCGGTTGCCAACTAATCTTTTTTCGTCTAGGAAAATCTCCAGGATTGGCACCTGGAATGTTCTCACTCAAATGTGAACAAGGGAAAAAACTGCACAGGTAGCAGCAGAATGACAACAAATTACAGGATTGATATCCTGGGTCTCTGCGAGATATGGTGGAAGGGCATAGAGAAGAAGAGATTGATCACAGGAGAAACGGTGTTTCCTCAGGACATGAGGAGGAAAGAGATCACTACAGTGAAGGGGTGGCTCTAATGCTGTCTAGGGAAGCACAGAAGGCACTTATAGAATGGGAAGCAATGGGACCCCGAATTATAACAGCAAGGTTTAAATCAGCCAAAAAGAAAGTAAATATAAACATCATCCAGTGTTATGCACCAACAATAAAGAAGAATCTGAGAAAGAAGACTTTTACACCAGGACTACGAAATGTCGTGGACAAAAGGAAAAGAAAGGACAGTTTTAATGGGGAAAACTAAACGCAAAAAATATGGAACAGACTACACTGTCTTTGAAGAAATCATGGGAAAGCATGGATTAGATATGATGAACGAGAATGGGGAACTATTAGCTAACTTCTGTGTGCTTCAAATCAACTAGCTATAGGAGGAAGCATATTCTCACATAAAATAATACATAAAGCAACACGGATATCACCAGACCACAGAACTGAGAATCAGATTGATCACATATGCATAAGTAAGAAGTTTAGGTCATCATTGCATGATGTAAAAGTATGCAGAGGTGCAGGTGTGGTATCAGACCACCATCGTCTGTTGGCTAAAACAAAATTAAAACTCAAGTAATTTACAAAAGGAGATAGCTATAGACAACAAGTATAATGTGGGATATCTAAGAAATCACGAAATAAGAAAAGTTATCAATCACAGTATCCAAACAAATACCAAGTACTCCAACAGCTGGAAGATGAAGCAGATACAGAAGACCACTGGTAACAAGTAAAAAATATATGGGAAACGAGACATTTGAAGAATAGTACTGAGAAAAAGAGAGCATCAGCACAAAGCCTAACCAGCCCACTATAACCTAACTAGCCCACTATAGCCTAACTAGCCCACTATAGCCTAACTAGCCCGCTATGACAAATAGCCCACTATAGTCTAACTAGCCCGCTATAACCTAACTAGCCCACTATAACCTGTGTCGACAGGATTTACGTGAAATAATGAAAGATTGAAAACGACAGATTCCGTTATAGAATCAAGGGCTATTCTGTTAAGAATGCCTGAAATCCACAGGACACATCAAAGAACACTTTTCTCACTTTCAGGATAGTTCACTCTTGTGAAACTGAAAAGGAATATTTAGTAGAAAGTTAATCTGTATCTTGATTGAGTGAAATAGAGACAGAGGATTGGTATTCTAGTCACATTTCTATCCCTTACCTGACTGACTTAATTGTTATTTCATTTACAATTATTTTCGGCTCAGACCCCAGGTAAAAGAATTTGTCTTATCAAACTTATTACCACATTGAAAACAAAAACCATACATCTGGCAAGTTGCAAAGTAAAGCAGACACGGTTGGTTTAGTTATTCAAATATGAAATAGACTTTTCAAAAGAAAAAAAAAAAGCAAATATAATCCCACTATGCAGAATGATTTTACACTGGTATTATTGCACATTAATGTTACATTAAGCAAGTGTCATCACTTGGTTTCAAAGTTTGTGAAGTTGTACGTTTCGCTTCTCAATAGATGTTGTTTGTTACTCAGCTTTTGGGAGATTTGTTGATCTGTTTTCTGGGGTGGATGTTGGCGTTTTTTGACTCGCTGGGTTGCCCTGGCTGTGGTCTGTCCTCTCGTTTGTATGGACTATTAGTGGAAAATCAGGATCTCACTACAGTCTCGTACTTCAGCACATTTGGTTGGTACTGCATGAGGACTTTCTAGTCTTCACCATTAAGACTGAAAATTACATATATTGGAAGCTTCGTAAGTTTCCTGCAGAGGTAAACTTTATCTTCCCTCCCTTTTCTATTTTCTGACCATCAGATAACACTGACAAACAACATTTTTCTTTCTTATATAAGAATAAGTGTTCTTAGGTCAATTTCTTGCGCTGATTTCAAATCTGAAATCCGTTTATCTCTATCACGTCGGGTTCTTAAGATATTTGTGAATAAATATATTTTTGGGAAACCGTTATTTGCTCCGTTTCATTTTTACTATATAACTTACTAAAAATTAATAAAAAGCAACATAATTCTACTTTTTATACTGCTAAAAGATGCATGACATATGTTACGCGATTTTTCAAATAGTTACTGTATTTTGAAATAATTCTGAGCAAAATATGGCTTCTAGAAGTTGTAGAAATTCGGCTGATCTGTTCTGTTACGTGTGCGGATATTTTACCGATCGTGTTGACCAGAAAAACTTTACACCATTACTAAAGATAGCATATGAACTTTATTTCGATTCGAAAGTTGATGATGCAAATAAATCTTGGAAGCCAAATGCGGTTTGTTCGATACATTGGCAGGTTGGTTACTAAAATCGCCGAAGCATAAGTCGATGCCTTTTGGCGTGCCAGTAATATGGCGTGAACATACAAATCACACTACTGATTGTTACTTCTGCTTGACAAATATCCATGGTTTCACTTTTAAAACTAGAACGTCTGTGGTTTATCCAAATATTGAATCGGTTTCGAAACCAGTGCCTCATGATCCAATCACGTGTCCGATCCCAGTTCCACCAGAACAATATCCGTTGGACGTAAATGAACCATCAGAAAGTGATAGTTTACCTGCTTTAGAAACTAATTCTGACTCAGATTACATACCGGTGAATGATGGTGTTTACTTAATTAACCATTCAGAACTTTCAGATCTAATACGTGATCTCGCTCTTACCAAAGGACAAGCGGAATTACTCGGTTCGCGACTCAAAGAATGGAATCTTTTAGCGCCCAATACTCCGATATCTAAATTTCGTCATAGACACAGAGAACTTGTTCAATACTTTGAGATGGATGATGACATTTGCTATTGCAAAGATGTAAACGGTCATGAGCACATAGTCAACGAATGGCGATTTTTCATCGATTCTTCCAAGACTAGTCTAAAAGCCGTGTTATTGCATAACAGAAATTTTTTTTCATCAATTCCAGTCGCTTACTCTGTTCATATGAAAGAAACTTATGACAATATGGCTATACTTTTGGCAAAAATAAAGTACAATGACTACCAATGGCGGATTTGTGGAGACCTAAAGGTCATTGCAATTCTCACGGGCATGCAGACTGGGTATACTAAATTTTGTTGCTTCCGATGTGAATGGGACAGCCGCAACAGACAGGAACATTATGCAAGAAAGGTGTTGCCTATCCGGGATCGTATGCAGCTCGGGCATAAAAATGTAATACGCGAGCCATTAGTTAACAAAGACACCTTCATTTTACCACTGTTACATATAAAGTTGGGGCTCATGAAGAATTTTGTAAAAGCGTTAGATAAAACGAGCAAAGCTTTCACTTATCTTCGAGAAAAGTTTCCGCAAGTTAGCGATGCAAAGATAAAGGAAGGTATCTTTGTAGGACCTCAGATTAGGAAAGTTATTGCAGACAAACAATTCGAGAACTTGTTACATGGTAGTGAACTTCGCGCATGGATGGCATTCAAATCGATCGTCGATAACTTTCTGGAAAATCACAAATCTGTCGACTATGTTGCATATTGTTAAGCAGTGCATAGATGCATACAGAATTATGGGCTGTAACATGTCCCTCAAAATCCATTTGCTCGATTCGCATCTTAACTTTTTCCCTGACAACCTTGGCGAAGTCAGCAATGAACATGGAGAATGATTCCATCAAGATATCGCCGTAATGGAGTCACGTTATCAAGGACGGTGGAGTGTGACCATGCTTGCCGATTATTGTTGGATGCTTCATCGCGATGTACCACATGCCATTCACCGACGAAAGTCGACTGCAAAGAAATTCAAGCCTACATAACTGTTATGCTTCTTGTACGAATGATGTTGTAATACTGTATGCGTTGTTAAAAAACTTCAATTGCGTATTTCTAGAGATCCCGACCTGATAGAGAAAAACGGTTTGCAGATTTAAAAACAGCGCATTAAAATTGACCAGAAAAACATAGAAATGTTAGAGAAAGAAAAAAAAAGTTTTTTTTTTGTTAGTCAGTGTAATTATACGTCCCTGACAAAAACAGGTAATGTGGTGCCTGTGACGCAACTCAAGGTTTGAGCAGTACACGCGTTCTCCCCAACTCACAATGTAAACTTCAGTATTACTAATATACCTCGGGCTGCTATTGTTTGTTTACATTGGCCAAGGAGGGCTTATCAATACTTAGGCCGAGCGAAAGTTACTGTCTCGCTTCTATCAACACGATTTATACCATAACTTCATCGATTTCACAAAAGCCTTCGATCGAGTCTGGCATGAAGGCTTATGGCAAATAATGAGAAAATTCAATTTTGATACCAACATCATAGATATCATTGAAGCACTATACAAGGACGCAAGCAGTGCTGATTTTGCAAGCAATGACATTGGAGAATTTTTCAAAACAACTGAAGGAGTTCGCCAGGGATGTATCCTGTCCCCAGTGCTCTTTAATATATATCTAGAACATATTATGCAGGAGGCTCTCTACGATTATAAAACAACCATATCGATTGGAGGCCGACCTCTTTGCAATCTACGTTTTGCTGATATCGATCTTATAGCTGGAACAGAATCAGAACTTCAAGATCTTACCTCTAGACTGGAGAAAGTAACTAGCCCACTATATCCTAACTAGCCAACAAGACGGCTGCAAGGAGAATAATGTACCATATCATGACGCGCCCCACGGTACATTTGGTTTATAAGACTCAAGGAACATGAGGCGACCATTACAACCGGCCATTTTGCAAGACGCCTGCACGAAGAATTTTATGTGCGCTGTTGCAGCCGTCGTTTCTGCGGCTATTTGTTTACATATTGAGGTTGTTAGCCATATGAAAGTTGTCTTTTACAACCTCAATTTGTTTACATATTGAGGTTGTTAGCCATATGAAAGTTGTCTTTTACAACCTCAATTTGTTTACATATTGAGGTTGTTAGCCATATGAAAGTTGTCTTTTACAACCTCAATTTGTTTACATATTGAGGTTGTTAGCCATATGAAAGTTGTCTTTTACAACCTCAATTTGTTTACATATTGAGGTTGTTAGCCATATGAAAGTTGTCTTTTACAACCTCAATTTGTTTACATATTGAGGTTGTTAGCCATATGAAAGTTATCTTTTACAACCTCAATTTGTTTACATATAGAGGTTGTTAGCCATATGAAAGTTGTCTTTTACAACCTCAATTTGTTTACATATTGAGATTGTTAGCCATATGAAAGTTGTCTTTTACAACATGCGGTGTAACGCTCTACATATTGAGGTTGTTAACCATATGAAAGTTGTCTTTTACAACATGCGTGGTAATGCTCTACATATTGAGGTTGTTAGCCATATGAAAGTTGTCTTTTACAACATGCGTGGTAACGCTCTACATATTGAGGTTGTTAGCCATATGACAGTTGTCTTTTACAACATGCGTGGTAACGCTCTACATATTGAGGTTGTTAGCCATATGACAGTTGTCTTTTACAACATGCGTGGTAACGCTCTACATATTGAGGTTGTTAGCCATATGAAAGTTGTCTTTTACAACATGCGTGGTAACGCTCTACATATTGAGGTTGTTAGCCATATGAAAGTTGTCTTTTACAACCTCAATTTGTTTACATATTGAGGTTGTTAGCCATATGAAAGTTGTCTTTTACAACCTCAATTTGTTTACATACAGAGGTTGTTAGCCATATGAAAGTTGTCTTTTACAACCTCAATTTGTTTACATATTGAGATTGTTAGCCATATGAAAGTTGTCTTTTACAACCTCAATTTGTTTACATATTGAGGTTGTTAGCCATATGAAAGTTGTCTTTTACAACCTCAATTTGTTTACATATTGAGGTTGTTAGCCATATGAAAGTTGTCTTTTACAACCTCAATTTGTTTACATATTGAGGTTGTTAGCCATATGAAAGTTGTCTTTTACAACCTCAATTTGTTTACATATTGAAGTTGTTAGCCATATGAAAGTTGTCTTTTACAACATGCGGTGTAACGCTCTACATATTGAGGTTGTTAGCCATGTGAAAGTTGTCTTTTACAACATGCGTGGTAACGCTCTACATATTGAGGTTGTTAGCCATATGAAAGTTGTCTTTTACAACATGCGTGGTAACGCTCTACATATTGAGGTTGTTAGCCATATGAAAGTTGTCTTTTACAACATGCGTGGTAACGCTCTACATATTGAGGTTGTTAGCCATATGACAGTTGTCTTTTACAACATGCGTGGTAACGCTCTACATATTGAGGTTGTTAGCCATATGACACTTGTCTTTTACAACATGCGTGGTAACGCTCTACATATTGAGGTTGTTAGCCATATGAAAGTTGTCTTTTACAACATGCGTGGTAACGCTCTACATATTGAGGTTGTTAGCCATATGAAAGTTGTCTTTTACAACCTCAATTTGTTTACATATTGAGGTTGTTAGCCATATGAAAGTTGTCTTTTACAACCTCAATTTGTTTACATATAGAGGTTGTTAGCCATATGAAAGTTGTCTTTTACAACCTCAATTTGTTTACATATTGAGATTGTTAGCCATATGAAAGTTGTCTTTTACAACCTCAATTTGTTTACATATTGAGGTTGTTAGCCATATGAAAGTTGTCTTTTACAACCTCAATTTGTTTACATATTGAGGTTGTTAGCCATATGAAAGTTGTCTTTTACAACCTCAATTTGTTTACATATTGAGGTTGTTAGCCATATGAAAGTTGTCTTTTACAACCTCAATTTGTTTACATATTGAAGTTGTTAGCCATATGAAAGTTGTCTTTTACAACATGCGGTGTAACGCTCTACATATTGAGGTTGTTAGCCATGTGAAAGTTGTCTTTTACAACATGCGTGGTAACGCTCTACATATTGAGGTTGTTAGCCATATGACAGTTGTCTTTTACAACATGCGTGGTAACGCTCTACATATTGAGGTTGTTAGCCATATGACACTTGTCTTTTACAACATGCGTGGTAACGCTCTACATATTGAGGTTGTTAGCCATATGAAAGTTGTCTTTTACAACATGCGTGGTAACGCTCTACATATTGAGGTTGTTAGCCATATGAAAGTTGTCTTTTACAACCTCAATTTGTTTACATATTGAGGTTGTTAGCCATATGAAAGTTGTCTTTTACAACCTCAATTTGTTTACATACAGAGGTTGTTAGCCATATGAAAGTTGTCTTTTACAACCTCAATTTGTTTACATATTGAGATTGTTAGCCATATGAAAGTTGTCTTTTACAACCTCAATTTGTTTACATATTGAGGTTGTTAGCCATATGAAAGTTGTCTTTTACAACCTCAATTTGTTTACATATTGAGGTTGTTAGCCATATGAAAGTTGTCTTTTACAACCTCAATTTGTTTACATATTGAGGTTGTTAGCCATATGAAAGTTGTCTTTTACAACCTCAATTTGTTTACATATTGAAGTTGTTAGCCATATGAAAGTTGTCTTTTACAACATGCGGTGTAACGCTCTACATATTGAGGTTGTTAGCCATATGAAAGTTGTCTTTTACAACATGCGTGGTAACGCTCTACATATTGAGGTTGTTAGCCATATGAAAGTTGTCTTTTACAACATGCGTGGTAACGCTCTACATATTGAGGTTGTTAGCCATATGACAGTTGTCTTTTACAACATGCGTTTTAACGCTCTACATATTGAGGTTGTTAGCCATATGACAGTTGTCTTTTACAACATGCGTGGTAACGCTCTACATATTGAGGTTGTTTATGACAGTTGTCTTTTACAACATGCGTGGTTAACGCTCTAATATTGAGGTTGTTAGCCATCCATATGAAAGTTGTCTTTTACAACAATCGCTCAGTGGTCCTATTTTGTTTGCTGCCAAATTTTAGACCTCAGAGTCATCATCATCGTTATCATCACCATCCCTCTCCCTCCCACCACCACAACAAGCAGTAGCAGTCAGATAACTGAAGAAGTGCGTATCTTTCCCTATGTGGGAAGTAACAATGGAATTCAGCGGCTCTTTTCGAGTAAAATATAATTAGGTTTCATCAGACATGTCGTAGAAGGCCACTAATACGAGGCTGTACACAGGGCTGATAACCTCAGCACGTAAAACAAATTGCCACAGAAGCCACCCCTGCAAGAGCATGTGACTGCTTGCTGCCTGCTTCATGTAAGGGGGCCAGCAGCAGTGTTGTCTCCATGCTCCGAAAGGAGCACAAAGGAAAATGCTGATAATCAGGTTTTCTAAATGTCTTACACTACGGCTTAGAAACGCGGGTGGTTCGCTCATCATACACGTTTAGACTTCAGACATTAAACAACAGACGTCGTCGTCGCATTTTCCATTTCAAATGGCTAGATAAAATTACAAACACTGACTGTGGTTCAGGACTATGCAGAAAACTAACTTCGCTGGAAATTAAAGACAGAACATGGAGATGGATCGCACGCATGCCCGGAAACATCCGACGAGTTTAATATCAAACGTATATATCCTTGAGTGTAACCAACAGAGGAAGAGATAAATAAAAGAGGAGGCCAAGAGAGCAAATTATTAAAAAAAAAAAAAAAAGACGGAACAAAACATAAATCAGTTGGAAAGCAATTGTTGCAACCCTTTGTTTCATAACGTATATGTAGTGCCCCTAGATCTAAGTTACGCCAACTATGTCAGAATCGAAAACGAGGCTGAGCGACGTAGACGCCATTTTCGGCTGGACAATACCAGGGCTAGTAGCGAGAATAAGCATCGAGTAAGATTTTTTTTAAAAATTAATGAAGATAAATAGCCTGTTCAACCTCTGATGGGTTATAATTAGGATATATATTGTTTTCAATGCCAAATAATATGAACAACAGCCGATATGAGAAAGTGGCATTACAATTGTCAAATCTTGTAAATAGGGACAATCACAATTGTGCTTATACGTTAAATAAATAAACAAAAACAAAGAAGAAACTCTGAACAAGAATAATATTAAAATGGAGGGGTGTAAAGGCCTGGTGGTTCCAGTTATATAATTGACTTTAACAGATATTTAATTGACTTTCGTCTATAAAAAGTCATATGTATTGTAACCAAAGATGCAGCAATAGAGAATGCAGTCAGCGGACCCATAGCTTGACTGCTTGCATCAGGATCAGTGAACCAGAGCGGGTCAAGACCCTACTCCACCTCCACGTGGTGGTCCTGGAAACAGATTGCATCACTGCAGTCTGGCTGAGCGAGTAGGGATCGCAGTGGGAAGGCAAATCCAGTCCCAAAAAATGCCGTGCAGAAGTCGGATGTGTCGACCGAAAGGTGCAGATATCACAGCTTAGGCGTAAACAGACACAACGCAACCACCGTCCTTTTCAGGACGAACGAGGAAGGAAGAAGAATATGTATTGTACGAACAGCATCAGACCTTCACATTCCCGGCCACTATATATTAACCTTTGGTCGTGTTAAATAATGTTTGACTATATTATGCAGTTCCCTAGGACTGTCTATTCTTAACACCTCTTCTGTATTTATAAGATTATATTTATTTATATTTATAAATATAATATATAATTATAAATTTATATTACACACACACACACACACACACACATATATATATATATATATATATATATATATATATGGGAGCCCCGCTGGTGTAATGGCTTCGGCGTTGTACTGGCGACCAGGTGTTCATGGTTCAAACCCGGGCGTCAGCGTTTGAAGGAATGTTTACGACCGGAAATTTGACTGAATAACCTGAACGGCTCCTGTGATAAACCCTCTGTGGATGGGAAGGAGCGAAGCTCCTGACCGGGTTGGAAGGAAAGTCCTCAAGTTCTCCAGCCTCGCAATGACATGTCATTTGGCCGAAGGGCTGAAAGCCCAAGTGCCGCTGGTTAAGAAAAAAAATATATATATATCAGAGATGTATATATTACAAATGCACAGAGGTTAATTCCTAAAAGAAGTATAAAGAGACGAGAATACATCTCAGACGAAACACTGAAGTTGGTGGTAGAGAGAAGAAAAATGAAGTCCAAAAAAGATACAGAAAATCAGGAGTTGTACAAGGAATACACAAAGCAGATTAAAAAACGAGTCAGACAAGACAAACAACAATACATAAACGACACCTGCAGGAAAATAGAGGAAATGCGCGAACAGGGATTGAGTAAGAATATGTTTTCTGAAGTAAGAACATTGAAAAACAGCAACTTTAAATCATCACCCCGAGCAATAAACGACAAGAAAGGCGACACTCTAACAGAACGTAAAGATATTCTGAACAGATGGAAGGAGTACTGTCAAGAAATGTATACGGAAATAAACAAAGCGGCAGATAACAACGTCATGAATGAAGCGGAACGTGAACCAGAACCTACCATAGAGGAAGTCCGGAATGCAATCAAACACTTAAAAAGTGGAAAATCTCCTGGTTGTGATGAAATAACAGCTGAAATGATACAGGCAGGAGGAGAAGGCAGCGCTCGTATATACCATGCATTATGCTGCAAGATCTGGCAAAGCGGAATTTGGCCCAAGGAATGGAAACGATCAATTTACATACCCTTGCCAAAAAAAGGGCAACCTGAAACTGTGCACAAACTACAGAACTATAGCTCTTATAAGCCATGCCAGCAAAATACTTTTACAAATCATAATGAAAAGGATGCAACAAAAGCTAGAAACAGAAATAAATGAAGTACAGGCGGGTTTTCGACCAGGTAGAGGCACTAGAGATCATATATTCAACATGAGGATCATCATAGAAAAGTGTAGAGAATTCAACGTTGACCTACATACTTGTTTCATTGATTACACCAAAGCTTTCGATTGTGTACAACATCAGCAGTTATGGGCTATTATGAAAAATATGGGATTTCCAAACCACCTTATACAACTCATCGCACTGCTGTACCAAGAACAACAGGCAGCCGTAAGAATAGAGGGGGAAACATCAGAATGGTTTGAAGTACAGAAAGGAGTAAGACAAGGCTGTACCCTTTCCCCTTACCTGTTTAACATTTATGCCGAGAATATCATGAGAAACGTAAGAGATGACCAAGAACACACAGAGTTTGACGCATTTAACATCGGCGGGTACCAGATCCCGGAAATCAGATATGCTGACGACACAGTCCTCCTATCGACCAACCCAAAAGGACTTGAACAATTACTTCTGTCCACCAAAAAACACAGCGAGGCCCAGAATCTATACCTAAACACCAAGAAGACCAAAGTATTGACAACAGACAAAGTAAAGACCAAACCAGAAATTGAAATTGATAACGAAGAACTGGAAAGTGTCAATGAATTCGAATACTTAGGATCAATCATTAACAGCTCTGGCGACTGTGCAGTAGAAATTAAAAGAAGACTTGCAATTGCTTCACATAAGCTAATACAGATGAAAAACCTATGGCAAGGCACAAGCAAAGAAACAAAGTTACAACTGATCAGAGCATGTATATTCCCAGTAGCAACATACGGCTGCGAGACTTGGACACTCAATAAAACAGTTGCAAAAAAGATTACATCATTCGAAATGAAATGCTACAGAAGGATGTTGAGAATACCCTGGACAGAAAAAAAAGACCAACAGAGAAGTACTGCACTCACTAAACGTACAGGAACATTGGCTCCTAAATACCATCGCAATAAGGAAGCTGAAATTTTTCGGTCATATAAAAAGACATAATAGTCTGGAAAAAACAGTGATGGAAGGCATGGTCCCTGGAAAAAGGGGAAGGGGTCGACCTAGACGACGGTGGACCCAGGACATCACAGAGAGTCTGAACTTGTCTTTGGCTGATGCAGGTCGACTTGCCCAGAATCGTGATGCGTTCAGAGCAGCTGTAATGGAGACAACGTTCTGGAAAGAATATGTCACATGATGATGATATATATATATATATTTAACTAATATATATATATATATATATATATTATATATATATATATTATATATATATATATATATATATATATATATATATATATATATATATATATATATATATATATAATATATATTTTAAATTATATAATTTAAATTACATAATTTTATAATTATATACTACTTACTTACTTAGTCGTTCCCCTTCTACCGTGAGGTGTAGAGGTTTGGAAGAGAGAGCGCCAGACTATTCTATCGGCTGTCTTCCTTCTGGCCTGGTTCCATTCTAGTCCTCGGTCCTTCAAAGATTGTTTAATGTTGTCCTCCCAGCGGACTCTGGGTCGTCCTCGGGGTCTGGATCCTTGGCTCTTTGTTTCCCATGCTTGTCGTGGTAGCCGATCTTCTCCCATTCTGCAGACATGGCCAAACCATCTTAGTTGGGACTGTTCTACTTGGGTCTGTAGGGGGTGGCATTTTAGGCCTTGACGTATCGTCTGGTTGCGTACCATGTCTCTTCTTGTTACTTCAACCACCTTCCTCAGATACCTCATTTCTGAGGTTTGGATCTGGCTTTTATGGGTTGTAGTCATTGCCCATGATTATAATTATATGTAATATATAAAATTATATAATATAATAAAATTTTATTATTATTTTGGCTTCCTTATCTTCTATGTTTTGTTTGATCTTTTCAGTAAGTGAGTAGTCTATGATTGGTCTATGATCTCATATTTTATTTATATTATGTGTTAAAAATTCATGTTACTGATTCTATTCAAAAAAAAACGGTAAGTAAACTAGTTTTCTTCTTTTTGTTTTGTTAGTTGAAATACAAAAAATAGTACAAATATGTGCTACTGTATTTGCATCTAATTTTATTTCAAATTATTAGTTAACCTAAACGAAAATGCATATTGGGTCTGAAACTCGCGATTGGTTCCATTTTCGTGCAATACGGGTACAGCCGAAAATGGCGGCCAAATTTTAGTTGGCGTAACTCTTATATGATAAAGGGGCACTACGTATATGTAGTCCCATAACAGGTAAATGTAATCCCATAACAGGTAAATGTAGTCCCATAGCAGATAATACCATAGGGTAGTCAAGTAATAGAGACTTCACTATACTAGATCCGGTATCGAGAGGTGAGGAGACCAGTTTCCTTCCTCGGTTAGGCATGCTCTTTCAATACACGCTTCGTATTTAAGTTTGGCACGTTTTAAATCTTGCCAAGGAAATCAGTTTGATTTCGGATACAAGGGAAAACATTCCGAACCAGTTTGGCAGTCAACTAACAAACATTAAACTGTGCCTGGTTACACTCGGCGATGCAGGTCTATACCTATAAGATTGTATGAAGGTATATCTGGAATCACATATGTGGAAGTGAACCTCTGTCCGTAACGCTAATTACATCCTCATTGACGTCATCCACACACTTCCAAGGATTCACCCTGTGGTAAAACTTGTTGAGAACCCAGCATTGCACGCTGAGCTTTGAGGAATTACTAGAGCCCCAGACGTAAATCTTTGGCGTTGACCTGGTTGACTGTATGCAGGAGGATCTAGTTGTGGACCCCGTGATATGCAGGGGGAACTGAGCAGTGGCTGTGTGCAGGACGTGACCATTCCTTGGGAGAGCCCAGAACCAGAGCGGGAAATGCACAGTATGCAACGCGTTTCTTACTCCTAATTTGGACCATATGTGACGATCCTTTAAATGTAAGCCGAGCTGGAGCTCATGACTTCAGCTCGGCACGTTTCGGAACGGCAGAAAAGTCACAGGAAAAGCCTAGATCTACAGAGTAGATAATGTCAAGGCCTCTTCAGCTTGGTATTGGCTGCATAAGAGCGAAAAGCTCAGCAGCTCTAGTTAAACAACAACAACGGTGGTCATGGAAACAGGCTGCATCACTGCAGTCTGGCTGAGAGAGTAAGGATCAAAGAGGGAAGGCTAAGCCGGTCCCAAAAATGCCATGCCGAAAACGGATGTGTCGGGCCGAAAGACGCAGATATCGCAGCTTTGCTGTAAACGGCGACTCAACGTAACAAACGTCCTTTTCAGGACAACGCAGAAGAAGAAGAAGAAACAACAACAATACCTATTAAAAAAACAAAACAATGAACACTGACTCTTTTGCATCGCAAGTAAAGAACTATTTATTTTAAAAAATAAAAAAATTGTAATGAAGTAATCTTTTAGGATTAGACAACTTGAAAACTGGCAACACATGAGACAATGAACTATAAAATCCTGTCAGTGCTTGAGCAGTTATAGGCCAAACCCTGATAAACTTTGGCCAGGTGTGGACTAAAGTCGTAAAATACTGGAGACCTGCCAAGGAATTTGATACTGGCAATGATCATATTTTCTTATCTCTAACATCTAAACTTGGAAAATTTTTTAGCTGTTTATATAGCCTTCTGTGCTTGTGTTTTGGTATCTGATCTTTTTTTTAAAAAATAAAACATCTAATCACCCTGAATGCTTTTATTAAATATTCCAAATTATTTGTTTATTTAGTTTTACTTTCTATTTAGTTGTATTGAGAATATAGTCATTTTGATTAGACATAGGAATTAGGATCTGATTACAGACATTTGCAATGAATTAAGAATGCCAAGAGTGTTATTCTCAACAAAACCTGTCCTGTCTTTAGGGGTTATGCATGCCAGTATTATGAATCTTTTGAATTTAGAAAAACTGTCGTGTCAATCAAGGAACTGATTAAAGAATCAGTCAACATTAGTATTCAAATAATAATGACACACTACTTTTTCCTGGAACAGACTCTGATTGAGATGTAGTTTTTCCTGTATATACCGTAGTTACATTGTCATTTCTGAAAGGTACTGCAAAGAATATGTCATTTTTGTTGCAGTGCACACACAAAAACATGGCTATCCTAGGCCTGAATGATGCATACAATTAAAAAAAAACCTAATGCCACCATTGCCAAGGCAAGCAATAAACCTGGAAACAGCAGGACTTGGGGAATAGAGGCTGAGAAAAGGTAGCTTCTGCTTTGTATTCCTTTAGAAGGTGCTGTCGCTGATAGGGATCTCGATGATAGGGATCTCGATGATAGGGATCTCGATGATAGGGATCACGATGATAGGGATCTCGATGATAGGGATCACGATGATAGGGATCACGATGAAGCACTCGTTAATTTGGGCAAAGAACATTTGCAAATAAACAAATAAATTATCTTGAAGTGGCTTCAGATTAATAAATCTCTATGTCTTATAATTAATCATGCACATCATGATTATCCATTTGTATGCAATGAATTATAGTAACAGAGACAAGTAACAATCAGTAATGTATCAGCGGTGTTTTCATTAACAGGATTATCATAATTTTTTTTAAACACAATTAATATTAATTCATTCATTTATCAGCTACTAGTGCTGGCAGCCATGCCTCTCGGTTTCCCATAATCTCTGGTGCCTTTAAAACATAACCTGTTGGGAAAATATGGAACCCTTTGGTTTTTTTTAAAGCTAACTAAAGCTTAAACAGTGCCAGGGACTAAGAAGTCAAGGCGAGAAACATGAACATTATTCAGTTTGTTCAGATACAGGCTATATTAACATATAAAATAAATTTTTATAGAAACAGAAGATTTAAAAAGTCTTGGCGCAGATGTTTAATTAAACCAGGTTAGCTTCGAAAAGCCACGCATTATTTTAGGCTAAGCTTCGCTTCGTAACGCCAAGCATTAATTAGGGTAGCTTCGCTTACGCCAAGTATTGGTCACGTGATTTTCCCACCAATGGTTAGGCTGAGTCTTTCTTTCCCCGGAATGAACAAGTAACGAAGCCATTTTTTTAGTCAGTAATGAATTTAGAGCGGTGGAGACAAGACGTAATTCTCTTTGCTCAGTGATATTCTATAGAGGAGATTGACTTCGCACAATTAATGCAACTGTGTAACTTCGAAATGTGGAATGTGATGATTTGTGAATTCACGAGAAACGTAAGTAGTGCTAAGAATTGCATGCAATAACTGTTAGAGCCCACAGTCATAACTGAAACGGAGCTACGCTCGAAAACTGGGTAAAGAATTGTAAACCCAGGCATATATCTGAACCTTTTACCAAGAATGAAGGTCCTTAAGCTGAGAGAAAGTCAAACTAAGGAATACTAATGAATAAGAGAAAGTTTGGCTCTTCATTGAAATGAAGAGATAAGAAAAACGTGAAATCTAGACCACATTAACAAATAAACGAAGGAACACTAGAAGGATAGAGGAGCCACGCCATGTTTTAGCAACTTGAAAAGATTACGAGATGCAATAAGGAATATTGCATCATTAAAATAATGCATTGACTTTTTATGCTTGTTTATTAAATGTCAACATGCTATTATGCAAATTTGGTATGGTTACCATTTGACTTAACCCAGTTCTTGTTGGAAATTGAATAAACATTTGTTTCATTGAACACAAATGCTGTTGACGAATCATATGTTTGCAGTTAGCCATCATACCAATTATTAAAGGATCATGCCAAAGCTAATCGTTGCAGGTGCAACACAAATAATAACCATATGCTCTAAAAATAAAACATCATAGAGGATTGTCCCCGAACCTGGTAAATTCCTGTAAGTCTGTAGAGAGAAATCATCACCTCTAGCAGGCTAGCTAGTAATCAAAATCTAATACTCTCGAGTTAAACAGCAACCCCCACTACCCTGCCCGGCCACACAAGGATTACTTGCAGTATGTTAATATAACTTTTAAACTATAAAACCTTGACAAGAACGGACTGCCCTTTAACCTGTGTAACCCTATATCGACACAAATGCCACTCCCCTCTTTTACCCACTGTTTTGTCTTTCAAGTACTGAGCCACAGAAATAAATTTCATTAGCCATATATAAAAACGCGTAAGTTAATCTGAAATCAATATAAAAGCGTTTCAACTTACTAAACATGACCAGGGGTCCTTATTTTATTGTGTTTTCGTCTTGACAAATGACCTTATTATAAAGCATGATGACCAACAAAAATAGCAACAGAAAGTTTCATAAATGGGTGCCTGCGCAGAAGACAAGGATAAGAACAGTGTGATAAGACTTCCAATGTTGAACTGAGGGGTAGACCCAAACAATAGCTAGACAAAATGTGAGGAAAACAAACGTTGGCTTTGATAGGACATACATTGAGGAAATTAGATTGTAGTATTATTGAGCATTCTTGTTGTAGAATCTTCAGCGTAACAGATGTAAGGAGAGACCGAACAACTCATGCTAAACGGAACTGAAGACGAGACATGGAAGGGATAAGACACGGAAAGACCGGAAACGGTTAGCACAGTACAGGAAGGTGTGGCGTCAACTAGTTGACGGTCTATGCACTAAAAAAACAAAAAACAAACACACACTAAAAGATAATAAATTCTTTAAAAGTTTACAAAATCAATATCAGATACACAACTGTTGATCCTCAGACCCGTGTGGGTTCATTCAATGCATTCATAACAAATGTTAGATGGTATGACAATAAGTAAAAAAATAATGGATGGGTGTGAAAAAAAAATCGAAAAAAGGTAAGTAATATAAAAACAATGAAGAGGGGGTTAAGAATTAAGATGTTTTCAATGGCAACAAATAACGCATACCTACAGCTTGGAAGGTTACACACGTTGGTACGGGCATATTTCTAGATGCGTGTATTTGTGTTTTGTAGCTCAATTGATAAAGAATTAAACATGTTCGGCATGCACGATCCTCAGTCAACATCCCACCCAATTATTGCCCTTGCTGATAGTAATAAAAACAAAATACATTCCCTTTTACTTTCAAGAGTCTGCCAACATCGGCACACCTTTGCTTCATGTTTAAAACTTCAATGTAGACTAGTCCAATGTAAAAAAAAATTATGAATCACTTTCTATATAACCCACTCTCGCAAGTCTTACTTATTCACTAGTAATAAAAAGCATACTTCCTGCTGATGTGCAAACAGGCTACGTCAGAGTTCGCGATCTCCTATCTCTGTTAGTCTGAAGGACAACTCTGAAAGATCTTAAACTCCGGTTTTCTCATTCCTTTCCGCTGTATACTGTGGAACGCTGTCCCCAGCCCCATCACGGGAGTCGCTTGATCAGTTTCCAATGTCTGTTGTTTAGAGGGCAGAAACATCACTAGCTTGTTCCATAAGCTAGGATCATCAGCTCGCAGGTACTCGTGGGTGCTCATGTATGCGCGCAAGCTAGAGGGAAGTTGATCGATGTTGATGTCGTCAACAGCGATGACGATAAATTTATTAGCTACACGACGTAAACGAATGAACGTTTCCCAGACCTCCATGATGCGCCATTCTTTCTTCATGATATCTTTACTGAGCACTAAAATTGCGCAGCAATTGCGGCGGACAGACCAAGGAAAATTATCTCCAAGGGATTCCTCGTTATGGAAATCTCTATAACGGAGGCACAGTCGATATTTAACGGGCCCGTTGTCCAGTGACGGGACGAGAGTATCGATAACCCAGTTGCTAGAGTCCTGGCTGTAGGAGCACAGCAGTACACTAATCTCCGAGCGATAGCAAATCATAATCACAAGAGTGGCCACGAGAGATGAGAGGATCATGCTAATGGCAACAAATGTGCCTGTGTATGACGAGGAGTTACAATTTAGGTCCAATTCGGTCAAGTCTTCAACTGGTTTTCCAAGGTCGTGGCATGCAATACTTCCTGGCATCCACAGAGAAGATTTATGTTTGTTGATCCATCGAGGCAGCCAGAGACTGTCGCACGTGCACGCCCAGCGGTTGTTGTGTAGGGTGACGTTCCAGGCGTGGTTGAGGATTATGTTGCGTGTGCTGGATGGCAACTTCTGCAGCAGATTGTTATGAAGAGTCAGAACTCCGATGTCTCGCAGCGAAGACATAGCGGCTGGAGTAACTGAGGTCAGTAAACAGTTGTCCGCGTGCAGTTCGGATAGCACGCGCAGGTATGGCCGATGTCTTAACATATGTAGAGGATTATGATCAAGAAAGAGAATTGTACGTGCATTTGGGTAACTCGGTAGGCTGTCTGGCATATCCAAAAGTCGCCTTGCAGAACAGTTCACAATCAGGCTTTCAGTGTTAAGTAAAGCGCATGAGCAAGCCATTGGGCAACCATCAATCATATTGCACTTGGTATGGAAGGATATATCCATCAGACGTACGCCTTTCTTCTCTTCAGGACCGTTACAAGTCATATATTCAATGTTCCTGTACATGGTGTAGTTGGCAGTGTTTCTGGCGACCCACTTTTGGCAGTTCTCAAACTCAAGCATGTGGCAGTCACAAAATAACGGATTATAAGACGAGTATATTTTGAAATTAAAATTGTTAAGTTCATTTTTGGCACAGTCTCTAAAAGGTGGATACATGAACTTGTTGTGACGAACGTTCAAGATAATAGACGTTGACTCTGGTGGAAATTGTTCTGGTAGAACCATGGTCAAAAAGTTATTATTAAGATCAATAAAAATAAGTCTGAGGTTGTTGGTGAACTGGTTGGGGCCCACGGCATGGATATTGTTGTGGCCTAGATGGAGCACTTCCAGAGAGGACAAATGTTCAAATGCGTCCTCTGTGATATCTCTGATGGCGTTGTGGCTAAGATCTAAAATTTTGAGATTGTACACGTTTCTTATAGCTCCAATACGTCTGATTTTGTTGAAGCTAAGATTGATGATAGAAATGTCCGACATGCCAGACATTTCTGGGACCTCATATAATGGCGAGAGGTCTAATATACAATTGCTTGCCAGCGATAGATAGTTCAGCCGGATGTTATATGAATGTAGTAAACAGTCAGGAAAGTGTTCAAGCCTATTGCCTTCAAGATTTAAAGTGTCCAATCTTTTTGTAAAGCGAAATGGGCAATCGAACTCCTCGATGCCAGTATTTCGAAGACTTATTACAGACGCCGACACCAAATAGATGTCATGCCAGTGTTTGGGAATCCTAGTTACACGTGATCCCTTTATGGCTAGACTTAATGTACTCATTGTGAATTTAATGTCCATCAATGTAAGTATATTACGCCCACCATTTTCAACATCCAAAATCCACATATTCATTGGAATAATAATAGATTTTTGTGTATCTCTAGGAACAATGGTGCAATTTTCGCTAGCGAAGATGTTAAACGAGGTATGCCACGAAGGAATATCCCAAATCAAGTTTTCGCCTTTGAGACATTTTACATTCAAAGCTGTGTCCATAAGCTCGTCAATACCGTTGAGAAGAGACGAAATAGAGTGAGACTTCCCGTCAGACAAAGCACAATTGATGTCTGCTATTCTGTGCAAAATAGGAGCGAATATACCAAGAAAGGTCATGTAATCGGACTTTTCATCGAAATAACTTATTCCAGGTCTGTATTTCTCACCCATGAGCGTGAAATGCTTGACGTCGTATTGTTTCGAGCTATTTGTCAAGGCATTGTGGTCACAGGTACAGATCTCCGAACAGTTCATGTCGACTCTGAATAAAACCGGTAGCATGAATAAATACATGGCAAGATGCAGTACAAAAGGCAGCATCAGACAAAGAACTGCCCCTGGCGGACTGTTCTCCAGAAATAAGTACTTACGCCAGATCATTTTGAACCATGAAGTACCTCTTGATGATCAGTCGATTAAAAAAAAGCTGGACATAAAAATGGAATCCATTTTCTCCTACATACTTTCGTGGCAACAGTATGACGTCACAGGGTGCGCATCGTAATTTTCCTTGACGCTTTATTTCCTATCTGCTGACTAGGGTGTTTTGAAAATTACCTTCAGATTGCTTGTCTACAAATGTAAAGTGGATAAAAAAATAATACCCGATACTTGTAGCCATCTGCTGTCTTGATGTATAGTTCACTATAGTTTGTTTATTCGTGACGTGTTAAACATAAAATGATTTGACTTTATCTCTCCACTAATTCATGTTTTTATTCTTATATTTAGAAAAACAATGCCCTCTCAAATTTATAAAGGACAAGCAAGGCAAATTGCTTACTGTCCCAAAGGAAGTAATGGAAAGATGGAAAGAATATTTATCAGAACTCCTTGATGGTGAGCAAGGTCAAGCATCAGAAATGATAACCGCTAGCACAGAAGAGAAAACCAATGGTGGTGAAGATGACATAAAGATGGAAGAACTGAAGACAGCACTGGAGAAAATCAAGATGGGCAAAGCAGCAGGGCATGATGGTATAACACCAGAAATGGTTAAGTACATGGGAGAATCAGGCGACCTATTACTCCTAAGGGTCCTACAGGCAGCGTGGTGCAACAAGGCCGTACCAAAGGATTAGGAGATTGCCATCATAACACCGATTTTCAAAAAGGGTGACAATCGACAATGTGGAAACCACAGAGGCATATCCCTTCTCAGTGTCCCTGGTAAAATCTACTCTAGAATCCTAGAGCAGAGATTCCGATGCCTAGCGGAGCCACAATTGGATGAAGCCCAGTGCGGATTCCGAGCAAACCGAAGTACTCAAGACCTAATCTTCACACTCAGACAGCTGAGTGAAAAGGCCCTTGAGTATAAGAGTGAGATCCATCTTTGTTTCATAGATCTGGAAAAGGCGTTTGACAGGGTCCCCTGGAGCAAACTTTGGGACTGTTTGGCAAGGAAGAACATTCCAGCACCTCTGATTCATGCTATACAGAGCTTCTACAAGTCTTGCAGAAATTATGTGAGGACAGCAAACTATAAGTCAGAAGAGTTCAGGACCACCACTGGTGTAAGACAAGGCGATATCCTGTCACCTTATCTTTTCATACTCCTCATGGACGATGTCATCAAGGCATGTAAGGAGAGAACAAGAAAGTATTCAGTAGGGTACTGGAAGATGAGACAGGTCTGTATTTCAGAGCTAGCATTTGCTGATGATGTTGTCCTGATTGCTAAATCAGAGATACATCTCCAATCCAACCTGCAAGTCTGAAAGGAAGAGCTGGAGAAGAGAGGGATGGTCATAAGCAGCTCTACAACAAAATCTATGGTGATATCACGAGAAGAAAGAAGACATCAGATTAAGTTGGGAGAACAGGTCCTGGAGCAGGTCAACCACTTTAAATATCTCGGAGCTATTATAGACCGAAAGGGAGGCATCAAAGAAGAGTTGGCCACTCGAAAAGCAGCGGCTGGGAGACTTTTTCAGGCCATAAATTGAGGATTCCTCAGCAAGAAAGAGGTTGGTAAAAAAAACGAAGATGGCTGTATACCGCTCCACCTATGTCCCAGTCTTGACATATGGATGCGAGTCATGGGCAATGACTACAACCCACAAAAGCCAGATCCAAACCTCAGAAATGAGGTATCTGAGGAAGGTGGTTGAAGTAACAAGAAGAGACATGGTCCGCAACCAGACGATACGTCAAGGCCTAAAATCCCACCCGCTGCAGACCCAAATAGAACAGTCCCAACTAAGATGGTTTGGCCATGTCTGCAGAATGGGAGAAAATCGGCTACCACGACAAGCAAGGGAAACAAAGAGCCAGGGATCCAGACCCCCAGGACGACCCAGAGTCCGCTGGGAGGACAACATTAGACAATCTTTGAAGGACCGAGGACTAGAATGGAACCAGGCCAGGAAGAAGACAGCTGATAGAATAGTCTGGCGCTCTCTCTTCCAAACCTCTACACCTCACGGAACGACTAAGTAAGTAAGTAAGTATATTTAGAAATAAAAAGTGTAACCGGCGACACAACGTAACACACGTCCTTTTTAGGACGAACGCAGAAGAAGAAGAAATAAAAAGGAATGTTTGGACTGTTGAGCTTATCTGGCCAATACTGGTGAGTAGGAAAGCAACAGAAGGAATGGCGAAAACTACTTTCAACAACATGAGGCTGTCGTGAAACATTCTAAATCCACATATATAAATTAAAAGGTAAATGTAAAGCCTAACACATAAATTCAATAAAAGGAAAGAGAAATGGTAAAAGGACAGTGCTGTCACAATGGCGTACAAAAATCCCCCTTGTTTTCTACTTCGTCTGCAAATTGAAACGTTTCACGTTGATAGTAAAGCCTACTGCATCACTACACGCTTTCTACAATAAAACGTGTACTGCATTTCTAAGAAAATCTTGAGATACGCAAGCTGATTAATGACCTAAATTAATACTAGCATTAATTACACTACGTTAACATAAACGAAAGGACAGATGGACTTAGGATAGAGAGAGGGAGGGCTGAAAGCAGGAACGCATGCAACACTAACACGCGTCTCGCGATATACAATTAATGCCACCGTCCCCGCGCGAAAGGCCAGAAGCACTAACTTTTTTTCAAATAGACCGTGATAAAAAACACTACAACTACGAGAGTTAGGTTTAAAAACCTAAAAAACGCTTATTAGGAAACATGACATTATACTGTTTTATGTTTGAAAGCCTGACAGTACCCAGACACCACATCGTATCGAAGTGAACGGGAGGTAGAAGAAAATGCATATTTTGAACGCAGCCCCTTAGCCCCATTAAACTTATATATTTGGGTTCCTTAGGACTTGCTGACAAAGAATGTGTTAAATCACGTTTTATTTGTTAAATGCCGTGAATGTCCACCAGTTGATAAATGTAGATGTTGGGACGTGTGTGGTAAAGTGTAACGATTGTCAACTCATTAAACCCAGCACAGTTTTGGTCATGCAGGTCATCTTGTCCTGGAACGTGATGAGGCTCCGACAAGAATGTGAGTGTAGACAATGAGTGTGTATATGAGTGTCAGTACGCGAATGGTAGAATGATTCGATAGAGTTGTCAGGTTGGTAGTACATCACTCATACTCACACTGTTCGAATTCAAGAAGTACTGGAACTACGGTGGTCTTTTTATAACATTTAATGAGACGCACACTTGGACAGTACGTGTATGGTTACAGGAACAAATGTCGACATAGACAGCATAATTTTGGTCACGGGAATATCATCTTAAGTTAGCATTCATGATTGGCAAATATCATAATGGAGCATTCGTAAATAAGCATTCAGAGTTCCATCATGTAAATCATCTGGCTTTACTGACTGGGCACGTCAGTCCATAACCAATATATAGGAAGGCTCCTAGACTTAACCTCGTCTAGCTAATATCCCTTCACGTAAAGTTCAATATATATATTTTTCATAAAGATATAGGAATCCCAGACATGGGTTCTCACATGTAGCAGTGATCTCTTGGTTCATCGAGCGATAGTACAGGCATCCCTTTTTCTCACTCGATAAATACAAAGTATATGGATTTCAACATGGCTGTGCTTCTCTCGTGAGCTTCACTCACTATTGGATACAGACCAAAATTGGTCATTCGTTAAATGTCCTCATTTCTTCATAGCTTCTATCATAGAGGTAATTGAATAATCATATAATCTAGTGCTGATACATAGGAATGTCATCTTCCTTTGAATAAATATTCTTTTTCAAAAGTACCACTGTGCATCTGCTTATCGACAACGATGGCGAAGCCCAAGTTCATAATAAATTGGGGTTTTACCTTTCTATGCGAAATATAACTTTGCCATTCCTTGGCAAAAGAGAATAAACACTGGGGTAAAGTACATACAACATGTCTAAATGACTATCACTTTTCCCCATCTACTTATAGATCACTTTTCGGCGATAAGCCGGCTACAACAAAATTCGACATCCCGACAGGATGACAGCCATGAATCACCGCCCCTGCTAGCGATACTTCCGCTGCATAGCCTTTGACCTTTTCTAGCGACAACCAACATAGTTCGACTTAGAAATGTAAAGATATACATATATAAGACAGACTCGTCCTACTCATACAAACACTACGTATAAATTCAGGCCATAGATATACTAAAGCAAGAGCAATCTATTCCTACCCAGCCAAAGAATAAATCGCAGTAGGCCTAGATTCGTCCGCGGAGTCCGATCGAAGATGACGGAACTCCTTTCAAGGGAAGTAACTCAGAAATGACTTCTCCTTAAGCACTTAAAAAGGAAATACTTTGTTTACAAAATATTTGCGAACATAATAAGTATATAAATGTATTATATTGCAAGATAGTAAAGATTGCACTTTACAGTCTTACCACACCTCCCGGGAAAAAAAAATAAAATTTTTTTTTTAAATACATCTAGGAGCAACGTAGAATAGGCTCACAACGCAAGAATACTGCGCAGATGAAAATATCAGGAATAACTATAATTCCTAATATTACCAGTGAGAATATATCTCAAAATCTGAGAGAAATTGTTTCTCTACGAATAAATGTTTCCAGGAAGGTGTGATGTACGTATAATACAATTCTGGTAATTATACAATGCATACCAAAAATTCATACTATAATCTTAAATTTATGATTTATGAAGAAACAATCATCAAAGAACAGCGGTGAATAAACATCAATAAACCGCTAAGTAGAGATACCATCATTCTATTATTAAATTACAAATGTGTATCTTGGTATAGGAACAAAAAATAACTGTTGTAAAGTTATACATATTAAAAAGATCCAATATTTAACAGTTAAGTGGCATCATGTGGGCATCTGGACAGAATGTCCGCCATCACATTTTCTGAACCACGGATAGCTCGTACCGAGAAATGAAAAGGTTGAAGAGCGATTGCGTATCGAGTTGATCTCGAGCTCTTCAAGTTCTTACTTTGGATAGCCGTAAGAGCTTTTTGGTCAGTTTCCACTACGAAATGCGCGCCCAGAAGGAATCTTCGGAGTTTGAGAATTGACCAAACCATTGACAATAATTCACGGTCTAAAACCGAGTAATTCCTTTCTGCAGCATTAAGTTTTCTGGATATATACATTACAGGATGCAGAGTTCCAGAGTACTCTTGCATTAGTGCCGCTCCAATCCCAGTGGATGAAGCGTCACTACGAAGAACAAATGTCTTATCTGTTGTAGGTAACACTAAAATAGGTGGTGATGAAAACATAGTTTTGATCTTCTCTAGTGAAGATTGGCATTCATGAGACCAGTGAACCATGTTAGGCGACCCTTTCTTTAATAGTGTAGAGAGAGGTGCCATGATAGAGGACAGATTCGGAATGAAACGTCCATAAAATTGTATGAGACCTAAAAGACTTCGCACTTGCTTTTTAGTCCTAGGGATAGAGATGTTAAGTATCTTAGTGATATTATGGTCTTCTGTCTTCAAGAAACCGTGACCTACTCGATGGCCTAAGAAAGCAATTTCGCTAAAGCCAATGCAAGCTTTAGATGGTTTTGCTGTCAGGTTATACTCACGCAGAGTTGATAATAATTCAACTAACCCTGAATAGTGATCTTCCCAAGTATCGCTGAAAAGACAGATGTCGTCTAGATAAGCAATGACATCTGACCGATACGATAGGATTCGACGCATCATGCGTACAAATGTAGCTGGTGCGTTCATAAGGCCGAAAGGCATAAAATTCCATTGGAAAAGGCCTCTGGGAGTAGAGAAAGCGGTAAGAGGTTTGGCGCGTTCGGATAATGGAACTTGCCAATATCCTTTAGACAAATCAATTTTAGTGAAAAAATGTGATTTAGAAAGACGAGTAAGTAGCTCTTCTAGTAAAGGCATAGGTTCAGCATCGAACTTCGTAACTTGATTCAATTTGCGATAGTCAACGCAAAGACGTATGTTATTGTCTTTTTTTCGAACAATAACCATCGGCGAAGAATATGCAGAAGTGGATGGTTCGATTATTTGTAAATCTATCATTTCATCCAACTCCTTTTCAACCTGTGTTTGGAAATGTATAGGGATAGGATAAGGTCTAACCCTAATTGGAGTATGTTCAGTTAGAACAATGTCATGCTCAATGACATGAGTTTGTCCAGGGATGTCAGTGAGGACATCCTGAAATGTTTGTAACATAGACGAAACTTGTCGCTGTTCTCCTAGAGACAAATCAGGAGAAACAGTAACGTCTTTCCATGATTCACTAGAATGAAGTGGGATCATTGGAAGCGGAAGATTAACATCCGAAAAACTTGTTTCCTCATCCTGTATTACAGACAGTGATGAGTAATGACCATGTTTGACATGAGAATCGTCCGTTGCCTGGAAAATAGGCTGTAGATAGTCAGGACGTTCATGGAACTCCGTAAGCATATTGATGTGGAAGGTTTTATGCTTCCCGTTAATATCGACGATGTAGTCAACATCTGAAATTTTCGATATTATATCGTACGGACCTTTCCAACTAATAAGGAGTCTGTTTTCACGACAAGGTAGCAAAACAAATGCTTTGTCACCAGGACAAAGTTGTCGTAAAGTTCTCTTCTTATTAGCAAATTGTCTTGCCTTCTGCTTAGCAAATTCAGAAGAGGACGTTGCCAATTTGCATGCTTCGATAATCTTTTGTCTCAGCGCGATGACATACTCGTAAGAAGATTTTGTGTCATCGTCAATATTGTCAGCTGTTATAAGATCATGCAGCAAAGACATTGGGCCGCGCGGTCGCGCGCCAAAGACAAGTTCAAAGGGAGAAAACCCTGTATGTTCATTGGGGACCTCTCTGTACGCGAAGAGGGCCGCGGGTAAAACCCTATCCCAATCTTGAGGATGATCCTCAGTTATCTTCCCTAATAAGTTCTTAAGTGTTCTATTTAGTCGCTCGACCATCCCATTGGACATAGGATGATAGATGCTACTCAAAGATCTCTCTATCTGTAGAGTAGACATTACTTGAGACATGGTATCCGATATCAGTTGGGTGCCATGATCTGATAATATTTCTCCGGGGAATCCCAGACGAGAAAATATAAGCCAAAGAGCATCTGCAATGTCAGCGGTAGTAATGCTCTTTAGAGGGATAGCCTCTGGCCAACGTGTGCACATGTCTACACACGTTAAGATAAACTGATGTCCTCTAGCAGATTTGATCTTGAATGGACCAATGATGTCTATCGCCATTTTCTGGAATGGACGAATAGGAATATCTGCAGCCTGAATAGGCGCAGCATGACGAGGACCTTTGGATTTGACTTCTTGACATACTTTACAGGATCGACAATAGATCCGTATGTCCTTGTTCACAAAAGGCCAAAAGAAAGCCGCAAGAACTCTTGACTTTGTACGGGAAAAACCCATGTGACCAGCACACTGAGAGTCGTGTGCATGTTGTAAGATCTTAACTCTCAAATTCTTGGGTACAAGAATCTGAGAATGACTTGACTTAGTGGAGTCTTGCACCATACGTACAAGTACGCCATTCTTCATTGTAATCCAAGATTTACAATTTGAATCTTTATTCGGATCACCTTTCGTTACAAGAGTGAAGAATTTCTTAAGAGTCGGATCTTCTTCTTGTTGTTTTATAAACGAGTCACGAGAAATTACCAAGGGATCATCTTGGTTATGCACTTCATTATCTTCAACAGATGAAGTTTCAGGCATATTGAGAGCTTGAGCTCTAGTGACTACCGCATTAGCAGATTGCATATTTTGATTTTCCCAAACGGAAATTTGCTCCGGAGTGCATTCTTTGACTCCGTGAATGCGACCGATGATAAGATCAGCGATCGGATTCGGCAAAAGACATGCGTGTACATCTCCTGTGAAGAAAGGAGTAGCAATCCTAATGATAGCGGTAGAGTATTTCTCTATGGTGCCGCCAAATGTTACGCATTTGACTACTTTGCCTGTAGAATGAGAAGGATCTATGAGTGACTGCCTAACCCCAATAGTTGTGCATCCAGAATCAAAAAGTACTGAGACTGGATTGTCATTTACTAAACCTTTGTGTAAGACAAGAGAACCTCTCCCATCATGCGCGATTGACGCAGGAAGAGCGGGAAGAGGATGGCCACAGCTTAAAGTAGACACTGTGGTTGGCTCAAATAATGTTTTGCATTGGGGGCACTGAGATGCTCTCCCAAAATCAAAAGCGGCACATGCCATATTATTAGAGTCATCATTATCTTTATTTTGTTTATAGGCTTCGTGGGACTCTTGCTGTGCAGAGTTCGCCTGGTAATGAGCTTTATGTTTTTTGAATTGTGCTCTACCTCTGTTATTATTGCCTCTGTACTTATCATTGTTTCCACTATTATAACCCCTACTCGGGTTTGAATCATAGCTCCTTTGGTTACTATCATCATATTCATTATAATGAGTATCTCGGTAATTATGATCTTGTTGTCTCCATGAAGGAAAACTTGGATAGTTTCTAGAATGACTTCCTTTGCGAAAGTTCCTGTAATTATGACCACCCCTGAATCGAGGGCTGTCAGCTCTTCTCCAGGTATTCGAAGAAGAACCCTGAAATGATTGGTTACCTTGGTTCTGATAACTGTAATAGTTACCTTTTTTATTAAACCTATTTTGAGGTCCTTGGAATTTGTGAGAGTGATTAGGGTTGTATGGTGTTGCAGAAGCAACTGGCATACCTTCTTTAACCTTACTGTTGCTAATAGCTACGTCCGGATGTGCAGTGACGTATTGGGTACAATACTGTTCCATTTCTTTTAGAGACTTAGGTTTACGCTCATGTAAGAATTCGAGGAAAGGTTTATTTATACTTGACATAATCTTGTCTCTGAGTATCAAGTCCATAAGGGCTTCATAAGTCTTTTCTGTTTTGGATAGCTCAATCCAACGATCAAATGTAAGACGTGTCCTTGCAATGAATTCTGAGAATTCTACACCTGCCTCAGGCACCATTGTCTTAAACAACTTCCGATAACCCTCTTCAGACAACTGATACTTCTTTAATAAGGCCGCCCTAATAACATCATAGTTATCTTTGTCAGCCTCTTCAACCAAACTTAAACTAGTCAGAGAATCACCTTTCAGATTTTCTGATAACTGGTTAGCATATTGTGATTTGTCCACATTATGGGCTCGACAAGAGCGTTCAAATCTATTTAGCCAGAATGTTATGTCATCACTGGAAGGGTTGAAAGCTGGTACCTTGACCTTGTAAGTAAAGGGTTTACCATTACCACCAGATGCTTGATTAACATTACTTATGTTTGTTAACTTTAACTTTTCTAACTCAAATGCTAAAAGTTCTTTTTTGTGTTCATGTTCTCTTATTGCTTTTTTCTCTTGAGCTTCAGCTTCTCTTTGTAATCTTTTCTCTTCTGCAGCAGCTTGTAATTTTTTCTCTTCTGCAGCAGCTTGTAATTTTTTCTCTTCTGCAGCAGCTTGTAATTTTTTCTCTTCTGCAGCAGCTTCATCTTTTCTTTTCTCTTTTTCCATTTCCATCTGGAATCTTTTTTCATCAGTCTGTATCTGCAATTTCTTTTGTTCATACTCTCTTTGTAATTTTTTTTCCTCAGCTTCTAATCTTTTCTCCTCAATCAATGCTTTTCTTTCTTCAGCAGCTAATGCTTTGTCATATTGAGCAACTGCCCATTCTTCTAATTGCTGACCAGTCTTATCAAGAGCTTTGCCTTGTGTGATAAAATAATCTAATGTAGACATCTTGTCTAATAAGATCAGTAATTTGCAAAAGTAAATAAATTCACTTTCTTAGTCTTAATCAAAGACCTTGTATGATAACTTTGTAACCTGTGGAAAATAGTACTTAACTATCCCAATCACTGTGGGAAACAAGCCTTACAAAGGTCTTGTATAAATCCTTATATAATAACAACTATAAGTTGCTGGTTCACTCTATAATATAAGTGCAGTGCACCAGAAATAGTGTTTTATATCATCAACTGTGTACCTTTAGTAATAGCAATTAACTATCAGTTGATTCTTGTACATCAATTTATATGATCAACTATATTTTAAATAGTGTATGTCGATCAGGCACAAAACAAAACAGTTATACAGAAGAACATGAAAACATTTGCGGAAATGAAATAAATCAAATGGGAAAAACAATAAAAGATAAACCGCAAGAGGATAACAAATACAAAATAACGCCACAGTATATAAATATAAATTGAGAATAGAACTGAAAGATAGAATAGGGTAGACCAACAAATTACAAACAAATCAAAACAAAACTAAAGTATGTGAAGAAAATATTACGAAAACAACACTGACCATCTCGTCACAACTAACCAAAAAAAATAGCAACAGCAGTCGCTTTGCAAATTCCAGTATCGGAAATTTGCACACCCTATAGCAAACGCTCCCAATCGACGACCTCTATCACGTGGGATGATCTAAGGGAGACTCCGCCCAACCGAAACAACAACCCGCTGGATACAAACAAATATCACATATAAATATTTAAACATAAATACATAAATGCATAAATAGTATGGCAATATGATGTAAATAGAGTGTTGCAGAAAGAATGTGTTGTAAAGAAGGCTCAGTTACACTGCCTAATAGTACAGTACTGTGGTACTTTATTAAACAAATACTTCTGGTCTAATTATTTTAAATTCAACACAGAAATAGAAGCTCCATCGTTGATGTGAATGATAACAATCGATGTAGGACTTCTCAGTTCAATAACACTTCCTTTCGCAAACACTGTCAAATATTCTCCAGTCCTGATGTGTAATGTTCTATGTTTCAACCAAGCTTGCTGTGTAACACTGTCAGTTGTATGGCAAATGTCCAACGAACCAAATGTCAACAAACGCTGACCTAGTTACCGCATACTGTCGACAGGACAGGTCACGCTGACATCACTGTAGAGTTGTACTGCTGATGTATTTGTGTGTCGTAACAGACCACAAGGAACGGTCTGGTCTCAGTAGTTTACTTCTCAATATGGTCACTGTGCAGGTTGACCCAGGAAGCTGGCACACCAGTTGTTAAATCACGTTTATTTGTTAAATGCCGTGAATGTCCACCAGTTGATAAATGTAGATGTTGGGACTGGTGTAGTAAAGTGTAACGATTGTCAACTCATTAAACCCAGCACAGTTTTGGTCATACAGGTCATCTTGTCCTGGAACGTGATGAGGCTCCGACAAGAATGTGAGTGTAGACAATGAGTGTGTATTTGAATGTCAGTACGCGAATGGTAGAATGATTCGATAGAGTTGTCAGGTTGGTAGTACATCACTCATACTCACACTGTTCGAATTCAAGAAGTACTGGAACTACGGTGGTCTTTTTATAATATTTAATGGGACGCACACTTGGACAGTACGTGCATGGTTACAGGAACAAATGTCGACATAGACAGCATAATGTTGGTCACAGGAATATCATCTTAAGTTAGCATTCATGCTTGGCAAATATCATAATGGAGCATTCATAAATAAGCATTCAGAGTTCCATCATGTAAATCATCTGGCTTTACTGACTGGGCACGTCAGTCCATAACCAATATATAGGAAGGCTCCTAGACTTAACCTCGTCTAGCGAATATCCCTTCACGTAAAGTTCAATATATATATTTTTCATAAAGATATAGGAATCCCAGACATGGGTTCTCACATGTAGCAGTGATCTCTTGGTTCATCGAGCGATAGTACAGGCATCCCTTTTTCTCACTCGATAAATACAAAGTATATGGATTTCAACATGGCTGTGCTTCTCTCGTGAGCTTCACTCACTATTGGATACAGACCAAAATTGGTCATTCGTTAAATGTCCTCATTTCTTCATAGCTTCTATCATAGAGGTAATTGAATAATATCATATAATCTAGTGCTGATACATAGGAATGTCATCTTCCTTTGAATAAATATTCTTTTCAAAAGTACCACTGTGCATCTGCTTATCGACAACGATGGCGAAGCCCAAGTTCATAATAAATTGTGGTTTTACCTTTCTATGCGAAATATAACTTTGCCATTCCTTGGCAAAAGAGAATAAACACTGGGGTAAAGTACATACAACATGTCTAAATGACTATCACTTTTCCCCATCTACTTATAGATCACTTATTCGGCGATAAGCCGGCTACAACAAAATTCGACATCCCGACAGGATGACAGCCATGAATCACCCCCCTGCTAGCGATACTTCCGCTGCATAGCCTTTGACCTTTTCTAGCGACAACCAACATAGTTCGACTTAGAAATGTAAAGATCTACATCTATAAGACAGACTCGTCCTACTCATACAAACACTACGTATAAATTCAGGCCATAGATATACTGAAGCAAGAACAATCTATTCCTACCCAGGCAAAGAATAAATCGCAGTAGGCCTAGATTCGCCCGCGGAGTCCGATCGAAGATGACGGAACTCCTTTCAAGGGAAGTAACTCAAAAATGACTTCTCCTTAAGCACTTAAAAAGAAAATACTTTGTTTACAAAATATTTGCGAACATAATAAGTATATAAATGTATTATATTGCAAGATAGCAAAGATTGCACTTTACACATGGCCCGATTGGTTAGACCCGCCAATATAGTCAATTAGGAGCGTCAGTTCAGTGCCACATTTTAAAATAAATTTACTAAGAAACAGTGCGTTGAGATCCAGTGCATAATTTTCTAAATAAAAGCCTGGGACAGAGGCAGATCGGAATTTGTGCCATATTCATCGCCAGTCAACGTATCTGTGTATTATTTCCATGAATTGTGGTAAGCTTGACATATTCGATATCTTTTTAATGAAAATTGAATGTAAATTGATAATTTATGTCTGTATATGTGTGTGGTTCAGTAGCGAACATGAGGCAAGGCCTAGATAGTGCTCCAACCTGAACAGAACGTGTGGGAGAAAAGAAAACTGCATGGAATTGCCAAATAGTACACTGACACCTATCTTATTGACTAGAAGGAACTAATGCTGGAATTGCAGAGGCGTAGTAACCATTAGGGAGGAGTATACTGGTGTAAATTGTTTCAGATGAAGCTAGCAGTTGGCCTACCGCTCTGAACTCAGTGTGTGTTATGTATTGTGTTCAGTGTGGAAATAGATTATAAATTAGATCTGAAGTAGGAGGTACAACCTTCTTGTTTCAGGGACTGTGGTCCTAAGTTATTGAAGCAGCACCTGGTCTGAGTTTTGCTGAATCCAGAGGCTGACAGCATACTCCTTGGTCCAGATAGCGACCAGTGAGGTGTCTCCAGAACACAGTGAAGCAATCGAGCAGAGGAGTCTTTTCCTGCCGCCATCACGAAAGATAAGCTTCTGTGGCCAGAGTAGCTCAACATTATGTGCCCCCCCCCCCCCCCCCATCAAAAATTGACATTCTATTAAACACAGAGGGACAATAAATTGGTTCAAATGACAGGAACTGTGAACTTTTCCCAATACTATTTCCACGATAATCAAACACTTGAAGTCATGATGAAAAACAACAACCAAGCTTGAACAAAACCAGTATTACCTCATATTACTACTTCACAAATTACACACATAGAATAATAATAATAAAATATGTCTATACAAAGTTCATATATATAAACTGTGTACATACTACTTGTAATTACATTTGATTGTGATTCCTGGTTCACTGTGTAGTTGAATCAGGATACCCATTATTGAAAGAATTAATACATATATTTTTAAACTTAAACACTTGACTCATTTAAGATAGTCTTATAGAGTGTTATATGTGTGTGAGTGTCACAGTGTTGTAAAGTGTTGTGGAATAAATTAAATTGTTTATCTGTCTGTTGTTGTTGTGACTTACACTTCATCATTTTCATAACCCTAGACATTTAACGTAGTCATCACAATATTCCAGAATAATTCCGACTGAGGTATAAATGTGGTAGCAAGTAAGGTCATCTGTAATACACCACACTTAATAGATACAGATACCTTCACAGCTGATCTCAGTCAGTACATTAAGTCCCCTATAAATATTTATAACATCCCACTTTACCACATATATTGGGGTCCTGTCCGGGATTTTGAATCTTTCCCTATTATAAATATTGGGGGTAATTCACTTCAGGGAATAATAAAAATTAAAAAGGTATCCTTGGGTGGAAATAAATAAGGTTGAGCTCTCAGTGCCTGTGGTTGTCCTTAGTTAATTAGTCATAGATAAAATTGTTTAGTTAAATATTTTATACATTTACCTGTTAGAAAATGGCGGACCTGGCCAAATTTTGATCTGCTGCTGTGCAGACTGCTAAAGAGTTAGGAATGGACGGGCAAGTTATGATTGCATATGTCACTACGGAATGTGACAAATATATTGAACGTGAAGAAAGAAGATTAGAAAAAGAGGCCGAAAGAAAATTAGAATCTGAAAGATTGACCGAAGATAAGAGAATAGAGGCTGAAAAAGAAATTAAGAGGTTGCAGATTGAGGCTGAGGCTAAGGCATTGAAGGCAGATAGGGAGATTAAAAGGCTCCAGTTGGAAGAGAAAAAAACAGAAAGGGAAGCCGAGGAAAGAAGACAGGCTGCAGAGAGGGAAGCAGAAAAGGAGGAGAAGAGATTACAAAGGGAACATGAGTTACGACTAAGGGAGTTTGAGTTTCAAGGCCATGCTCCTGAAAATGGTGCCAGTCCCTTTACCTCCGATGCTACTGCTAGTCAGGGAGCCTCAACCTCAGCTATGAACTTTCATTTAGATCATTTTGTTGAGAAAGAAGATGATATCGAGAGCTATCTAAATAGATATGAACTATTAGCTACCACGTATGGGTTAGAGAGAGAAAGGTGGAGCTTAAAGTTATCTCAAGGGCTTCGTGGGGCAGCTTATGAAGTTTTTGCCAAAATGAGCAGAGGTGATCAAGAAAATTATGACATGCTAAAGCAGGCTCTTTTGTTAAGATATGAAAAGAACGCAGAATTTTATAGGAAAAAATTTAGGAATGCTAAACTACTGTCAGGTGAAACCTATCACCAGTTCTCTGCACGGTTAGAGACATACTTGGAGAAATGGACTTCTCTGGGGAAAACCCAAGATCTTAAGGAAATGGTCCTTATAGAACAATTAAGAGAGTCGATGGCTCCAGACCTGAGAAAGTTTCTCATGGAACAAGGTGCAGAGAGACTGGGTGAGCTACTAAATGTTGCAGAAAGGTATCAAGCGGCTCAGGCAGAGGTATCAGGTAATAAAAAGAAACAGGTAGATAATTTTAAGGCACCACAGAACTTTAATAAATTTGATCCTAGAGATCAAAACAAAGGTAAGCACCAGTTTGATAGGCCACGGTATGACAATAAAAATAAAACCCCACAATTCGATGAAAGGAAATATGATGAAAGAAAATCTTTCAACCAAGGAAAGAGATGGTGTAAAATTTGTAAGATGAACAATCATGACACTGACCATTGTAGAAGGAAACCGCCTCATTGTGCTGCTATGACATCTGGAAAAAAGGTCAAACCTGCGGAACTACAGGAACCATACCACCCCCCAGTGTGTGAAGATGTAATCTGTAATGGTGTCACCATAAGGTGTTTATATAATACCGGTTTAGATTATGATTCCGTTGTGAGTTCTCACCTGGTGCAGGCAGATCAATACACCACAGAAACAGTGGAGATTCAAACTGCAACCAAGGATGTAGCTACCATGACACTTCCCGTCGCCCGGATAAAGGTGAAAACGCGATATGTGGAAGGAATCATAAAAGCAGCAGTGATAAATGAGCCAATCTACCCTCTGATATTGGGGTGTAGATATGTCTTCTTGGGGAATCCCAAGAGACCTGTTATATTGGCAACAGTGCAGACCAGATCACAGTCTAAAAAGGAGGAGGATAATCCAATAAATACTCATCCAGATGAGATGAGGAAGGCACAGGCGGAGGATAAAACACTCAAGCCGTGTTTCAAGAAGTTGCCCAAATCTCATACACCTCCAGGCAAGGGAGAATTTTATATGAAGAACAAGCTGATTTATAGGAAGGCTGGATCTGAATCCAATGGTCACGGACAGCTGGTCCTTCCCACTTCATATAGGACTAAAGTGTTGGAACTAGGGCATGCGATTCCCTTCAGTGGTCATATGGGGATCAGCGCAACAGGACAGCGAATAGCTTGTCACTATTTTCTGGCCAGGAATAACTGAAGATATCAAACGATATGTAAAATCCTGTCCAGAGTGCCAACGAGTAGCACCTAAGCATTGGACTGCACCAGCAACTCTGGGGGAAATGCCCATAGTGGGAACACCCTTTGAGAGAGTTGCCGTGGATCTGGTGGGACCTCTCACTCGAACTAAGAGAAGGAACAGCTACATTCTGACTCTGGTGGACACTTGTTCTATGTGGGGGGAGGCGGTAGCCCTGTCATCGATTGATTCTAAGCATGTGGCAGAGGCATTACTCACAATTTTCACAAGGTTAGGCTTTCCATTGGCTCTTCAGTTCAAGGGCGAAAACTACACAAGAAGTCTTTCAGGACATCTTCCAGGCCAAAAACACTTTAATTGTGAGCTGTAGTGGTGTACCATCCCCCAAGGGATACGGCCCAGAAAGTGGAAAGATTTAATGGCACGTTGTTGTCGATCCTGAGAAAGTTGGCACACGAAAAACCAAACACATGGGACCAGTACCTTCACGCCGCCCTCTTTGCTTATCGGGAGGTACCCCATAGTTCAACCGGTATGGCCCCGGCAACATTATTATTTGGAAGGCAAATAAAAGTCCAATGGAAGCGCTGGGTGTTAAGAACGTGGACTGGATGAAAAGGCAGAGGAAAATATTACCATCCTCATACCAATATGTGAATGAGTGACCATCGTTTTTGTTTAAAAAAACTGGCTGGAAACTTGAGCCTATGAAGAATTTGAGACAGCAGGAAGAAACATGCTGCCTATTTAAACAGGAAGGCTAAAG